>CM052815.1:15312976-15460004 GCA_028533885.1 Nasua narica
ATGTAGATTTTGTTATTTAATATTTCCAACAAATCTTTGAAACCTGATTGTGCTAATGAAGAAATGGTGAAGTCCAGGAGTAAGTAGCAGAAGTCAGGCTATGATCCAGGACTCCCTGGCTATGAAATCTCTGCTCTTAGATCTGTATCTGTCTCACAAGAGAGAGGTGTAAATACAAGAGAGCCCAGGCTGGATCTAGGCAAAGTCAGCACTAAGTACATGAAATGAAGAAAGAGGAGCAGCTGGAGGGGAAGCAGTTGGTAAAGTAGAAGGCACAACATAAGCCTTGGAAGAAGAGGAAAGACTTTCAGCACGAGAGTGATCAGTGGTGATAAGTGTAAAGTCGAGAAAACTGAAGACTAAGTTATGTCCTTTTGGCAGGTAACTAGTCTCTGTGACCTTAAACAGAACAGTGGAATGGTGGGGAAAAGTCATGTTACAATGGAATTGGAATAGAGAATTGGAATAGAGAAAATCAGGCAATTCAAGATAAAACCTAAAATAGATTGAATAGTTCTATGAATTAGACACTGCTTCATATACATTGTCTCTGAATTTCATAGTCCGTTTAGACTATTATTATCCTGTTATTGTCACTATATTTCTGATGAGGAAACATAGAGCTAAAAATTGGAAATAATTAGTCTGACATAATGTAGCTACTATGTAGTAAAGCCAGAATCAAAAGCTAGGTCTTGCCTGGTGGTGGGTATTGAGGAAGGCACGTATTGCATGGAGTACTGGGTATGGTACATGAAAAATGAATCTTGGAACACTGAAAAAATAAAATTAAAAAAATAATACATAGGGGCACTAAATGGGGGGGAAAAAAAGCTAGGTCTCGCTTATTTCAGATCCCATGTCTTTTTTCAGCTTCTCCCTCTAGAAAGTATAGACTGGTCCTTGACGAAAGCCTGCCTGCACTATACTCTTTTACATCTCACAGATGTTTACTATGCTTCCCTGTAAAAGGATATGTTCCCTGCCCCATTGTTCAGTCCTACTATGTAATTTGTTTTGGCCAATTAACTTGAATGAGAGTAACATGTGATTAGGATCACAAACTTATGAGCAACACAGAAGTCATAGAATCAAGTCATAGATCACTTCATTCTTTTTCCCTCTGCCACAAGACCACAAATATTCAAGATGAAGGCTGCTTAGTCAACTTGGATTCCAGAGTGATGATAATGGAAAAGAAATGAGAAATACAGGCCACTTATATTTTGAAGTTATTTGTTACTACAGCATAACCTTGCTTATCCTGGCTGGTTTACTTACTGTCCATGACTGGAAAGAAGGGAAAGAGTAGAAGCCAGAGGTGAAGGCAATTGTAATGCAAAATTTTAATGTAATACACCTATCACCTAATCATTGTCAGATCAATTAGACAGAATATCAGGGGATCAAATCTAACATCCCAGAGGGGGGAAAAAAATCACTAGCTTGATGAAATACCCAAGAAGAGAAGAATGTAGCTGAGAATACCCTTAGGACAATTTGAGACTTAAAAAAAAATTGATGAGTAGGATAGATACCCTCATCTCATATTAAATATGCTGTTAAAAGTGATTTTTTCTGAAAAGAAATAGTCCCTAAGAAATCTCAGAAATTTAACAGCAAGTGCATATTTAATGTGGCCGTTTTTAAAACAGTACACTTGCAGAGAAGGCTCTTGCAGCCCAGAACTCGGAGGTTGGGCATAGGGAGAAAACATTTCATCCTGATTGTAAAACAAAACGAAATGAAAAAATAAAACCCTAATCTGCATAGGAGTGTGTGTGTGCGTGTGCATACATGTACTTGTGTGTATATGGAAGAAAGGAAGGAGATGGGGGTTCTAAGATGTTAACTTCAGAATTATAATCCCTCTCCTGGGATTTTTTTTCTTGAAAATGACTACTTTTAACAAAAAGCTTACTAACTATTTTGGGAAAATTTTTCTGGAGCCCTTAATGAGCCAAATTCTCTCCAAACAGAGACTGAGCCACCTCTTGAGAGAATTGTGCCATTTCTTATACCTTGTTATCTATTTGCTGTCTGCTTGGGATTATTGATGAAGAGGTGATTGTGACTCTACTCACTTCCATGTATTGAGCACTCCTCATGTGCTAGCCCCCTCCTTAAAGTGGTTTCACATATATTTTCTCAGTTAACTTTCACGATAACTTTAGTGTAGCCCACAAACTTCTATATACTTGCGTCCCTGACTATTTCTCCAAACTTATACTATAGTCTCTCATACTCACCACATTTCAGTCTTCTTTCATCTCCCTGAATTTTTATTCCAGACTCAAGACATTTCCCAAATTTGTTTCCTTTGCTTAGAATTCTTTGTTCTGTAAGATCCTTCTAACTTTAGGTCTCAGTTTCAGGTTACGTTCACCAGCGATGTCTTTCCTCACCACTCGGTCTGATGCAGGTACCCCCGGCAAGGCTTTATCTCAGCCCCCTTGTGTGTATGCTTTATAGTGCTTATCATAATTGCATTTGTCTATTTACTTGTGTCTTGTCTGTTTCCTCAGTGAGGACATAAGTTCAATGAGTATATGAGTTATTTTTAAGTTTTAACCACTGAATTCCCAGCTCTAAACATAATACTAGGAATGTAGACATAGTGAATTATCATTTATTATGTAAATAGATTAATTATTATTATTTGCTCTTTATGCATGAAGAAACTGAGGCTCAGAGAAAAAAAAGAGAGTTGTCCAAGGATGCTTAGCAGAGAAAGGACCCAAATTCAGATCTGTCAAACTCAAAACCACACACCTTTGTTATACCATTTGTTGATGAATTTGTTTATTCATTCACCACTTACCAAGTATTTGTTCATTGCCAGACACTGCTGTTAGGCATTAAGAGTATAATGATAAGGAAAAACAATCAAACACAGAGTAAAGTTCCTACCTTCAGGGAGCTTATACAGTTGACTCTTGAGCAATGCAGGGGTTAGGGGCACTCACCCTTGCAAGGCTGAAAATCTCCAATTAACTCTTTACTCCCCAAAACCTTAACTACTAATAACCAGCTGTTGACCAGAAGTCTTACTGATAAACATAAACAGTCAATTAAAAAACATATTTTGCATGTTATGTGTATTATGTACTTATTCTTACAAGAAATTAAGCTAAAGTAAAGAAAATTTTATTAAGAAAAACATAAGGAAGAGAAAATACATTTATAGTACTATACTGATTAAAAAAAAAATCCGTGTAAAAGTGGATCCACCCATTTTAAGCCCATGTTGCTTAAGGATCAACTGTTTTCTAGTGGTGCAGACAGAAATTAACCAATGAATCAGGGAAATAAATTAAAAAGTACAACTGTAATAAATACAATGAAGGGGAAGAATATGATAGAGCAGTTGAGAGCTTTGACCTGGTTTGGACAAAGGAGTCAAGAAACTGTACCCTAACAATAACAAGAGAAGATTTGTAGGAAAATAGGTGTTGGAGACATGAAGGGAAGGAAGAATATTCAGGGTAAGAGGAAGAAAAAGTGCTAAAGCTCCATGATGAGAAGCAACCTGCTTCCAAAGAATGAAAATAAGGCAACATTGTTGGGACCAAGAAAGCAAAGTAAAGCTAGAGAGATAAGTAGGTGCCAGTTATGCCCTACCTTGTGAGCCTTATTAAGAATTAAGGCCATCTGCTGAAGGGGCTTGGGAGGAGAGGTATCATGGTAAGATTTACTAAAAGACTGTTCTAGTGGTTCTGTGGGAAAATAGATTGGTGGAAGACAGGAGGGTATACAGGGTACAGGTAGAGCAGCTGGTTGCCTAGGGAAATAGAAGTTGGTAGTTCGGGCAAGGAATGGGTTTTCTCTATTTCTCCATCAAAGTTGGCAAGCTGTTGCCTTTTGTATTTTAGTTGTATAAATTGGTGTGTCATTGCTTCTACTATCATCATGGCTTAGTAAACAGGAACTTTAGGTAAAGGAGTTTTGTGTAGAATGTGACCCTTAAGCTGCAAGTGGTAACTGTCCTGATCTTTCCAGGCTTAGCATCTAGGTAGTGGTTCTCAAACTGTGATCCAAGAATCCCTGGAGTCGCTGAAACATTTGCGTGTGTTTGTGTGTACATGCGTGGGGTGGGTGGGGAACCACAAGATCAAGAAGATTTTCATGGGGCGCCTGGGTGGCTCAGTCATTAAATGTCTGCCTTCGGCTCAGGTCATGATCCCAGTCCTGGGATCGAGCCCTGCATTGGGCTCTCTGCTTAGCAAGAAACCTGCTTCTGCCTCTCCCACACCCCTGCTTGTGTTCCCTATCTTGCTATGTCTTTCTCTGTCAAATAATTAATAAAATCTTTAAAAAAATAAGATTTTTATAATAATACTGAGATGTTATTTGCCATTTCACTCTCTCTCACAAGTACACAGAGGAGTTTTCCAGAGGTAATATAAGTGCTATGCAACAGATTGAATGAAGAAGAAAAGAAGAGAATCTAATTCGCTTCTATTAATCTAGACAGTAAAGGAATATGCAAGACTAAACAAAAATGCCACTTTTTTTTTTAAGAGGGGGAAAGAGAGGGGTGGGGGGAGGGAGAGAGAGAATCCTAAATAGGCTCCATACCGGGTGCGGAGCCCCATGTGGGGGTTGATCTCAGGACTCTGAGATCTTAACCTGAGCAGAAATCGAAAGTTAGACACTTAACCGACTGAGCCACGCAGGTGCCCTTACTAATTACTTTTTTTTGTTTTGGAAATATATTTTTAATAAATATAGTATTTATATTGACACTTGAAGAGTTTGTTTTTGGTATTTTAAGTGAATTTATAAATAAATATTTTTTAAATGTCCTAACTTGAGTTTTTAGTATAGTAAATATAGATAGATAAATTACACACAAATGAAAGCCTTTTGAGGGTCCTCAGTAATTTTTAGGAATATAACAGAGTCCTGAGGCCCAAAGCTTCATAACACCAGACGTAAAAAATTACTCTTGACACAAGAGACCATATGAAATACCTAACTTGATGAAGGAACTTTACTAACAACTAAAGAATAGTTAATATTTAATCTTCTGTCACTAAGAGCTAGTCAAGGGTGTTTGATTAATTCAGGGCATGTCTCTAGCCAACGTGGATTCCTGCAGAAGCAAAGAATATATTGTAGTGACTAAATGAATATATTTATTTGTACCCCGTTTTAATACCCAGAAGATGAGTTGGAGATACTGAATGCATTTTTGGTGCACGAAATTATACCAGAGGCAGTGCCTAAATTCATAGCTTACATATAAAATGATCTGAAGACATAATTCTTGAATGAATAAAATAACTTCATGAATACTATAAAGATATGATTTACAAAGCTATGATTTTGGGTTAGTCTGAGAGAGTATATGAAGAATAATGATGGGAGGCTTTGTAAATTTACCAAAGTGGTATCAGAGCCTCTTCTCTTTCTATAGTGTAAATAAGAGCTTAATTTACCCAAACTTCAGTCTTCAAAAATAAAATGTATATCATGATCTTTCTTATATTTACAATCAAGACAGGGGTTTATCTTGCCTTTAGTTTCTTGGTAGTTTTTTAAAAGAAGAAAATACTCATATTTATACATAAATGTACACAAGCATACCCCTTCAGGACTATTTATTTTTCTTCTCCAGGCTTCTGGAATTATTGAGATACAGTTATATGTAGTTTTAACTAGTAGTTTAGGAGTTAGGTAGGGTTTCTTGGTTGTAGTTTTCATTTTCTGTAAGCCAGAGAGAAATTTAAAAAAAAATGACAATTAATGGAAAAAGTATGGGGGGAATAGATATTTAAGAACCAAAGAAAAAGTTCTCTGAAGTTTAGGAGCAGGATCATAGTATTATAGAAAAGTGCTAATATGTCCTAGGAAAGAATTACTTGTCTTTCATTCATTGTGTATCGTTATAGACCCTCCATGCATGTCTGATGGTTTCATAATATGATCTCCATGCCTCTCCCCACCGTCTGCTCTTGCCTTTAGGGCCATCATTCATTTGAAGCCCCAACCTACTCATATTTCAAGACCTGGCTCTTATATCACATCTATTCTGGGAAAGCCTTTTACTTTTAATTTTCCAACTTCTACCAGGTAGAATTGTGTTTGTTGCTTCGGGTTTCTGCTCTTCTCTGTACTTGTTCGTGTGTCCATTGCTTCTAATATTCTTTTACTCTGTTATACACATGATGTATTACAGCATACTGTATTAAGCCATTCTCAACATTTTGATTTTAATGCTATCCTTTCTTCCACTCTAGAAATTACATCAGAATATAAATTGATATAAACCATGTAATTTTAGATATAAGCCTATATCTCCAATAATGAAGTGGTAGCAAGAAGTTTATTAAATAAATGAACACATGAGTATCTTGTGGATGTACACTTGAATTCTGGCTCTGTTATTTGGTTGCTTTATGGCTTGAGTAAGTAAAGTATTTCTTCCTATATTTCAGTTTCTACAGCCATAAAATGGATACAATATCTTTCTTCTTAATCTATATCTCAGGGTCCTTTACAAATTTAATGTCCCTGAAGATCCTTGAATTTTTAAATACTAAAGTACAATGTGATTGTAAAACTTTTTAAAAAGGTTTCTTCCTCCTTAGTTTTATATAAACAGTGAATAACCAGGTACTTCCCTTTTAAGAATTGATTACTGCTTGAATACTTTTCCACTCTAGGGCCTCTGTTGAGGCAACTGATTTTATGAGCCATTCTGCAGGGATATGCAAATAGCTGCATTATCCAGAAACTTTTGTAATAAGGGGGCTTTGTCCATAACAGAGTGCAGCTTTCCTTTCCCCCAAAGAAGTAAGTGCCTCAGCTGCAATGTTCTCTGCTGCTGAGTCAGTGACCAAGAGAGATTTTGTTGACTTGCCACTGGCCTTGTACTGAAGCAATGGAACATGATTATAGGAAGGTTATTTCCATAAATTGCCTCTGGGAGCATTTTAAGACACAGACTGGTAAGGGAAGTGCTGGGATTCTTTCTTCTTTCTTTATGAAATAATGATTAAAATAACGGAAATAGCCCCTGGGCATAGCCCCTGCAGACTGTGGACACTCAGGCCATCCAGGACACAGTGCCATCCAGTAAGAGAGATACTGAAGGCAAATGGGGAAAAATGGCATCTAGCATTGTTTTACGGGAAGCAGGTTCCTCTCTCCTTCCTCCTTTTCCTCTCATTTTTTTAGAATTGTCAGGCTTTGTAAGATCCTGATTAACTAGCTCTCCACAAACTTTCACTGTCACCATGAACATATACATGTCACAAATTGACTCATTTGCTCCTTCTTGCCTGAATTAATCATTTCTTATTCTCTGTGGCAATGTTGTCAGATACTGTTTTTCTTTTATTTATGCATTTTGCATCTATTTCTGTACTTTTTCTGAGACATTTCTTGCATGTATAGGCTCTCATACTTTCCTCTATAACCATTTCAGAGTCTCAACTGGGAGTGCTTTCTCTTGAGATGTATCTTGAGTGTGTAATTTCAGGGAATAATATGGTCAGTTCTTGATCAAGCAGGTTAATGCGTGCAGGATAGATGAGGTGGTTACCAATATCCCAAAGCCATGATGTATTTGTTAGAAATCGTTTGTTGTGAGAGATGGAAACACAATTGAAACGGCATTAGGCATTAAAGGGGATTTATTGGCTCACATATCTAGAAAGTCCACTGGCACATAAGCTTCAGCCAGGATTGGAGCCAGGGACTTAAAGTAAGAGAGATGCTGAGGGCAAATGATATTATCAGGGCATTCTCTTTCCTTCTGCAAGCTCTCTAACAAGTAATAGGCAAGATGTCTTTAGATGCCTGAGACTCCTATCTTAACCAGGTTAGTAATCCAGTGGAAAAGGACAGTCTTCCTCGGTAAATACTGCAGAGAACTATAGAAGACTCACTTTGCATGAGTTGAATCATATATCTACTGAACCAATTAGGGGTATGGGATATTCTGATCAGCCAAGCCTGAGTTTTGTCACTTATATGGGGTTCATGTCTACTCCAACATTACAGAATGAATTTCCCACTGGAAGTAGAGGGGACAGAAAACAGGATGAATGCTGAATCAAGAAAAATAACAGGTGTCCTTAACATATGATAAAATCAAAAGGTAGTATGAACATGTGTGGTAATTATACTAATATTTAAAAACACATTTGCAGGTCTTCAGTCAGATAGCTTATAAAAATACCATCATGTCAGAATAATAATTTAGGAATACTAAACATCACATAAATTTATTGTAGAAATTATGGCAAAAGAGTATATCTTTAAAATAGTCTTCTCCTGAGTTAGGTGACCTTTCCCTTCCCTTCTTGAGAATGGGAGGTGTATAGGACAGAAATCAGCTACTGTTGTACTAGGACCCTCCCTTTCACTCCTCTTTTCCCAGTGTCTTCCCTCTGGCAGCCCTTGCATCCTAATGTTATTATCTGTAGCTGCAAAATCTCTCCCACTCTTGTCCCACTTAAAAGACCATTGGCAGAGGAAATGACAGGTCCAGGATGGTTTGGCTGAGTTAACTTTTCTGTACTCTGCTTTTTTTGCCAGTTTCCAGCTGAGGCCCAGGTGGACGACAAAGTGGAGCCGTGCAGTGCCTCTCGAGGCCTGTCTTGCACTGCCACTTTTCATTTTGTCATATCTTAATGGCTAAAGCAAGCCGTAAACCCAACCCAGATTAAGAGACAGAGAAATGTAATCAAAATTTTTAGGAGAGAAGCTTCAAGGTCTTATTGAAAGAGTAACGATACAGTGAGCAGTACATAATTACCACACATTTTACAAAATAGATGATTTCCCCTTGCGGTTTGTTCATGATGATTTCTGCAAATAAGCCATTACATATTTTTTATTAAGAGTACATTATTGGAGGGACTTTCTGGTTTCTGCATATAAGTCACCTCTCCATCCTAAGAAGAAATAAAAAGCTGAGTGGACTTAAAAGTCAGTACCTCCTCTTGGATCCATAAGAGAGGGGAGGACACAGGACAGACTACTGATTGGAGACACCTATGTGTATAGGGAGTCCCTGCTTATTACAGCATAGACTCACAGGCAGAAATTGCTGCAAAAATCACCATGCAATCCAGTGCCACGATAGAGAAACCAGACCAGTAGTTGGTGAATTGCTAGAGGGTCAGTGTGGACAACTTTGAGAATTAAAAGCACAGTCATAGGTAGGGGCGCCTGGGTGGCTCCGTGGGTTAAAACACAGTCATAGGGCACCTGGGTGGCTCAGTTGATTAAGCGACTGCCTTTGGCTCAGGTCATGATCCCAGAGTCCTGGGATCGAGTCCCGCATCAGGCTTCCAGCTCCATGGGGAGTCTGCTTCTCCCTCTGACCTTCTCACCTCTCATGCTCTCTCTCATTCTCTCTCTCAGATAAATAAATAAAATCTTAAAAAAAAAAAAAAAGCACAGTCATAGGAAGGTCCCCACAATATCATGTGATTTGCCTCTGGGAGTTCAGCCAGAGTCCTACAATAAATATCCCCTTGTGTTTTGGCAGAAGGAGAGGGGAAGGAACCATTTTGAAATAAGCCAGAACCCTTGGTTCTTAACAAGGCCTGCCCTCAGGGAAACTGGTTAAATAGATCTAACTGATCCAGAGAAGGGAAATACCCAACTTAAACCCACTATAGCCATCTTGTCTCACTTAATTGGGGAGAAAAATGCCTGAGAAACACTTGTGAATTTCACAAATGAGGGACAAGGCTTACTAAAAGACTGAGGCCTACTCATATAGAACACTGCCTTTTTCCTTATACCTTACTACCACATTGATGAAGCCATTTTGCAGCAGTTCCTTTTATTCAGTACATCATGTCTAGCTAGCAAGAAAAATTTACAGGACATACCAAAGGCAAAAAACACAATTTGAAGAGAGCAGGCATCAGTACTCTACATGGTAGCGATGTTGGAATTATCAGAGAATTTAAAACAACTATGTTTATAAGTTAGGCATTCTAATGGATAAAATGGACATCATACAAGAACAGATGGCCAATGCAAGCGGAGAGGGGAGAAATCTTAAGAAAGAATGAAAAGAAATTCTAGGGATAAAAAAAAAATGAATGTAACAGAAATGAAGAATGTCTTTGTTGGGCTTAATAGTAGACTGGACATGGTTGAGGAAAGAAACTCTGAACTAGAGATACATCAATAGAATCTTCAACCACACAAAAGTGAAGAGAAAAAAAAAAAGACAAAAAATGAAACAACATCCTGGAACAGACTATCCAGTGACTCTGGAGCAACTACAAAAGGTGTAATTTATACATAATGGGAATATCATAAGAAGAAAGAAAATGAAACAGAAGAAATGTTTTACACAGTAATGACTGAGAATTTCTCCCAAATAAATATCAGACACCAAACAACAGATCCAAGAAACTCAGAGAACACCAAGCAGGACAAAGGCCAAAAGAAAACAAAACAAAACAAGAACCCGACTTTGCCTAGGTATATCATTTTCAAACTACAGAAAATCAAAGATAAAGAAAGAAATCTGAAAGATGCCAGAGGAAAAATCACCTTACCTGTACAGGAACAAAGTTAAGAATTATATTCAACGTCTTCTCAGAAACAGTGCAAGCAAGAAGACAATGGAGTGACATATTTAATGTTTTGGGAGAAAAACCCAAAAGCCTAGAATTCTGTACTCTGCAAAATTATCCTTCAAAAGTGAAGGAGAAATAAAGACTTTCTCAAACAAACAAAAATTGAGGGAATTTGTTGCCAGTAGACTTGCCTTGCAGGAAATGTTAAAAGTTCTTTAGAGAAAGGAAAAATATAGGTCCGAAACTCAGATCTATATAAGGAAAGGAAGAGTGCTGAAGAAGGAACAAGTGAGGGTAAAAAACAAAACAAAACTTCTGTTCTTATTCTTAACTTATTTTCCAGATAAAACAGTATTTCAAAATAATATTTGCAATAATGTGTCCTATTATATGTACTATATATATACACATATGTACATAGTTTTATATATATATATACTTGTGTATGCTTAAATATAAATAAAATGAGTAATAGCAATGATATAAAGGATATGAGGAAAGAGGATTATTTTGTTATTATAAGGTTCTCACACTACTTGATATAGTGCTCTTTGACAGTGATCATGAATTAGTTATGAAAGTATATGACAAACTATAGGTCAACCACTAAAAAAGCTAAAAAATTAAGCATAACTGATATGCTAAGAAAGGAGAGAAAACAGATTCATATAAAATACTCATTTGAAACCACAAGAGACAGAAAATTAGTGGAAGAAAAAATTTGAACAAAGAATAAGGACAAAAAATATAAAACAGTAATGAATATGGTGGATATTAATCTGTATCAACTATCATTTTGAATATCATTGGTCTAAATGCATGAAATAAAAGACAGAGATTGTCACAGTGGATCAAAAAATATGACCTAACTATGTGCTGTCTACACTAAGCATAGTTTAATATAAAGACACATAGATCAAAAGTAAATGGATGGAAGAAAATATAGCAAATAGACACTGATCAAAAGAAAATAAGTGTTGCTCTATTAATTTCAGAAACAGACTTACATAAGAGAATTACATGATGATGAAGGGGTCACTTCTCCAAAAAGACATAACAATTCTTAATATGTATGTACTTAACAAAAGAGCATCAAACTGCCTGAGGCAAAAACTGAAAGAACTACAAGGGGAAATAGATGAATTTGCTGTCATAGTTGGAAACTTCAATACCCCCCCCCCTGAGAAGTGGACATATTTAGCAGGCAGAAAATCAGCAAGGACATATTTGAACTCCATACCATCAGTCAAGTGGATATAATTGACATCTATTGAGTACTTCATCCAACAATAGCAGAGTACATATCTTTTTCAAGTTGGGGAGATAGATCATGTTTTGGGCCATAAAATGCACCTTAACATGTTTAAAAGAATAAAAATCATGAACTGCTCTGAGATCACAATGAGATTAAACTAAATATTAATAACAGAAAGATCTAGAAAGTTTCAAAATAGGTAGATATTAAACAATACACTTCTTTTTTAAGTGCTTTTATTTATTTAACATCTTAATTTAATTTTATTTTTTTCAGTGTTCCAAGATTCATTGTTTATGCACCACACCCAGTGCACCATGCAATATGTGCCCTCCTTAATACCCACCACCAGTCTCATCCATCCCCCCACCCTTCTCCCTTCTAAAACCCTCAGTTTTTTTAGGCAAAGTCCACAGTCTGTCATGCTTCATCTCCCCCCACGATTTTCCCCAATTTACTTTTCCTTTCCTTCTCCTAATGTCCTCTATGTAAACAACACACTTCTAAATAACACATGGGCCAAAGAAGAAATCTCAAGAGAAATTTAAAAAATATTTTGAATGAAATGAAAATGAAAACACACCTTATAAAAATATGTGGGATGCAGGGCACCTGGGTGGCTCAGTGGGTTAAAGCCTCTGCCTTCGGCTCAGGTCATGATCTCAGGGTCCTGGGATTGAGCCCCGCATCAGGCTCTCTGCTCACCAGGGAGCCTGCTTCCCCATCTCTCTCTGCCTGCCTCTGCCTACTTGTGATCTCTCTCTCTCTCTGTCAAATAAATAAATAAAATATTTTTAAAAAATGTGGGATGCAGCGAAAATAGGACTTAGAAATTTATAGGATTAAATACATATATTAGAAAAGAGGAAAGATGTGAAATCAATAATCTAAATTTCCACCTTAAGAAACTAGAGAAAAAAAAGCAAATTAAATTGAAAGTAAGCAGAAGAAAAGTAATAATAATCAGAAAAAACAATGAAATTGAACACAGAAAATCATTAGACAAAAATCAGTGAAACCAATAGCTAGCTCATTGAAAAGAACAACAAAATTGATAGGCCTTAACCAATGCTAAGAAAAAGTGAAAGAAGATGTGAATTATTAATATCAGAAAAAAAGAGAGGACATCATTACAAATCTTACTCACATTAAAATGATAACAACGGAATACTATGAACATCTTTACGTCTATAAATTTGATAACCTAGAGGAAATGGACCAGTCATTGAAAGACACAAACTTCCAAAACTTATACAAGAAGAAATAGAGAATCTGAATAGGCCCATATCTATTAAAGGAATTGAATCATAATTAATAACCTTCCCAAACAGAAAACAACAGGTTTAGATATGTTTGCCAGTGAATTCTACCACATATTTAAGGACAAAATTATAACAATTTTCTACAATTTCTTTCAGAAAATAAAAGCAGAAGGAGTACTTTCTAACTCATTCTCTAAAGTCAGCCTTACCTTAATATCAAAACTGGACAAAAACATCACATGAAAAAAGAAAAAAACCAATTTGTCATGAACATTGATGTAAATTAAATCCAATAGTGTATAAAAAGAATTATACACCACAACTTAGTGGAATTTATTTCAGGTATGTCAGGCTGGTTCAACATTGAGAAATTGGGGCAACTGGGTGGCTCAGTTGGTTAGGCATCTGACTCTTGATTTCAGTTCCAGTCATGATTGCAGGGTTGTGGAATCAAGGTTGTGATCAAGCCCCACATTGGGCTCCCTGCTCAGTGTGGAGTCTGCTTGTTCCTATCCCTCTGCTCCCTCCCCATGATTGAATGTATGAATGAGTGAATGAATGAATGAATAAACAAATAAAATCTTCAAAAAACAAACAAAAAATATTTGAAAATCAATTAATGTAATCTATCACATTAGTAGGATAAAAATGACATATTTATATGAATAGATAAAAAACAGTTTGATAAAATCCAGTACCATTCATGATTAAAAACTTGCAGACTACAAATAAAGGGGAACTTCAAATTGATAAAGAATATTAACGAAAAATCTACAACGATTATCATATGTAATGGTGAAAAATTTAAAGATTTCCTACTAAGATCAGATAGAAGACAAGGATTTTCCCTCTCACCACCCCTTTGCAATATTGTACTAGAAGTTCTAACTTAAGCAGTAAAACAAGAAAATGAAAAGGTAATACAGATTAGGAAGGAAGAAATAAAACTCTTTGTTCACAGATGACGTGATCACCCACGTAGAAAACCCAAAATAATTGATGAAAAGCTCCTGGAACTAGTAAATGATTATAGCCACATGGCAGTATACAGAGTTAATATACAAGAGTCAATTGCTTTCCTATGTACCAGCAATGAATAAATTGAATTTGAGTTAAATACACACAATACCATTTTTACATTAAGCACTCCAAAAGAGGAAATACCTTGGTATAAATCTAACAGATATGTAGAAGATCTATATGAGAAAAAGTACAAAATTTTGATGAATAAAGACAAACAAGAAATAAATAAATGGAGAGATATTCCATCTTCATGAATAGGAAGACTCAATATTGTCAAGATACCAGTTCTTCTCAACTTGATTTATAAATTCAATGCAGTCTCAAATAGGAAATTGTTTTATGGATATCAAAAAACTGGTTCTAAAGTTTATGGAGAAGCAAAATACTCAGACTAGTCAACACAATATTTAAAGAAGAGAACAAAGTTGGAGGATGGGTACTACCCAACTTCAAGACTTACAATAGAGCTACAGCAATAAAGACAATAATATATGGTAAAAGGACAGATAAACTCATTAATGGGAAGAACAGAGAGCACTGATAAATCCAGTCAACTGATCTTTGACAGGAACAAAGACAATACAAGGGAGCAAGGAAAGTCTTTTTCAACAAATGATGCTGGAACAAGTGGACATCTATACACATAAAAAAGAATCTAGACATAGATCTTACACTCTTTGCAGAAATTAAGTAAAATGAATCACAAACCTAACTATGTTATGCAAAACTATAAAACTCCTAGAAGAAAACATAAGAGAAAACCTAAATCACCTTGGATATGAAGATGAGCTTTTTGATATAAAACCAAAGGCACAATGCATGAGAGAAATAATTGATAAACTGGACTTCATTAAAAAACTTCTGATCTGGAGTGCCTGGGTGGCTCAGTGGGTTAAAGCCTCTGCCTTCAGCTCAGGTCACGATCTCAGGGTCTTGGGATCGAGCCCGCATTGGGCTCTCTGCTCAGCAGGGAGCCTGCTTCCCCCTCTCTCTCTGCCTGCCTCTCTGCCTACTTGTGATCTCTCTCTGTCAAATAAATAAAATTAAAAAAAAAAAAGTTAAAAAAAAAACTGATCTACAGAACTGGGAGAAAATATTTGTCAACAACATAACTGATAAATGACTGTTTTCTAAAATATATAAAGAACTTAAAACTCAACAATAAGTAAAACAACCTTCCTTCCCTCCTCTCTCCCTCCCTCCTTCTTTCTTTTCTTTCTCTTTACTCTTCTCTTTTACTTTCTTTCCTGCATGTGGTTTTCCAATTGCTTAAGCACAGTTTGCTACAAAAACTAACCTCCCTTGACTTGCTTTTGCATTAAATTTTAGAGATACTTAGTTTGTAATACCTATATGATATTCAAGGGACATGACTAGTCAGTAGTTGAGTTTACATTTCCAAGAGAAAAGAGAGTACATGTTTGGGCAGCTTTATTATATAAATGATAATTGAATATGTGAGAACAGATGATATAAGAGGAATATGTGCAATGACAAAAGAAGAGGGAAGAAGTGAGAAGAGTAGACAGAGAGGAAGGAGGAGGAATTAAGAAAGCTTAATCTTTTGAATGAATAGAAACCACCACTGAGTGGTCTTAAGCTGCTCTTCCACAATAGCAAACAAAATGGAAGCAAGACTTGCAAATTATTTGTTATGCATTAGATAAACTATTGGGACTTTTTTTCTATGTTTTAGTTAAACTTTATATGTTGAGATAATTGTAGATTCCTATACAGTCCTAAATAATGATCTGGAGATGCCATGTACCTTCTATCCAGGTTCTGCCAATAATAATATCTTATAATCTATAGTACAGTATCACAAGCGGAATGTGAATGTTGATATAGAACACTTCCATCTGCCTACAGAACCTTAATATTGTCTTTTTGTAGCCATACTCACTTTCCCCTATCCCTACCCACTTCTTAACCCCCCACAACCACTAATCTGTTTTCATTTCCAGAATGTTCACATTTTAAGAAGCTTATGTAAATAGATTTATACAGTTTGTAACTCTTGGGATTGCCTTTTTTTTTTTTTCTTTTTTAAATAGGCTCCACACTGGGCATAGAGGGCTTGAACTCATGACCCTGAGATCAAGACCTGAGCTGATATCAAGAAGCAGACTCCCAACTGACTGAACCACCCAGGTTCCTCTGGGTTTGGCTCTCTATATTCAGCATATATCTCTGGAGATTTATCCAGGTTGTAGCATGTATCAATAATTTCCTGATTCATTGCTAAATAATATTCCATGGTATGAATATATTATAGTTTGATTAACCAGTCACCCATTGAGAAATACCAGGATTATTTCTACTTTGGGGCTGTTACAAACAAACCTGTTATAAACATCCATGTACAGGTTTTTATGTGAATGTAAGTTGTTTTTTTTTTTAACCCCCCTGAGATAAATGCCCAGGAGTGCATTTGCCTGGTCATATGGTAGTTGCGGGTTCGGTTTCTAAAGAAAAGAAATTTTGAGTTTTTTATTTTCTTGTTTTTGTTTTTTTAGAGAAAGGAAGAGTTTTTAAGAGTTAGATGGTGATTTTTCAGTAATGCTAATGAAAATATACTTTTTCAAATTTTTATGCTACTTACAATGTATTGCGTGTAGATGACAAACTTTAAGTTTAAATTTTGTTAATGAAATTTTCTATCATTTAAGTATAGGCAGTAAACTAAATGATAAATCATGCTCTGATTGGTAGCACTTGACAATCTTTATGACATAAACACTCCACTGTGGCCTATTTCAAGCCGGAATTTGATCTTGCTGGTCATGGAATTGGGAAAAGATACTCAGTAGCACACATTAGGTAGTGTTCCCACTGTACCAATGGAATTGACAACTACAAGAGGATCGATGATAGTCCAATACAGTAAGAGGATTAGGAAGTGATGATTTTGAGTATGTGTTGTCTTTACTTAGCTGTAAGTTTATATAATTTAATTTTTTAAAAGATTTTATTTATTTGAGAGAGAAAGAGCATGTGTGAGAGAGAGAGAAAACAAGTGCACATGAGCAGGGGGAAGGGCAGAGGGAGAAGCAGCCTCCACCACCCCCTGCTGAGCAGAGAGCCCGATGTGGGCATCCATCCTAGGACCTCAGGATCATGATCTGAGCTGAAGTCAGATGCTTAACCAACTGAGCCACCCAGGTTCCTCTATATAATCTAATTTTAATAATGACTGTGCTTTACATACAACTTTGCAAAGTTCCAAAAAATGTTTAGCAATCAGCTCTCAAAAACTGGTATGCATTGGCTTCAGAAAACCACTTACTGTTTTTCTTCTTTTGGGCCTCACTAATTTTCTTCCATATTTTCTATGTGTTCTAGTCCAACTACATAAGTATACTATACTTAATTTTTTTACCAGCTTAGCTCTTTCCCTAGATAATAATTTTATTGGGAACTGTTTCTTTTAGAATATAATGTTTGGTTTTTTCTTGATTATATGACTAATACATATTCACTATAGAAAATTTGGAAATATGGGGCGCCTGGGTGGCTCAGTTGGTTGAGCAACTGCCTCTGGCTCAGGTCATGATCCTTGAGTTCCAGGATCGAGTCCCACATCGGGCTCCCAGCTCCATGGGGAGTCTGCTTCTGCCTCTAACCTTCTCTCATGCTCTCTCTCTCACTTTCTCTGTCTCTCAAATAAATAAATAAAATCTTAAAAAAAAAAAAAAAGAAAATTTGGAAATATGAAGAGGAATATAAAAATCACCAATAATTTATCACCTCTCTAATAATAATTTTTTTAAAGATTTTATTTATTTATTTGACAGAGAGAGATCACAAGTAGGCAGAGAGGCAGGCAGAGAGAGAGATGAAAGCAGGCTCCCTGCCGAGCAGACAGCCCAATGCGGAGCTCGATCCCAGGACCCCGAGATCATGACCTGAGTCAAAGGCAGAGGCCCCAACCCACCGAGCCATCCAGGCGCCCCTCTAATAATAATTTCTAATTTACATTGGAACTTTATTCTATGTCTAGTCGTAGCTACAGAGAACTAAATAACAATTTGATCTTTGATCATTTCATTCTTAGCCTAAAACTCTATTCCCCATGTATTTCTTTCTAACAGTACTGAGATTAAATTTGCAGCAGCAACTTGCCTTTCTCTAGGTGTTAGAATACTGATTCTCAACAAGTTTTCACCATTCTGGTCTCTTATTTTCTCAGTCTCCTTTGTGACTGGTGTTGGCCAAGTGACCCTAGTCAGGCCAATGAGTTAGTGGGTAGGCAGGGAGATGTTATTCTGGGAAAGCTTTTCCTTTCCTGATAAAAGCTGATTGATGTATACAATAAATGCAATTTCTCCATTTTCCTGACTTAAACTTGAGTGCCTGAACTGCCCCAGATGCCTAGAATGGATGAAGTGACAAACACAGAGGAAAAAGCAAAGAGCATTTCAGAAATGCCAACGGTGACAGCTTTCAACTACTGAGCTGAAGCTGGAGGCTTCTTGCCTCCAGAATTCTTTTTAGGAGAGGAGGAAAAAGCTGTATACATTTAATCCACTATTGATAAGATATTCCTACCTGAGAGGCTGACCTCCCTTGTTGTCTGCTTTTTCTTTTATAGCCTGAACCCTAGTCCTACTGAGCTACACCCTTTTATGCTTTCATGCTTTTGCTTACGTTGGTGTCTCTGAGTAGGATGTGCTTTTTCTTCTTGATTACTTAGCATTCAGAGTAAGATAAAGTATCATTTTCTATATAACTGTTTTGACTCTTCATTCAGTCCTGTCCCAGTAGGATTGAAAATGTTTTCTCTTTTGGTCTTTATTGTACCTTGTATATTTCACTATCACAGTACCTATTGTACTCATATTTATATCTGCATCTCCAAATTTCCTTTAGCACAGTGTTTCTCAACTTTTTTTTTTCAATTATTGCCTTCCTTAGAAGCCTTTTGAGACAGATTTTCCTCCTTAATTGTCCCCATCCCCCTATGAAATTATAATACCACCAATATACTTTGTATCTGCTTATACATTGTATGTATATCTGTTTTTTACATTAAAAAAAGAATAAGCATTTTTCATCGCTAGAAGAACCAATTTTTGTCCCTTTTGGGGCAATATCACCCTTGTTAAGAATGTATGCCATAATATAATACCTGATTCTGTTACGTGTTTTCTAGACATTTGTTGAACTAATTAAATACATAATCTTGACTTTTAGAAACTTAACGCAAATGCCCTATCCACACAGGGGAAAATAGATGAAAGCAAAAAGAAATTTCCTAATTTATTCCCACAGCCTTTTCCTGAGCTCCACTGCTTCCTTTCATCTCTATGAAACTGTTGTTTCAGATAGAATTATAGGTAGCCAGACTCCAAATGGCTCAAGCAAAAGGGATATTATGTGATGGGAAAGATTGGGTATAATTTTAACTTCAGACATAGTTTGATCCAGAGCCTCAAAAAGTGTCATCAACACCCTATTCTCTCAGTCTTTTGGGTCTACTCTGTTGTCCAACTTTTTTGGACTTATTCTCAGACTTGTCCCTCTTGGCTGTAAAATGACTTCTCCTAGCCCACTGGGTTGTATCATTCTAGATTTATCTTCAAGAAACAGAAGTAGAAGGCTTTGTTCTACCAGGGAAATTATACTGCTTGTTATTTTATTCCTTGGGGCATGTGCTAGTCATTGGATCAGCCCCTGTAGCCTGGAAACAAGGCAGCACTGGGCTTCATGGCTATATTCTGGGGCGAAATTGGGGTTAGAGTTTGGGAAGAAGGACTGTTGAATGGCAAGAATAGGCTGTTGAGTAAGAACTATAATTTTTGGAGGTCCTAGGATAGGAAAATACTAAATGGGGATCATTTCAGTTGGACTGTGTTCTGGGCTGAAGTGTATCCTTCACCAAACTCACGTGTTGCAGTGCTAACTTCTGGTACCTCAGAATATGACTGCATTTGGAGATAGAACCTTTAAAGATATAATTAAGGTAAAATGAAGTCATATGGATGGACCCTAATTCTATATGATTGGTGACATTATAAAAAGAGATTGGGGCACAGACACATTCAGAGGAAAGACCATATGAGGACACAGGAAGGAGACAATCATCTATAAGCCAAGGAGAAAAAGACCTTAGGGGAAACCAACCCTACTAATACCTTGATCTCAGACTTCTAGCCTCCAAGATTGAGAGGAAATTAAATTGTGTTGTTGAAGCTGCCCAGTCTGTGGCACTTTGTTTTGGTGCCCTAGCAAACTGATACAGGCCGAGTATCTTCAGAAAGGGAGACAGCGTGCTCAACGACTGCAGAATTAATTTTGCTTTTTAGTGCCTGTGAAATGAGGAGACATTAACAGTGGTTCAGAGGTGCTCTTGGCTAAGGGAGGTTATTATACTGGGATATGTTCTCAGTTTTTGCTCCAAGGTACTCACACTGCAAAGGTAAATTGACATTTAAAGCTTTTTCTGAGGTAAATTGAAATGATGAATCTTGACACCTCAATCCACTTAAATTAGGTCCCTTTAATGCTGCCAGAATGGAGATTATTTTTGGTCAGCTTTTCTTTTATAATCCTCTAAGGGTCAAACCTGGTGCTTTGAAGAGTAGGTACAACTATCCAGGTTTAAGGGCAAGGCCAGCAGTCTAATGGCTGAGAAGGGATGAAGGCATTCTCTCTTCCTTGAAACTCAGAGCAGAGGCAGAACGTAGAGTACCTTCCAAAATGCCAAAAGTTATCTTTTATGGCAGCTTGCTTTATTTTGCATGTTTAATTGAAATCCGCATTTGTAGGCTTATTTTTTGAATACGGTTTTTTTTTTTTTTTTAAGATTTTATTAGAGAGAGAGAAGGAAAGACAGAACACAAGCAAGGGAGGGGCAAAGGGAGAGTGAGAAGCAGACTTTCCGCTGTGCAGGAAGACCCACAAAGGGACTCAGTCCCAGGACTCCGGGATCACCACCTGAGCCGAAGGCAGATGCTTAACTGACTGAGCCACCCAGGCGCCCCTGAATACAGTTTTCTTTAGGCATTGTGTCTGGTGGTTAAAGGGACTGCCTTTGGCATGAAAAAGACCTTGGTTTATGGCTTCATTTGACACTAGTCAATTGTTCAAGGGAAGTAAGAAAGTAAGAAAGTTGTTTAAACTCTGTATTCCTCTTATTTCTAAAATCGAGATCCTAATAGGACTCACCTCATGGAGCTTCTGTCAGGATTAAATGTGATAGTGCTTGCAAAAAATCCAGCATAATACCGGGTTTGTGTGAAGGGCTCTATGGTACTTGTGTGCTGGGCCAGTATTAAATGGTAATTAATAACAGTAGCACAGAATACCATAGACCATTTTGATCATAGTGGTGAAAGAAAAGACCTTTTTTTCCCCCCCATTTAGCCAGCACCATTCAAAGAACACAGAGAAGGATGCTCATCGAGCATTATTTACAGCCAGGAGTATGTCAAACTCTCAAGTGTAAAACAATCAACTCTTATTATTTCAAGGATGGAGCCAAATGTTGCTGAAATAGGCCCATACTTGATGTATCTTTGATTGGTTTGGATTAGTTTGCTGTCTTTATTAGTAGCTGATCATGTTTTTCTGGAATACCATTTTTTCATTAGTCTCCCTGAAATTCAGGGTTGATTCTAGGCTCTCCAACCTGCCCCACCACCCCCTTTTATGTCTTCTGCAGTGGAGTCTTTGGTGAAGGTTTCAGCCTGATTTCCTACCAGTTTTGAGGTCTGGAGCAACTTGCTGCTGTACTTTCTGGCCCTCTTTTTGCTTATTAAAGCTCCCAAGGCAACCTAATTTAATTTTATTGTGTTTGGTCCTAAATAATAAATAAAAGCAAGAAAAGAAATTGACTTTAGTATTGTAGTCTAAGCAAAACTTTAGGGTATATAAGAGATAATTGAGTTGGATGGATGTATCAATTCTCATTGTCGTAAATATTTTATATCAGCAGTTTCAAATTAAGACTTTTTACATATTGATTTTGTGTAGCAATTTTAAATAAAGGAACCATATTATATAACATGGACACATAAAGAGATATATTTGATTTCTTACTTGAGAATTATATAAGTATATATCTCTGTGTAGATGTTCATATACATATGTGTACATAGGTATATATGTGTATCCATATGCATGTATATGTACATATATATAGTATGCCACATACAGTCAGTACTCAGGGCATGTTTAGAAAATGTAGTATAAATCCTGAGGTACATACCACTTCTGCGTGGTTAGTAGCTAACAGATATTGAATGATGTTAAATCCAGAGCCAGGAAATGTAAACAAGAATACTTATGGATGATTTTAAAGAGTAGAGAGACAGCATGACAGATTAAAGACAACCCTGAGTTTGGAGTCATTAGATCTGGGGTTTTAATGATCTAAAATTAGAAAAAAAAATAAGCATAATATGTTTTTCATGAGTCTTTTTGAGCATTCAGTATGAAAATTGAAGGTAAGGTATGATCCACATATGATCTACATAATATGTGTTCTTTTTTTTTTAAAAGATTTTATTTATTTATTTGACAGAGAGAAAGAGATCACAAGTAGGCAGAGAGGCAGGCAGAGAGAGGAGGGAAGCAGGCTCCCTGCCGAGCAGAGAGCCCAATGTGGGGCTTGATCCCAGGACCCTGAGATCATGACCTGAGCTGAAGGCAGAGGCTTTAACCTACTGAGCCACCCAGGCACCCCATATAATATGTGTTCTTGATGAGGAATGGTTTATTACATATAAAAGTGAATATCTGGGGTAATGTCTATTAGTGGAAGAAGTTAGCTTCCAGTTAGCTACATATAGACATGAGTTTGTGAAAACTGTTTTGCTTTTCTAGGCCCTAGTCTTCTCATCTATATAAAACAAGTCTGGACAGCAAAGGGTTTTCGAGGTCCTATCTCAGGACATTACTCCTCTAAGGTTCCAAGATTCTGTCTTTGCTTTGTAACGGTGAACTTGTTGATGTGCAGTGACAGGCTGTGTGGCTGGGAGATGGTAGGAGAACAGAGCAGAGGAAGGAGGCATTAGAATCAAGTGTGTGAGTTAGTGTGGCTGTATGGAAAGCACATAGGTCTGAGAGTTTAGAGTACCGAGGTTCTAACCTTACCTATGCAGATTAGGAGGGGACCACTGGATTTCTTCAGCCTCACTTTTCTTATCTGTAAATGGGCCATTTCCAGTGAAACAATTCTCACCTCCTTCCAAACTCAGTAGTCCTTGCATCCCTCCATAATTGAGGTAGCCAGGTAATGTGGTAAAGACATAGACTAAACTGGCTCACGGATACATTGAGGATATTTGTTGTCTATCTTAAATACTTTTTTTCTTTCGTTTTGTAGTATTTTTTAAAATATTTATTTATTTGAGAGAGAAAGAGAACACTAGTAGGGAGAAGGAGCAGAGAGAGAGGGAGAAGCAGACTCCCCACTGAGCAAGGAACCCCAACACAGGGCTCCATCCCAGAACCCTGAGATCATGAGCTGAACTGAAGGCAGACACTTAACCAACTAAGCCACCCAGGCATATAGTTTTGTTGCTTTATTTCCAAAACTTTCCATTGTTTCATTACCTTATGTAAAATAGCATGGTGGTTCAGAGTGAGGGGTCTGGAGACAATCTGCCTGGGTTTTAATTTCAGCTTCATTACTTCTATGCATATGGTGTGACTAGACATTTTACTTAAGCAATTTTTGCTTCCTTTCTCTCATGTTTAACGTGGCCATGATTATAGTACCACTTTTCAGCATTATCATGAGAATAAACAAGTGAAAACACGGAGCTTGGAAGGGTGCCTGGTACGTCATAAGAGCTTAATAAATGTTAGCTATTACCGTCTCCATTTCTGTATCCATGCTGTGTCCATACTGTGTCCATTTCTTGAGAGCCTAATTGTTAAGCCAAGATTGTTCAGTATTTTCTTTTTAGCTGTGACAACAAACATCATGCAATGCTTCCTTTCTCCCGTTTCTCTCTCTCTTCCTCCCTATCCCCCTATTTTTTCCTCTCTTCCTTCCTTCTTTCCTTTCTTCCTTCCTGGGCCTGAGCCTACTGTGTCTATTCTTCTCGTGGTGAAAAGCTGATGGGAATTTTTCAGGCCTTTGCTAAGAAGAAGCTTATTCAGTGTAGTATCAGAACTTAAACCAATAGTGAGCTAATTTGGTTAATTGCCATGATGTTGCCTCAGATTCCCCAAACATTTCTACTTGATATTGTGTGGATCTTTATGTCATTACCCAAAGGGAGACTAAAATATTTGAAAAGGCCCAAGTGCCATTGTCTTTGGTTTTGAGCTGGGACACAGGTATTTCATACCCTTCTGAGTTTCTCTTTAATCTCTCCCAAGATTTCTGATCCAGGAGTGGAAAGAGGAGGGTAAAGCACCAGATAGAGATTGAGAGGATTAACGACTAAGACGGTTAGTCTTTAAAACTGCCTGGAGGAAAACCACGACAGTAAGAATGAAATAACGGGATCACACTGATCATATGGCTAATTTCATATTACTTTATATTACTTAACATAGACTATGTTTCTGGCAATCACTAATTTTTCCTGAGGAAGATAAGAAAGTATGGGCTTGCTTCTCCCATCATCCCTTTTCTTGATGCTGCAGTTCTTTATTTCTTCATCTTTTGTACAATAGATATGTAGGACACATGTTATATAATATTATTTACACTTGCCTTAGGGAAGATCAAATGTGCATCTCATTCATCTTGTATATTTAAAAATCCCTAGCATACCAAAGTGTATATAAAGATGTTCAGTACATGATTATTGAGTAACCCATTGGATAAAGATTATGTATGGGGCTCATGAAACCCTATCTAAGCATATTTTTTAAAGCAGATTAAGTAGAGATTATTTTTCATTTTTATTGTTTCCGCAGTGTCAGACATTCAGAAGTTTGTTTTAAGTGGATTTTTTTTGCATTCACGCAACAGACATAATAGTTTGACTGCTTCTGTTCTCAACACAGAAATTTTCAAAACATTCTAATAAATCCTGTGAAAGGTTTTGACCGTAATGGTTTTTCAAAGCTTACACACAAAGAAACTCAGTTAAGACCGGGCCATAAATAAGAACTCAGTGCTGAAGCAGGGGAAGGCCCTGTATATCTAAACCCATTAAATGAATCATTTATTTTGCTACTCGTCCGTCATGTTTTGAAGGTCACGTAACAATGCTTATTTCTTATGGCCCATCAGCAAGCTGTAGAATCAGAGGCTGAACCAAGTCCTTGAGTCAAATACTTGAGGTGGGTAATTGTGTTTCCAGGACTAATACGTGCAGCAGGGAAAATCAAATCCCATGTCCTGGGGGGAGGGGCACAGCATACCACTAGAGCAGGAAAGGGATTTCTCCGTATTGCAGGCAACCTCTGAATAGTTATGTCACACTGAAATATTTTTGGAACGTGCTCAGCTTTTTTGTACCACCCCCCTCCCAAGTCCATGACCGGGAAATTTTTACAGGTTGAGACAGCATAATAATTTTGAAAGGATGTATCTATAAAACAGATGGATCTGAGTTTGAAACTCTATTTGGCCCCTCACATACTCTCTATTATGAGACAAGTTACTTAACCTCTCTGGACCTCTTTTTCCTCCTATAAATAGAGGCTAATACTGTCTAGCTTAGAAGACTGCCATGAAGATTTAATGATTTAGTACATGGAAAGTGATTTCCACAGTGCCTGACACATAGTAGATGCTCAGTGTATGTTAATATTCATCATGGCCCTGTTCTTCCTTACAGCTGGAGTTACTTCTGCTTGGAATCCTCCCCAGAGCTTTGCACGAGAGCCTTTGGCAATGCCGGTAAGATCACTCTTCATGTGGCTTTAGGTTCTATTTGCTCTTTCATGTTTTTGTTAAAGTTTAATTTATTAGGTTGTAACTTACATGCAGTAAAATTCACAAATCTTTTGTGTATAGCTCAGTGGATTTTAACATATACATATACCTGTGTAACTACCACCCTGATCAAGACAGAATATTTCCAGCACCCACGAGGCTCCCTCATGCCTTTTTCTAGTCAAGTGCACCAAGGACCAGCGGCATAATACATAGCTCAAAGTCCGAATGAAAATGTGGGGCCCCTTGTTCAAAATATATTAAGAATTTCAAGACAGTGAGAACATAGCATTAAACCAAGCACAGGACCTTTCCAAGTGCGGAGCCTTGTGAGACATGTACCCATGAAGCCTGCCCTGATTACGTTCCCCTCCAGCAGGACCCCTTCTGTCTCTATTCATGATGGTTGTGAACTTCATGTAAATGAAATTATACAATGCATACTCATTCATGTTTTTTTTAATCCCGCAACATAGTATCTGTGAGATTCATCGATGATTTTGTATGTTTTAGTAGTTTCTGCTTTTCTTGCTATGTGTATTCCATTGTAAATATATAATCGCAATCCACTTATCTATTCTCCTGTTGATGGATATTTAGGTTATTTCTAGCTTTTGGCTGTTAAAAATAAATCTGCTTATATATATCTTTTGGTGCACAGATGCGCTCTTGGGCATATGCTTAGGAATGAATATGATGAGTTATAGGTAAAACAATCTAATAGGTACTTCATGTGAAATGATTATGCTTTCGGAAATGCAAAATTGAAACCACATGAGATCCCACTAAACACTCATGGAATGGCTAAGATGAAAAAAAAAAACCCTGAGAAAACCCTGAGAAGTCCATATCTTGATGAGGATGTGGAAGAAAGTGGAACACTCCTGTATGCTCGAGGGAGTATAAGTTGGTTCAGTTGCTTTGAGAAACTTTCAGGTGGTGTTTGCCTAAGCTATATAACTGACTTATATGACCCAGCAGTTCTCCTCCTGGATATATTTATTTTTTACAGTCTTGAAGTCACTTTGAAACTTCTAAAATAAATTTCAACCTGATTCTTGTTTTATTAATATGCTGCAGTGGCCATTTGCAGTGGAAGTCAGTCATACCTAAGTTGCTGGTCATGATAACTGGGTGTTTTCATATTTGCTGAAAAGCTCCTGCTATATTCTGTTTTTCCCCTCATAGGCAAGAGATGGGTCAAGACATCTTGACCAGAGGCAGCCTGCTGGGATAACAAAAGGTCATGATTAAGAACCGCCTTTTACTTCCCTTTTTCTTATTAGTGGAGGAAAGCAGGAATAGGACACATAGGCACTTGGTGTTTTATGAAGTGAACGTTAATGGGCCTCAGATGCATCCCTCTAGAGACATGAGTGCACGCTGGCTTGTAGAATGTATTCAGAAAGGTCCTCATGACAGACGTGACATCGCAGTGGGCTCAGTCTCACCCACTTGCTTAGTCCATGGGTTTCCACACTCCGACCCACAGAATGTGTCCTGGTGTCCTGAGGAGATTTTAGAAAACCCACATTTGCTGGTATTAACTCTTGGAGATTCTGATTTGGCAGGCCTCGATCAGGACCCAGAATCTGCATTTTTGAGATGTTCTTCCAGTGATTCGGCAGCGAGTGCTGGTGAAGGCAGAGCATGTAACAACAGCCTGTAGGACTGAAGGTCTTTGCTAACCTCTGCCTATTCACCCGGAGCGCAGATACTTAGCAGTTCTCACTAACTCCTATCCCAGTGGCTGCACCAATTTCTTAATCTCTGAAAGTAAAAAATCATAGCCTTAAGAAGAGGCTGATGTCACCACTTATCTAATGAGTATAATCCATCTCCTTCGGCAGAATCTACTTGTTGGATGGATCCTTCTTGAGCTAATCCCTCCGCTAATCATTTTGTTGTTGGCCCTCTCGGGTGTGTCTGAGAGAGCCAGCCTCTATCTCGAAGGCAGGTAACAATTCTGACCATCTATTGGACATTTATTCTGGCCTAGTCTCTTTGCACATGTAGTATCTCATTTGATCCTTACAACAACTTTCTCAAGCTTGATGCTATGATTATGCTAATTTTATAAGTAAAAAAAAAAAAGACTCAGAACAGTGAGATGTAATTTCCTGATTAACATTCCAGTAAATAGCTGGGAGAGCTATTATATAGAGCATAGCCCTATAAATTTGTAGGCTGGGGGGGGGGTGTTTGGGGGCTACTAACGAGAAACCAGGGTTTGGATGCAAGTCTTTCTGATTTTCTAGATGATATCTAGGCCCAGCCTCTGTTGCCTCTATGCCCAAACATACTGTTTATGTAACGACATGTGTTGCATTAGAACATGCTTTTGTCGTATTATAAGTATTTGACTTGGAGTTCTGGGATTCCAAGGAAAAAGTTCTTCACTCTCTGTTGTAGAGCTGATGTGTTTTCTATCAGACGTGCAGAAGTCTAGGGATCAGGGGTTGTTTCATAATGAGGCCCCATGGCAGGCTGTGCATAAATCGGATTGCTCTTCTTAGTTATGTTTTCCTTATGCCCACAGTAGTTTGACCTAAATGAATAGATAATTACTCAGGCTGTTAGAAACAATCCAATCCATTTGGTGATCCCTTTATTAAATGAAACAGGCCCTTTTATTCCTTTTTTGATACTGCCTGTTAATAGAATAATCTCAAAGCTATTAGCATTTAAAGAGGAATTAGACGAAGATGTCCAGAATTGTCCCTTCTCCTGGTTCTTGGTTGCTCATGGGACCCTTGCTTTAGCTAATTAGCCTGAAATGAATATTAAGTGCATTGATCTCTATCAAACGCATCCTGGAAGGAAAGCTTTTGTGAAAGTCATTTCAGTTGCAGACTTAGGTTGGCCATACCTAAGTATCTAAACCCAAAACAATAGGCACTGGGAACATTCCAGAATTCAAACAAAACAAAACAAAATGCACGGAAGATGGTACAAGAAGGGCTCTTACACTTCTTGAAATGCCCTTGTTTAAGTCCCAAAGCCAGAGGATTTAACTTTATTTTCACGGGAACCAACCAGAGAGAAAGATATGATATCTCTTTCCCTTTACTTTATCAGCCCCAGGAAAGCTTATAGGACCTTTCCCTCCGAGCGAGTCCTAGAGAGTAAGTGTTCTGTCTGGGAACACACAGACCTGCCTAAGACCTGCATGAGCTATGGGACCTTGGGCAGATAATCTCCTTAAGTCTAAATTTGTACACCATTAACAGGAACAAAAATCTTTAATATATTTCTTATGTGATAGAGATGTGAAATGGACATCGTAAAATTTATTCAACAAATATCGGATATTAATAATAAAGACTGGGATAAGAGCCCTGGGGCATGGCATCAAAAAATAGTAAGATTCTAACTCTTCCCATTTAAATGTTAAAATTCCCAGAGGAAAGAAGACCATTGTGTTTTCTTCTTTTTGAGGGACATTATGATGTGGCATTGTAGTATGGAAAAAAGAAAAAAAAAAACCCTGAAGTTTGGTGACAATAAAGACCTAAATAGGAATCCATGTTCTGTTTCTGATATAGGGCATACTGCTTTAAGCTCTTTGAAGCCCAGTATCTGTAAAATGGAGATGGTTACACTTACCTCTGAGTGCTACTTGGTCTGGATTTGATGAGAAATGTTTATCAAACACCTAGCACACTAATTGTGCTCAGTATTCTGTGGTTCTGTTTTCCTTTTCCCTTTTCTGGGAAATGTATTAACTCCTCCCATTAATAGGAGGGTTCCTCCCATTGATAGAGCTGAAGAGAGGAGGATAGAGTTGGGAGGGCAAGGGGCAAGCAGATCAGCAGCTGAGTGTGCAAAGAGAGCTGCCAGGAAGCCGTCAGTGGTAGAATGAAAAAGTGGGGTGCTGTTTAACCACCCTGAAAATCACCTTGAAACCCAACTGAAACGATAACTCCTCAATACTTCAGAAACCCTAACCTAACCCTAACCTATCCGAGTTTCAAAGAAGAAACTCGAAAGAGTTGTTGTTTCAAAGGAACACTCGAAAGCATGCTTGCTCATTTTCAAGCCCTTTCCCTATGTCTTGCCATGTCACTTTGACTTCAGAGAGCAAGACTGTGTGAATTGGGTTCTGCCTTCTAGCTCACTCTTGGGCTTGTGCTGCAAAAGGAAGAGTTGGTAGGCGAGTAAGGGAGAGAGTAGAACATCTGTGCTTCTGAGGATGGGAAAGCACTCTCTCTAAGCATCCATCCAGGCGAAGCCATGTGGGGTGGGGGTAGGGCCCCCTCTCAGGCCTTGACAAGACCTCCTGTACTTCCTCAGTCGTCTCAATTCTCTGCCCGATGCTTGGAGCATGACGGGATTCAGAGCCCTCCTGCTGGAGCTGCAGGGCTGGCTGCAGATCCTCTTTAATTCTTGCCATCATTTTAGTCGCACGTGTCTCAGTCACAATAAGGCACCTGCATGCATTGCCCTTGTCACTATGACAACCAGCACTGGAGGGGGATGAGGCGGGCAGCACAGAAGGAGGTCTGTGTTCCTGCTCTCCTGCTGGTGGTGCTGGTGACATACAGTCCTGCTCGTAGCCAGTGTGATGCTGTCTTGGTGGCCTTTCCTCTCCACTTCTGGGGCCAAGGGATGGTGGGGGCAGGGCTGAAAGCTGAATTCCAGAAGCAACTCAGGTGTTGGAAGGAGATGTTTCCAGGCTCCGGGGAATAGAGAGCCACCTTTTTTCTCTTGTCAGTCCTGTCTGAGCTACAGTCTTCTGACAGATGAGGTGCTTTCCTCATGAGCAGGAAGAAAAGAGGAAGAAAAAGGAATACGGTCAATTATTTGTGGGGGTTTCCTGACGCTTAACAAGCCGCTTGTCTCGTAGGTCGCCACCTCCCACCATCAAATGTTCTGGTCTCAGCAGTGAAGCAGAATAAAAAATACTGAATCTCTGGAATAACAGGGACAGGTTTGAATCCCACCTTTATGCCTTGTGGTAATGTGTGCTGTATCAACCCCTGACCTCTCTGAGGCTCTGAAATCAAGCAATGACTGATCAATAGATCCATTATTGATTCATTGTGAGGGTGAAAATACTGTGATAAATGTAATATGTCAGCACATCTATGGCCAGAGAGACAAATAATTGTGGCTTTTCCTATATTACCACGGACATAGAGGTGTCAATAGGTTAAGATTACGGTTTTGAACTCCTTTTTTTGGAAATAGTGGGAATTAACAAAAAGTATTTCCCCAGGATCCCAAAACAGCCAGTATTTGAATACTCCACCAGGCATTTTTGAAGTGTGCTCCTGGGACCTGTAGCGTCAGCATCACCTGGGGGCCTGTTAGAGGTGCAAATTCTTTGGCAGCACCCCCAGATCTACAGAAGCAGAATTCGGGAGGTGGGACTCAGCAACCTGTGTTTTAACAAGCTCCTGTTTTAGTTGGAGACCCAATTGCTCTAGCGGAAGGAGAGAGCACATGACGCAGAGCTTCTTGGGGACAAAGAGGGGATCTTGCCTATTTTTAGGTTTCTGGTGCTTACTAGAATGACCGACACTATTTGCTCTCTGCAAGCGTTTGCTGAGTGAATGGATCTCCTGCTGTACTGTTGGTATGGGTCCAGCATTGACCCACCGTGACTTTGTTTTCTTTGTTTTCCATCCCCCATGCAACCATGAGCAGTAGGAGAAACTTACTGCCCACCTACAGTCTTGATAGTCCCATTCTGGAGTCAAAGACATAGGGAATGCTCTTAAATACAGTTAAACAGGAAATGTTCCCTTAGACTTGACCTCTCAGAGCTTTTACTTTTTTTTCTGTTTTATTTTTTGTATTTAAATTCAACTAGCCAATGTATAGTATCATTAGTTTTTTGTTTTTTGGTTTTTTTTGGTTTTGGTTTTTTTTAATAAGCGTCTGTACTGTGGCTCTCCAGAGGATGCGGACACTGGCTCAGGCATCATGCTGCCTCCACTACTCCTTAGTCATGTGATGGGCAAATTTAAGACTTATTTTTTTTAAAGATTTTATTTATTTATTTATTTGACAGAGAGAGAGAGAAATCACAGGTGGGCAGAGAGGCAGGCAGAGAGAGAGGAGGAAGCAGGCTCCCTGGTGAGCAGAGAGCCTGATGCGGGGCTTGATCCCAGGACCCTGAGACCAGGGCCCGAGCGGAAGGCAGAGGCTTTAACCCACTGAGCCACTCAGGCGCCCCAAATTTAAGACATCTCAGCCTCAATTTTTTTTTAATCATTAAGTATTTTTCATATTCATTCATATTCACAGCAGCACATGCTTTCGTATATAAATTATAAAAATTTAATGAAAATATGCTAGTAATAGTCAATAACTGGAGTCTCTCTTATTATTATATAAAGTAAATATTGAAAGGAAGGACTTGAGGTTTTATAATTCTTAAAAATCTGCCCAAGTTTCTCGAATGGCATAATCCCTGAACCTGGAATGAAAAGAGAGGTTCTTCCTCGATTTATTTATTTTCCAGTAGAGGAGCAGTGTGACGAGGCCACATTTGGGGGATAGATAGACCTGGATATAGAGGAGGGTCTTGGTAAATATGAACTCTTGTTAGTTTTATTAGTATGTGGAAAATAACATTTTTAAAATCTTAGTTTTCCTGGTTCCCTTTGGCTGATTCTCTAGCAACTGCGGTGAAAAGCTTTGATTATTTTGGGGAAGGGGCAGCACAGCCTAGAACCCAGCGCTGAACTTCCGATTCTAGTTTCTAAGTTCACAAAGAGACTGAAAAAGTGTTTTTGGTGTGGATAAAAGAACAATAAAAAATGGCAAACTGACTTTGGTGAGAGAGAAAGGGATTTTTCTGGGAACACCCATAGCTGGGTTTACATGTTAATCACTAAGGCTTAAAGAAAAGGGTATAAAGATGTTATGAAAAGAAGGCGGTAAGAAGGATAGAGAGGAGTAAGGAGGGAGGGGGGCAGGGGAGGAAAAGAGGGAAAAAATAGAAGAGAAAAGAAACAGCATGAGAGAACGATGCTGGGAATCCTGATAACATTGGGTAAGCACTCCATTCTCTGAGCTCAGACAGAAGATTGGAAGGCTCAATCTTCCAATCTTGGAAACACGGCACATGGCACCATGGGAAAATAGAGTAGCAGTGTCCAAAGGAGGTCCTTAAGTGGATGAACTTGAGGTTAGCTCCATATTGTCCCACACATTGTAGCCAGATTTGGAAAGAGCAGTCAGGATTTCCTTGTTGCCTTTGGGGATAGAGAAATGCTCAGAACACTAAGGAGAAAAGGCAGTGCAGACCCATCATCGTCATCATCATCACAAATGTGATCGTCTGTCCAAAAGACCAAACAGAACTAACCACACTTTAGTAAAGACAGTTGTAGAATGCTGTTCACCAAGTTGACCGACCATACACAAGATGGCAGCCACGCAGAGACCTAAACCCCGGAAAAGAAATTCAACAAGTCTCCCCAGGTGACGGTCATTTAGAACCAGAGATAATCTTCTCAAATCAGGACAAATGTGAAAAGATCTGGGAGCATAAATCTCTTTCTTACAGTTCATCCTTGATTTATTTTACTGAGAGATGAGCAAGGGGAGGAAGGGGAGAAAAAAAATACTGAAAACCAGAGTAATCAGGTAGTAAGTGGAATAATAATGCTTGATTTTGGTGAAAACAAAAATAAAAGCAGCAAACAGTAAGCTTAAGGTAACTTAAGTAACTTAAGTGGAGGGAAAGTGGAGTACTTTGGCCTCCCTAAGCAGATGGTTGAGTTTGGTCAGAGTTCCAGTTAGAAGCCAGTAAGATTTCCTTTTTTCACACATGAGTCACAGAATATAAATGTCACTTCCATTACTTCAGGCATGTTTGACTGAACTTTGCAGGAGGAAAGATGAGACCCTCCGTCACATGGAAAGGGAGGTTTTTCCCAGATAGGAATTCTGAATCCTGGGGAGTCGAAGTATGACAAGATATCACTCGTTTCTGTATGTCCATCTCCTACAAGAGTACTGATGTTAGGTCACCGTGGCCTGTGGCCAAATGAATGCGCGAATGTGTTAGAAGGGCCATGGTGAGGTCACTCCTTTGAGATGGCAAAATCATGCACAGCTTTCTAGAAGATGCAGCACCTCACTATTCCGTCTGCACCCAGAGTGAGCCTTTTAGTGTATGTCCGATAACATAACTCTTCTGCCCCAAACTCATTAAGGCCTTTGCATTCGTTGTTTTCTCAGCTCAACTGTTCTTCAGCCAAGTACTTGCGATTCTAATATACTATTTATGTGTTTTTATGCTTTTTCTTTGTTTTCTGTTTCCTTCTGTAGTGAATGCTTCACAAAGGCAGGAATTATTTTTGCCTGTTTTAAGAACGTTTTTGATTCACTAGAATAGTACTTGGCACATAGTAGACAATCAATAAATATATGCACAGTGAATGAATGAATGAGTGAGTGAATGAGACTAGGATAACCACTCAACAAGTCTCTTTTAGGTATCTTTTGAAATGGATGTAGTAATTAGTTCATAGAGGACTGTGCATATTTTTTAAATTGAGTTCTTCACTGCAGATAGGTAACTCAGAATGTGTATCTTTTGACCTATTTTTTCCTAAAGAAAATATGAAATTCCCTTTATGGAAAAAACAGTCTTCTATTTACTAGCCATAGTTCTTGACTGGAGGAAATTCTAATTTGAGTTCATATTCACTTCTGAAAGATGTTGCAGGCTCTCATGGGGATTTAGGGAGAAGATTTACCTGTAAAAGCCATCTAGTAAAGAAATTTCCCGATGAAATGCTCACTGGAGACCAAAGTCTCCAAGATCTCATTAAATTGTTATGCACACAGTATGCTTCTTCACTGCCTGGGTCACTTTGCTGTCAAGGTACATCGTGAAGGGAAGGTGATAAATCTCATAGATTTTTCCTCTGTCTCACCCAGTTTGAAATCAGAAAGATTGTCCTCTACCCAAAGCAGATCCAAACCGGCTGAGAGGCAACAACGAAATATTCAAAAGAAACTGCAGTGGCTTTGCTCACATGGAGTCTTTCTGAGATGTGAACACTGAGGACCTTGGGTCCTTGGGATACTTTTGTTGCAAAGAAACTGAATTCCTTTCAAGTGTCGTTACATTGAAAAGAGGAACAATGTTGGGGAGCCATTGTTATGTCTTCCTAGAGCAAATGTGCACAGCTTTCAAGTTAAAACTGGATATTTGAAAATCTAAAAGCTGTCTCCGTGGACTTTTATATTAGAAGCTCTCTATACTATGTGGATCAGTGAGATCCTTTGGAACCTATGTTCATTGTGCCCACGTGAAATAGGCCAGACCCCACCGGGGAAAAAAAGAGTAAACTGGTCATTCATTTGGTGGAACTGGGTGCGAGTGGGGAGAGGGAAGATTTTTACTTTTAGGAGACTGAATATAGAGGCAGACATATATGTGAGATATGAGATGGGGAAGAGAAGAGTTGTTTATAATATGTCAGCTCTTCAGATATTTTATTTCTATAAAACAGTGATACACTTGATGTAATTTTTTAGTGCTTCTCTTCAAATGTAGATATGGACATAGTTTAATTTTATGAAAGCATTTTTCTTGCAATAGCCTTGTGTACTTCAAAATTCAAAGTACCTGAAAGAAAATAGGGAAAAAAATTGCCTTAAAAATCGGTTGTGTTGGTAAGGCCCATAATGGAATAGTTTTATCAAATATATTCTTGACAGGCTTTTGGTTTTTATTTTTTATTTAGACATTCTGATAAATTAAAAAGACTGGATAATATTTTTGCAACTTAAAAATGGTTGCTGCCACAAGATGAAGACCTAAAACAAAAGAAAACTCTTATTTCTTGAACACTTACTCATTATAGACCAGAAACTTTGTTAAGTGATAAAGACTTTATTTCACTAAATCTTCATAGCTGTGAGATGTGATGATCTCCACCTTGTATAAGAGGAAACTGGCACTCCGTATAAATTATTTTTCCAAGGTCTCACAACTTTCAAGGGAGCGGGACCCAAAACTCAACTTTTCTACTGACTTCTAAACCTATGGTCCTCAATATCTACTTACACATCCTCTATAGTGAAAAAAAAATTCTATTTTCTGTCCATAGAACCTGACTCACTCTATTTTTCCCCGTTTTATTTGGGAAAATAACATAATATTAAAAAATAAGAAGCATTTCTCACACCAGTTGCTTAAAATAATTAAAGGACATTATGTTTACACAAACATTTAGGCATAATGTTTTTTTATATATAAAAAATATATAAAATTTTTTTGCATGATTGTAATCAGTATGAACATAGAATTTAATATTTGATATTTTGATTTTATGTCATGTACATTTGACATGATGTTGAAATTTTAAAACTTTAAAAATATTTATGTCACACTCCAGTGAGTGGACACATGATAATATTGGACATTTTAGTTATTTCTCATCTTTAGGTATTATGGTTAATATTGCAGTCCACACCTTAATTAAAAGGAAAAAAAAAGTTAAGTGAATGGTTTTTCCAGAATAATTTCAGAATAGGATTACTAAAATATATTTCTGTTGATATGAATGATATATTGCTTTTCAAAATGATAGACTCACATCGCAGTTGTACCCCAAGTTCTTTGTGCTTATAAACTTTACCACATCTCCATTATCTTTGGCAATTGTGATTTATTTTAGAAGTTCATCTGTGCAGTAGCCATGAAATATAACCTCATTGTTTTAATTTGCATTAATTTGATTATTTGTAAGACAGAAGTCCTCTTTATATTCATTTAGAATGTTTATTTTCCCTTTTTATCATGCAGGTGAGTGGTATTGCTTAAATACATTATTTTATCATTTTTCATATTCACAAAGAATATATATATATCTTTTAATCTAAGTAAATATATAGCATATATATATCTGTAGAAATATAAGTATGTATGTATATTTCACTTTAGTTAGATGAAATCATTGCAGGACACATAAAATATCAAATGATTCCTTTCTCTGAGAGGGTATCAGAAAGTCTAGTATATCTTTATCATGTACTACTGAGAACTTAAGTTATTGATTTTAATGAGATAATCCATATTACCTTTCCTTGACTCTTAAGCTTCCAGTAACTCAATGAAATGGTCATCTCAGTCTAATTAAGGAATTGTCATAAGAATCCCATCATATGCAGGCTGGTGACCCTGCTGGTTCTGATGGCTGTGACCCTCTGTGGAGTACAGATGACAGATGCAAGGCTTCAAGCCCCAGTGGTGTCCACGCTCTGTGCCATGCTTGGGCCCCTGAGACGGGGCCATAGGAGGAAGCACAAGATTCTAGTGCAGGCTTTGGACCGATGCACAAGACTGAGTTCTGAGTGTCACAAGCAGCAGCTGCCATCTAGAGACCCACTGCTTAAGTTGTACGCACTTTTTGGTCTCATAAATTTTCGTGAAACTGTGGCTCCAGAAGGGATTTAAAACTATAAAACTTATCCTTGAAGTAAAAACAATAGAGTCTGTCTACTTGTTTGACGTGTGTCAGCCATAGAAGCAAGTTTAGATGACTCCAGAGAAGGTAGAGGGCTTGCACCAAGACAGACAAAGCTTCTTTCATATTGCTTGGTAAGCACAATCATGGTAGGCCATATTGCAGAGGCTCTTTGACCCACAAATGGACAGTAAAAGGCCTTGAGCTTGGGTGAAAAGTCACGAGAGTGTGTGTCTCTCGTTCTTCCTTTTCTCCATCCTGGTTCAAAACCCTCTCTGACATTAATCAGGAACAGAACCCCTACACAGCACTAGGCATTCCCCAAAGTTTAAATGGTCTGAGAAGTGACATCATTTGTTTTAAAAAATAAGTTTATCTATCGTATCATTCACTCCCCAGTCAGGGAGTCGGTGTGCAACAGGGTACAACAGAAACTTTAAACTTCGGCGTGTTGACTTCTAAGTTCACTGCCAGTTACTCAGCAGTGTCCCTGAGCTAGAGAGATGGCATACCGCAGAGAAGTTTCTGCTTTCTGAAATGGGAGGCTAGACCAGCTTTCCTGAGTTTTCTTCCTACTGTCGCATTTTGAGTAACATTTTGATTCTTGAGTAACATATGCATCGAGCATCTACTTCTGGCAAAAGCCCTTTGGCTTAGGAGAAAAGTAGGAAAGAAATGTACGATATATCCCCTGCAGTTCCAGAAGTTTTAATCTTGTGATCTCCCACAAACATAGCTGACAAGTGACGATGCATGCACCCAAAGAAGTGGTACATGCAAGAGTCATGCTTTGGGGTTGCCTTGATGATCAATGAGATAGTACCACACATGTGGAGTTTGGAGAGGTAATACATCCTGGACTGGGAGCTCTGCAGACCTGTGTTCCCACTTCTTCTACAGCATCTGTTTCCTACGCTGTGTCGTTTAAGTGATTAGACTTCTTATGGTTTAGTCTGCTTCTCCATCCCCATCAAATGAGAAGATAATAATGGCCTTGACTAGCTTATTATTCAAAGAGTTAGAGATAGAATGTGTAGTGTGTTGCAGACACCTGAAAAATGGCAGACAAGATATGGAAAAGGGAGGAGATATAGGAAGTGGAGAAATGTGAGCAGTACAGACAAAGGCTTTGGTTGGGCCTTACAATATTTTGTTGTTGTTGGACTTTCAGTTGAATAAAGAAATTTGCAAAATGTGGCATACATGTATATAATTTACATCATGGTGCTTCATTTTTTAGTGGGACAAACCGCCCCTCCAAAAGGAATGGAAATATATTATTACTGTAATGTATGCTTTTAATGTCTGGTGCACATTGAGAACTTACAGCAAGATGACCTGATTTAATCTGATGTGTTAGAAAGATGGTTCTCTAAGGAAGCGACCTCTGTGCTGCAATCTGAAGGATGCTAAATAGAAACTGATGAAGTGAAAGGAGCTACACACAGAAAGCCCTGATGTGGGAAGGAGGGTCGCAATCTGGTTAATAGAAGTAGAGGAAGGAATCAAGCCTTAGCCTTAGGTGCCATAGGGTCCAGTGGGTGGAAAATCACTAAGGGAAAACATCAGGGGTGGGAGGGGATCCTTGCTACACAGATCTGACAGGATTCTTGCTTAGGGCAGTCCAGGGTGATCAAATATCAGCTGGGGGATGAGGAGGGATCAGCAACTCGGTGAGATAATGAGGCGGTGAAGGGCTGGGGAGGAATCTCGCTAAACCAAGATTTGGCAAGACTCTTGCTACAATGGACATCATGGTCTAGGCTTAGAGGGCTTAGAGAAGCCTGACTAGCATCTGGAAAAGGAGACAGTCTTTGTCAGATGTAATTGCAATTTATTTTCAATTAATATATTTGATTAGATAAGGAAAAACTGAATGTCTTCCTAAAAGTATGTCTTACTTTTGTACATCAAGTCATAACACCTTCTAAATTATTCTATTTTTCACATACTGTGCTAAGTTCAAAATAATCAGCATCTATAAAGAAGTTTTCTTAAAGCATAGGGATTTTTTTATGTGTGCTAAACCTTTAAGGATAAACCTTTATAGGGCTTAGTCTTGCAATAGGTGTTGTCACAGGTGCTCTTTCCTTTGATGGGTGTTGGGTCAGTGCCATCCTTTCAACCAACACATGTAGTAAGACAGCATTGTGCTTATGGAACTAGGGATGGAGCAGTGGACAAATGTCCTGTGTTCTCTAAAGGAGCTCTTTCTTTTCTTCTTTAGGTCACTAACAAAAGCCTCTAGTTCTGACTGTAAATTCCTCAACCTGTCTTGGCAGATGCCAAGATTTATATTTATGTTGTCCTTCATAGGTTTATTCTCGCATTCATATGTGCTCTTCATGACAGTTCTTAATGAAGTAGGGGCAGAAGAGGATAATGATTAAGAACTTGAATTTTGTGAGGCACCTGGGTGGTGCAGTTGGTTAAATGTGTGACTGTGGGTTTTGGTTCAGGTTGTGATCTCAGGGTCGTGGAATCAAGCCCCACCTCGGGCCCTGTGCTCAGTGTAGAGTCTGTTCGGAACTCTTTCTCTCTCCCTCTGCCCCCTCCCCTCACTATCTCTCTCTTTCTCTCTTTCAAATACATCAATAAATCTTTATTTTAAAAAAAAGAAAAAGAAAAAAGAACTTGAGTTTTGTAGCCAGTCTAACTGGGGTTCAAATCCTGGCTCTGCTATTCATTAGTGCTTATATACTAAGTACTTCATATGGATCCTTTTAAACTCAAATACACCTCTAAGTGAGAAGTGTTATTTTCATCTGTGGAGGAGAAAATTGATGCGCAGAGAGGTAAAGATGTCTTTCCAAGGGCACACTCCTAGCTTTAGAATGTAAGGCAATGCTGTTTCTTAAGGTTAGCAACTTTCTCTTCTATAATAATTAAAAAATGTTTCATATTTTCCTGACTCTGAAATTCTACAAACCTCTTGAGGTGGACCAATCTCTGGGCCCCTAAATACTCTGCCTTATTAAAAACCAACAAAATCTCCTGTTGAAAGAGTTGCCTGGCCAGGGAAAACATTTTTTCTTGTTTCTTAATGGAAAATCAAGCTCGCTGATTAAAACAGAGTAATAGTTTCGAAAGCTTCCTCTTGACAGAGCATTTGCTTTCTCATTTCCTAATGAATTACTCCCCAGAGAAACTCATTCTATTTCAAGGCACAAGCCTCTCTGGAGACCTCCCCACCTCCACCATTCACTTACGAAAATGTTCATCATTTAGAAACCGATAAGCCTTGCCAAATTCACTGAGTCCTCCTTGGCTTATTGATAACTCTTTGTTCTAAGTTATGATCAAGAGCAGCTTTGCCCTCAGATAAACAGGAAAGGAAACCTTCCCTTAGAGAAAAGGAACATTTTGCTGATGCGATGAAAAGATACAACTATTAATATGATTATGTTATTGTTTTTTTATTATTATTATTATTAACAACATATTATAATTACAGTTTAGTTAAGAGTCTTGGCTCATTGGGGTGTACATATAAAACAGCTTTATTGTTTCTAACAAGAATTCCTGATAAAGCTCAATTGATCCCTCTCTTTCCCATAGGGGAGCCCGTGCCTTTCGTGATACCTAATTTCATAACGTTTTAGGCTCTTTTTAGGTTATTAAAAGAATTTTATTTTAGTTCTTAAGGTTCATACCTTTTAATTATACAACTTCAAATCCAGATCCAAAAGAAAGCTCTCCTCTTCCTTTCCTCCTCAGCGCCAGACCCCTAGTAGGCTGTTGCGCCTAAACAACTGATGGAAGCTGGTGGGGTTGAGGTATGGGGTCTGTTCTCCTTTACACATCCCTCCCTTTACGATGGGAACCTCTTGGGTGTTGGTATGAGAGGAAAGGGTTGGGAGAATATGTAAGTTTTTTTTTTTTTTTTCCTGGACAGCTTTGGACTACTTTCCTCCCTTGTTGATTCTGAGGTGGAAGTGGGCTACTGGTGGTTTTTTTTTTTTTAAGGCTTTTATTTATTTATATATTTATATATTTGTTTATTTATTTATTTGAGAGAGTGTGAGTGGGGGTGGGGGTGAGGAGCAAAAGGAGAAGGACATGCAGACTCCACGCTGTGTGTGGAGCCCAACTCAGGGCTTGATCCACAACCCTAAGGTCATGACCGAGGCGCAAATTAAGAGTTGAACGCTCAACTCTGACTGAGCCACCCAGGTGCCTTAGAGGGCTGCTGGTTTTAAGAGCCCTCATGCCCATGGTGGCTCAAATCCAAGCAGCCCCACTGGACACTGGGTCTCAGCTCCTGAGTTACAGTGATGGTGCCGTACCATCTTCCTTTGCTATGCATTTTTTCTTATACCACTTCTGAGAGACTGGGCTCAATCTCATGTACTCTGTGGTCTCATCTGTGATATCTGCAGACACCACGAGGCTCCATCTTCTACACCTGTCCATCCCACCATGCTGTCTCTCCTCAAGTCTCTTTGCCCTGCCCTGGAAGCATTGGCAGGTTAGTCTTACTGGTAGCCATTGAGACATCTGCCCCTCTTCCCTTGCATTAGTTTCCTAGGGCAGGCCCAACAATATACCACAAATTGGTTGGCTTAAAGCAACAGAAATTTATTCTCTCACAGTTCTTAAGGCTAGAAGTCCAAAATGAAGGTGTTTCCAGGGCCACACTCCCTCTGAGACTCTAAATAGAATCCTCTGCCTTGTTATAACCTCTAGTGGTGGCCATTGCTCCCTGGCATTTTCTGTCTTGCATCACTCCAGTCTCTGCCTCCACTGTCACATGGCATTCTCCCTATACCCACATCTTCTTATACGGACTCACTGGATTTGGCAGCCTACTTCAGTATAATATTACCAAGCCTAACTAATTATGTCTATTACTCTTACCTACAAATAAGATCACATTCTGAGGTACTCAGGGTTAGGACTTCAAAATATCTTTTTTGAGGACACAAGTAAACCCATAACACTCCTCTTTCTAGGCACATTTGGCAAATGATTTCCTTGGCATTTAGGATCAGAAATAGTCACATGATTTATTTCTGCCCCAACTAGAATGTAAAGAAACAAGGTATAATTTCTCCATGAATATTACATTATTCAAAACCAATAAACTTCTCTCCTCTCCTGTTATTTTTAGAACCATCTTAGGGTAAGGGTTTGGGGGATAACTAGGTCTGCTGAAATGCTGCTTTTCTGCAAGACATTAGAAGAAATGGTTGGCCCAAGAGCTACCAGGTCTGAACATAGAATGTTGTAAACTTACCACCTTTATTCTCATCCACAGGCTTTTGTTGTCAACTTGGGTAAACAAAAAAATTTTATGTAGTATCTCACATCATCTTATTATATTAATAATACTGCTGCTGCTGATGATAATGATGTTCACAAAATTTTTTTGTGTGTAGTTATGCCAGGTACTGCCATATACACTCATATTTAATTTTTGTACACATTTACATATGCTGTCATAGTTCATTTTTTCGACTGAGATACTTGCTTTTTTATTTTCTTAATTTTTAATTTTAAATGAATGTTAGCCTTACAGAAAAGTCGCAAAAATAGTTTCCATCTGTTCCTTATCTCACTTCCCCTAATATTAAGTTATGTGATTTTAGTACAATTATCAAGATGAAGAAATCAACCCTGTACAACACTATTAACTAAATCATAAAATTTATATGTATTTCACCAGTTTTTCCACTGGTATCCTTTTTCTATTCCAGAATCTTACCTAGAATCTCAACTTGCACTTAATTTTTTATATTTTCTTAACCTCTTATAGTCTGTAATATTTGTTAGTCTTTCCTTGGTTTTTACAGTCTTAACTTCTTGAGGAATATTGGTCAGTTGTTATCTCAAATGTCCCTCAATATGGGTTTTTCTCTCATTTTTCTCCTGATTGGGCAGGCTACACATAGGCATTTTTGGCAAAAAAATACTGCTGAAATGCTTCTCTATCCTGCTTGGTGCTTGCTGTCATGGGGTTCATGATGTTGTTATGGGTTATTACTGGTGATACTGAGAGCTTTGTCAGTTCACAAGTGGCTCTGGTAGGATCTTTTCTCTTTATAGGAAGAAATACTGTGAGGGAGGCATTTTGAGGCTGTGCTCATCCTGTTTCTCTTCAAACTTGTACCTACTAATTTAGCATCCATCATGGATCTTGTCTGCAGCAATTATTAACTGTGGTATAATGTTTATTTTCTACTTCGCTCTTCCTTTTACATGTATTAATTGGAATTCAGCTGTAAGAAAGTACTGCCTTTCTTCCCATTTATTAAGTGAGGATAGGCTCAGGAAAAATAGTTATCTTTAACTTATGTCATGTATTCATGACAATTCAGTATTGTCATGATTTGTTGTAATTCAGATCATTCCTTCTTTGATATTAATGTATATGTATATATGATTTAATAAATATACATATATTTCCTAACTATTTCCATTGAAATGGCCTGGACTCGGTGTAAACCCATTATCAAAGAGTACATTTAGCTCCTAATTCTTGGTTTCTAAACACAGTTTTGCAATACAAGGAATTAAGAATCTTGGAAGAAGTAGTAGTTAACAAGGCTAAGACAGAAAAAATAGAAGTTAGTTTGAGTAGGAAGTGTTAAAAAAAAACTTGGGGCTTATTGAACGAACACACAAACCAACCCTGAAGGAGCTCCTAAGGGTCACATTTAATTTTTTAACTAAGTTGTAAGGTAGACTTAATCATCCCTTTTATGCAGATGAGGAATGACATACAGAAACATTAAGTAACTTTCTTGAGGTCACGCAATTAATGAGCAGCAAAAAAAAAAAAAAACAAAACACTAACATGGAAGAATTTTTGTTGTTGTTTTTACCCCGAGGCCCATCCTTTTAACCAACCTACAGTACTTTCTATCCCAAGCAGGCTTAGATCGGTGCCAATTAGCCTTGATACGGTGTGTTGATAATTTTTCTCTCAGGGCAAAGAACAACTTTCTACCTCAATTGACAAGGCTGAATTTTAAATTAATTGTCCAGGTCAGTTTGTAGAGAATTCCAATAAGTTAAGTGCTGGTTTTAGAATAGAAATATGTATAGCATAACCAGATTTTTTTGTAAAGTTGAAGCCACACTCCTGATGGGTGACCATAGATTTGAAGCAGATTCTTTCTTTAGCTTCGATTTCATCTTCAGAATTATTTCCTGTAGCTGTGAGAGTTGAAGAACAGATGAGCATGGTATAATATCTTTGGTTTGTACTCTTTTAAAATTACTAATTGTCTTTATGAATTTTATTTTAAATCCAGTATCAGTCTAATTCTGTTGCCTTGCTCCCCCTCCTCCTCTTCCTTTTTCTAAATCATGAGGACTTTTTCTTCTACTTTTAAAAATCGAACAGTTTTAGTGGGCTATGTTTCAGAACTGATCATTCTGAGTCATTTTCGCAGTATATAGTAATCCCTTTTTAATGAGTAGATATAGGTCTTGTTTTATTTTCAGAAAATTTTCTTGGGTTATAGTTTTAAGCATTAGTTTTGTTTTATTGTTCTGATGTTTGGCCTTATGTCATCAATTATATGTATTTTGGACTTCCTTTGCTTGTCATTTATTTCAGCTACTCTCTCCCTGACCAGTTTTACATGTTTATCTAATGTTCATTCTTGGTTGGTTGTCTAGTTTGCTTGAGTTTTCCAAATTAAGTATTTTTCATTATTTAAATCAACTTTATTTTTTCTATAAGTTTTAATGTATAAAGAAATGGAAAATATTGTACAGAGATCCCATATACTGCAATACAGTTTTCCCTATGGCTAATATCTTAACATTAGTATGGCATATGTATTATAATTAATGATACAGACAGACACATTATGTTTAACTCATATTTGTACTTTATTCAGATTTCCTTAGTTTTTGCCTAATATCCTTTTTCTCTTCTAGGATCCCAAACAAGATACTACATTGCATTTAGTTGTCATGTTTCCTAGGCATCTCTGGACTATGAGAGTTTCTCATGTTTTTATTGTTTTTGATGATGATTGCTTTGTAGAATGACACTCTATTTGTCTGTTTGTTTGTTTTTTTTTTCCCCAAGGGAAGACTGGGGTTGTGAGTTTTTTTGGGAGGAAGACCATGGATGTAAAATGCCATTTTCATGAAATCATTTTAAGGGTGTATATAATAAACATGTTTTCTCAGTTGATTTTGACCTTAAAGACTGAGATAGTGTTTGCCAGATTTCTCTACCATGAAGCTATTCTTTTCCCCCTTATTCATACTGTAGTCTCTAGAAGGAAGTCACTGTGCTTCCCACACTTAAGTTTGGCATTTGATTCCAGTCCTGGAGGATAGAGTAAGTCCACAAATTATTTGGAATTCTAATACACACATTCATTTCTTCTGTTCATTTAATTATACCATTATTTATTTATATCAGTATGAGCTCATGGATATTTATCCATACTATGGGTATAGTCAATTGCTTCTTTATACTATTGATTATAGTACATTGCTTCTTTACCTTGTTGCTCAAATTTTTTTAGCTTTGGCCATTGGGAACTCTTTCAGTTGGCTCCTCTATGCCTTTGACATACTACCATTAAATTGTTTGGGGGATCTACGAAAGCACTTACTTAGGGACACTACCACATGCTCCAGACTCATTTTATATGTTATCCCAGTCCTTGGGTCAATCATTTCTCCAAGTAGCTCTGGTCCTTTTTATTGGAGAACAGTATTAGAAGCCAAAATCAGGGTGCTAGGTGTCCTTGTTGAAACTGGAGTGCCATTGATTCTAGGCCATCTCAGCTGACAAAAGGAATATATATTTGTATATATACATATCTATAAATTTTTTTATGTGACCTATCTTCACTATATTTTGCTACACATGAGTTCTTACTGATGTTTCTTGCTCTCAACAATTATCAGCAGGCTCCTCTTGCTTATGATTAAACTCTTATTCTAGCTCTTATGTCCAAGAAATCTATATTTCACCATCTACCATCTATTTACTTAATTGTTCAGTTCCAGTATACATGCACAGCACTATGAAGATTGCTAACCCATACCCCATGAGAAAGAACTTTGCCAGCCAGAACACAGTGCTTACGTGCAGTGACAGGCCCCCCTCACTTCAAGAGTTACTTAGGTTAGCACCTTCCCAATCCATTCTCAACACTAGAGTTGTTTCATATATTTGTAATATGGTTAAATTCTTTTGCACCATGCTACATTTCATTCAGTGATCCCGAGATGTTCTAATTTTTTCAAAAAAAAATTAATAAAGTTTCAATATTTGTGCTATAAATTTTATGGGTTTTGACAAATGCATAATGACATACATCTACCATTACAGTATTACACAGAATAGTTTTTCCAGGGGCGCCTGGGTGACTCAGTCATTAGGTGTCTGCCTTCGGCTCAGGTCATGATCTCAGGGTCCTGGGATGGAGCCCCACATTGGGCTCCCTGCTCAGCGGGAAGCCTGCTTCTCCCTCTTCCACTCCCTCTTTTCTGTTCCCTCTCTCACTGTCTCTCTCTCCATGTCAAGTAAATAAGTAAAATCTTAAACAAAAAAAAAAAAAAAAGAAGAAGAGTTTCTCCATTATATAAATACACCCTGTGTTTGATCTATTAAATCTTCCTTCCATCTCGTGGACTTCTGGCAACTGTTGGAGGAGGTCATCAAGAGGACAACCCTCAGTTAAACCATGAGCTCACCCTCACCCCTATCCTTGGAATGTGTATTCCACATACCGTTCCACAGCTGGAATGTTTCAAGGACGCAGCCTTGAGAGAATAAGTTGTTGAGACCATCTGGAATGAATACGAGCCTGAACCCAGTTAAGGTCTCTATATGAACTTTTTTTACAAGATTTTATTTATTTATTTGACAGATCACAAGTAGGCAGTAGAGGGGGGCGGGGAGCAGGCTCCCCGCTGAGCAGAGCCCAATGAAGGGCTCAATCCCAGGACCCTGAGATCATGACTTGAGCCGAAGGCAGAGGCTTTAACCCACTGAGCCACCCAGGTGCCCCTCTATATAAACTTTTAAGATTGTATGTAGCAGGTAGCTGGTGAGATCTGTTCATCTTGAAACTGCTCAAGACAAGCCTCAAATGTAAGTCCCCTTGCTTACTAAACCTGCCACCTACCAATCTGGCATGGCCTGCCTCTTTCTTCCGTCCCTTCTTGCCTTCTGGGAACTGGTGTCAGTTTCAGATTTCACCTGGGACACTCCCAAGGTTGCAGCCCACTGACAACAAGGGATCTTTTTACTGTTTTCATAGTTTTGCCTTTTTCGGAATGTCATATAATTGGAATTATGAAATAGGTAGCCTTTTCAGACTGACTTTCTTAGGCATGTGCATTTAAGCTTCATCAATGTCTTTTGTAGCTTGATAGCTCATTTCTTTTTATCAATGAATACTATTAAATTATACAGATGTACCAGTTTGTTAATTCATTCACTTATTTAAGGATATCTTGGCTGCTTCCAGTTAGAGCATTATGAATAGTTATCACAAATATTCATATGAAGGTTTTTACATAGACACAAGCTTTAAAATAAGCTGGGTAAATACCTAGGAGTGAGATTGCTGGGTGATATGGTAAGACTATATTTAGCTTGGCAATAAATTGCCAAACTGTCTTCCTCACTAGCTGTGCCATTTTACAATCCCACCAGCAATGAACGAGAATTCCTATTGCTCCACATTTTTTCCAGAATTGGTATTTAGCCATTTTAATAGGTGTATCATGGTATGTTAAATATTATTTTAATTTGTAACTCTCTAGTGACAAATGAGGCTGAGCATCTTTTGATATGCTTATTTGCTATCTTTTTATCTTCTTTGGTGAAACATCTGTTCAGATAATTGCCTATGTTTTTAATAAACTTTAATTTTTAGAGTAATTTTAGGTTTATAAAAGTGTAGAGGGTTCCTACGGATGCCCTCTTCTTCCCACAGGTTTCCCCTATTTTTAACACGCTGTGTAATTGTGGAACATTTGTTACAGGTGATGAACCAGTATTGGTACATTGTTATTAACTATAGTCCATAGATTACATTTGAGTTCACTCTTGGTGTTATACAGTTCTGCGAGTTTTGATAAATGAATAATGTCATGTGTCTACCATTATAACATCATGCAGAATGGTTTCATTGCCCTAAATATATCTAAATATCCACCTATTATTCCCCCTCCCCACTCCCTGAAAAACAGGTAACCGCTGATATTTTTACTGTGTCCATAGTTTCGCATCTTCCAGAATTTCACATAGATGGGATCATATATTATATAACCTTTTCAGACTAGCTTCTTTCACTAAGCAGTATGTGTTTAAGGCTTCCCTCCATGTATTTTTCTGACTTGATAGTTCATTTGTTTTTATTGCTGAAAAATATTCCATTTTAGGGATACCCATTGAAAGGCATCTTGAATACTTACAAATTTAGGCAATTTTGAATAAAACTGCTATAAATATTCTTGTTAAGATTTTTGTGTCAACATAAATTTTTAGCTCCTTTTGTACCTGAGTGTAACGATTGAATTGTATAGTAAGTCTAACTTTGTGTGTTTAGTTTTGGAAGAAACCTCTAAACTGTCTTCCAAAGTAGCTGTGTTATTTTGCATTCCCACCAGCAATGAATGTGTTATTTTGCATTCCCACCAGCAATGAATGAATGAAACCTCTAAACTGTCTTCCAAAGTAGCTGTGTTATTTTGCATTCCCACCAGCATTCCCACTGCTGCCCCATATCCTTGCCAACACTTGGTGTTCATGTATTTCCAACTCTGGGTTTTTGTCCTCACATTTCCAAATGCTTGAGGATTTTTATTTTTGAGTGTAGTGTTACAGTTTTCTCAGCTTCAAGGTTGTCTTTTCGGAAGGAAGAGAGAAATTTTGCCAGCTGAAATGCTTCGATTTACCTTTTCTACTTTTATTTCTGTAGCTTTGTATGAATACAGTCAGATTTTTTTGCTATTTCTATTCTTTTTTGGGGGGGTATTTATTTATTTATTCATTTATTTTTAAACATTGTTCCTAGTTCAAGAATTCTATTTTCTTTTGTCCTCTTCTGTGCAGTTCCTTTATGAATGGGGCTGGGGTGGTAGTACAAAGGAGGGGATGATGAGCATTATTTTTCTTTTGTTTGTACAGTCCTTAATTCCCTCCTCCCCACTTTGTTCCTTATTTTCTTTCACTGCCTCATTGCTAAGCAGTACCACCCATCCTCCATATATCTGAATCTCCCCGCAAAGCAATGTTTCTACGTGGTGGCTACTACCTGCTGTGTGTCTTTGCTGTAGCCAGTGCTGTGAGCCATCAAGTTCCGACCTGTGTTCACTATTTTGGCATTTAATATTGGACTTTAACTTTCTCAGGTAATTTTGTCTGTGCTTTTTCTGTGTCCTTCATACTCTTCTTTTCTTCACTGAATTCCTTAAGTCTCTTCTATCCTGTTCTCCACATCTATAGGCTTATAGTAATGGGCGGGAACCCTGTCAGAATTTTTAAATCTACTTACAATTAATTTGAAGGTGGCACTACTTTTTGTCTTGTGGTAATGGTAAATGCATTTTTTATTTTCATTGTTAGGAGTTTCATGGGGAAGATGTTGGAAAGATTTGAAATCTGGCACTTACCATTGTCTTTAAACCACTAGCTTTGAAATGAAAGCAGAAATTTCAAAACTTCAGAAATGATTTGTCCTGGATACAGTTTTATGAGAAGGTAATGTCCTGAGCTTTCAGATAGGCTGGGATCCCTATATTGCAGTGCAACAAATGGAAAAGTGAAATATTGGAAATGAAATGAAGAAAAGATACATGGTCACATGGATGGATGGGTAAAGAGCAACATTTGGATACAGAGATACATTGTTGGGATAAAAGAGGCAGAGGGATGGTGGAGAACTTTTCCTCTTTGTGAAGGATTAGCTGGTCCCATCCATTAACTATATAGTAGGGGATTAAAAAGAAGGAAATTTCCTATCAGAGAGAGACCGATACATGGTATCTCTCTGTCTGGAAGTTGCAGTCAAGCCAAATTAGATTGGCAATTACTGCAAACAAAAGGGTGAAAACAATTAGCAAAAAGTCAAAGGAAGAAGTTATTTTCTTAGAGAAAGGAAAACATTTTGGAGCATTCATCCCTCTGTATGTGTGGTATATAGTAAGTAAAGTGGTAGAGATATTAGATCTGACCAGTGCTTCAGCTCTGGAGGAAATTCCTACCCTTGTCCAAAAGTTTCTGGGCCACTAAATTGATAGACTTTCTTGGCATTGCCAGTGAGAGGTGATAAGTGCATTAGAGCTGGGTGGGGAGGGACAGAGAGAAGGGAATAGTACAAAAAAGGCAAAAGGGACCTGCGGCAGTCTGCATTCCCACTGCTTGGAAGACAGGAATTTTCCGTGAGTGGGAAGGACACTGTGAAAGGCAGCAGAGCTGAAAGCACCTTGTGAGTCCCCTAAATGAACAGCCATATCAGGGAATTTAGACAGAAAATGGAGTAGCCCTTCTGTGTCATGGAAAAAAGGAGGAGTCATTCCTCTGCAGGGTCACTAAAGTTGAAGATCTATTCCAAGAACCTCTAAATAATCCAAATATGTGTTCCAGAAGATTCCAGAATTTTTTTTTTTTTTTGCCAGCAGCTTAGGGTCAGAAGCCAGGTAATGCTACATGAGGAATTGAGGGTGAAAAAGACGGAGAAGCAGACGACAAGCTTGACAAAGCCTGGGTAGTTAACCTCAAGAACAGACATTGTCTTCTACAGGAAGAGGGGAAAGTGTTCAGGGCCATTCCCTCCATTTGCCATCTCCATAACACAAACACACACACTTCTGCTGGCAAGTCTTTGGAAATTTCTGGTAGTGGACAATTGGGGTATAAAAGATAACAATGATAGCCCAGGGCTGGCCACTTCAAGCAAGAAGTGGAGAGTTTGGGATTGGTAATTATCTGAAGAGACCAATATTGCTTTTCTTCCCCACTCATGTAGTTTGTAGACAACAGAAGCAAAACAGGAGTTAATAGCTGTTATTGGTAGTTAAATAAATGAAATCTTCCATGTACATTACATCCCCAAATTACATCCTCTCATTTCTTGTTACTAAGTCTAAAATTCTGCCACGGAAGATTCATTTCCTTTGGATTGGAAAAATGACTAAAATCTGTCCTGTGTACCCTCCCATGTTTGTTGAAAAGGATGGAAACAATGTATATGATTACCACTATAAGTTGTTAAAAACTGGTATCACTATCAAATACTAATAATAAAAATAAATTATAATCTATTATTATCAACTAAACCCTGATGTCTTCCTTAAAAGAGGTCTTATATAGGTTTCTCTAAGACACTTTCCTTTCTGTTTTAGCTACTTTGTTTCTAACCCCTCTGACAAATGTGAACTAGTGTGGAGGACTCAAAGAACCAGAGGAAGAGGAGACAAAGGGAAGTTGATTAAGGGTGGATAAGAGGTAGAACACTATTTCAAAGCATGTATGGTGGGTAACAAAAGAAAAACTGTAACAGTCTAAAAAAGAAACAAAGCAAAAATAACTAACTGATATCTTTTCATCTCAATCCAACAATAATAATCCTTTATTGCCTGATCCCTCCTGAATCTAGTTTGCCTACTTAACTATTTTGGGTATCTTTGAGGGGTCCTTAAACTTCTTTGCACTAAATTTTTGGTTTTTTGAATACTTAATGTGTGATAGGCACTATTTGAAGAATTTTACACATGTGTCATATTATTTTAATGCCTACAATGAGTAGGTAGTTCTTTTTTAACTTTAGGGAAGAGAAACTGAGGCACAGAGTGATTAAATAACTTGCTTGTCACAGTTGTTAAGTAGTACACATAAAGTTTAAAGTCAAGAAGAGGTCCAGCCCCAGGCAGTGCTCAATTATGAACTTAAACCAGTAATTTTTGTGGTCCACTTTCCTGTTTCTGGCCAGAAGTATTGTAAACCATCATATTTAGGAGATAATCCAATTGCCTCTAAAATGAAAATTTGTTTCTGCTCTTGCTTACCTGTTCTCCCTCTCTCTCTCTCTCTCTCTCTCTCACACACACACACACACACACACTCTAGCATTACCAATTTCTTTTGATTTTGGAAAAGATGATTAGGACTTTTGGTGCTTTAATCCTTCCGTGCTCAATGAATTTTGTGTGTTTTAACCCTGAATTTATTTTAACTTTACAAATGACACAACTTAAAGACTGATTGCCATCCATTTGAGAGCACTGTGAAGTAAGAATTATTTCATGCAAGGTCACCATTTATTAGCTCTATGTGTCCTTGGTTTAGCGTAAACTTTCTAAGCTTCAATTTCCTTTTCCTTAAGAAGAGAGAATTCCACCCACTTCAAAGATGTTTATGAAGATTATATAAGATGCCATATATAAATTCTAAGGAATTTTATAAATGGTTGGTGCATCTGATAACTAATTTGTCTTCTATTCCCCATAAGATCTTTTTATTTCTCCTTTAAAAATGAAATTTCCCTTGGTGTTTCATCCCCTGTCGATACTCTAGAGTTTAAGTAGATAACCTAAGTTCCTCACATAGTAACTTCATCAGAGAAGTAAGAAATATGTATTTGAAAGTGGAGAAAAATGAGGCCAAAGAGTCACACAGGGGAATTGGAACCAGAGGCAGTTCTACCTCATAGTCTAAATCCATTTTCTTTAGATTATAGTGTTGACTTTTTCTCATCTCTATTTTTTCTTTCATCATACAGTATTTTCATCTCTCTTTAGAGCCAAAGAAGGAAAGAAATAAAAACAAAAATTAATTCAAATCTCAGTTGAACTGAGTCTTTTTTCAAGTTTCAGGGTTCCAGGTTCTGTGTTTATATACAGAGTGTGAATTGATAAGAATCTAAATTTCTGTAGGACTTCAAATTACGTATCTTTACATCATTATGTGTTATGTGTTTTAGAACACTCATTACATTCACTATTCAGTATGATTCCTTTCAGTAATTTGTTTTAAGACATTTCAAGTCAATGGAATCATTCCTATTTTACAGGTAAAGATACAGAGGCTCCAGGAAATGGGACAGGATACACTGCTGGCTAAGGGTTCACAGCTGGTTCAAGGAAGAGATAAGTGAGAGGAAAAATATCCTTAAAGATAAATCAGAATTCTACTCCTTTTCACCTCAAGTATTGCTATTTACTGCTTGATCAAAACTATTCAATTAAGAGTATCCAGCCTTTGACCAGGGAATTTGCAACACATGATACCTAACTGATTGTTGCACTGAAGTACATAGTACTCACGTGGCCAGTGATTTCTGACCTTGTCCAGGATTTTAAGGCCAGTTTGAGATGATCCTCTGGTCAGTGGTACGTGTCAGCCCCATGTATCTGCTGGAAATACCCTGGGGAGAAGAGAGTTCTGTAGAAAGGAAGCGATTTTCAGTATGTGATAGATAATCATCACACTCACATACATTTGAGCATTTGCATACATTATTTAGTAATTAGCATGTCTAATTGCCTTATGACATTGGGAATTAGCTTGCCTGTTTGCTTTGCTTTTCTGCTTAGTGTCATTACCAAATGTGTCACTGGAGTCCACTGGTCCCCACAGAGCTTTGCCTGTGGTCTGGGTCTCCCTTAACTGACAAAAGGCTCATCATATAAAAGAGGTGATTTCAGGATTTCAGAATCATCTCTGACCTGTGAAATCCTTGAAGGGGGGACACATTCCATTTTGGTAATTTCCAGAAAGATTATAAATCATGGTGATTATAGTGCATGGTAATAGAAAATAATTAGAGTTTATACTTAATGGATATGTATGCCATGTGGCTATTACATAATCCTAAAAATGATCATCATTACATGACAACAAATCACACTCTTTGGCTGGTATATACAAACAGTGTTCTAGCCCCAAAAGGTAATGAGCCACAAAGTAAGGTACACATGGGGTGGTCTAGGCCAGTCACAAAGGACTTCAGGGGGAGTGATGAGTCTTAAATACTTCTGATAGAAGGATAATGTAGTGGTTGAGGTGTTGGATTATTTCCAGGGAAAGTTGCTTCATTGGCCTTCATGCAATCTGATAGGCAGATATTACCTTAGAAGTAGAAGTCTTAAGTCTTCTATTTCATATTTTTATGAAATGGAAGAAGCCTCTCTAAGTGTAGTGACTAATTTATGTGGCAACTTGACTGTCCTACAGGATTCCCAGATAGCTGATTAAACATTATTTCTGCGTATGTCCGTGAGGGTGTTTCTAGAAGAAATTAACATTTGAATTGTCGGGCTGAGTAAAGCACATTGTGCTCTCCACTGTGGGTGAACATCATTGAATCCACTGAGGACCTCAATAGAGCAGAAAGGCAGAGGAAGGTCAAAGATGCTCTCTGCCTGTCTTGTGGAGCAGAAACATCAGTCTTCTGCTCTCAGGGAACCCTGGTTCCCAGGCCTTCAGATTCTGACTGGAATCTTTACTATTGGCTCGCCAGCTCTCAGGCCTTTGATCTACACCACCAGCTTCCCTGGATCTCTAGCTTGTAGATGGCAGATTGTAGGACTCACCAGAAGCCATAATCTTGTGAGCCAATCCCTTATAATAAACCTCTTCCAAGATAATGTTTGTAGATAGATATAGGTACATGGATCTAAGGAGTTAGATATGAGATTATCCCTTTCTGTCTACTATTGGTTCTGTTTCTCTAGAAACCCTGGATAATGCACTCATATACCAAGGTTCCTCAGCTTTGCACATCCAGAAACTTGAATTTATCAGTACAGTTGAGTTGGGTTGTTTCATGAAGACTCATTCATGCAGAATAAGCTCACAAGAGAGTAATGGATATATACCAAAATGAAGTTGATTAGTTAATCTTTTGGATATTAAGACATGGTCACTTTGTTGGAAAATAATAATCAGAAGCTAGTTTGATGATTCATAATAAAAATTAATTATAAGAATGGACAATTGAATGTCATAATTGTTTTCTGTGATATACTGTCCCTGAGGAGTAAGATATTAATTTAAAACCCTCCCTTTTCATCTGAATTTGAGTCTGTTTTTATAAAACATGGCTAAGAATTTATTTTCAAATGTGACATTTTATATATAGTCAACACCTATGGTTTGAGTAGCATCAAGTCTTGATTTGGTCTAGGAATTTTTCTTTCCATTTAAGGTAATTGTGTATCACTACTGTGATGCTTCTTGGTAGTTTGGTTTTATAGATTACCTCTGAGAAGTTAAAAATATTTTAGGAGCATCTCATTACCGTCTCATTCCAATGCCCAGAAATCTTTAGGAATAGTTGTAATCAACAGAAGTAGATGGAAAAGTTGAGAATGTGACCATTATAATTTGAGTCCCTAGCAAACTCGAGAGCATGAGTAAGGACTTGTAGGTAATAATGAACCATGTGGGTGAAGAATTTAAGAAGATCAGTGTGGTCTGAACAAATTAAAATACAGTCAAGAGTTATGAGATCAATTGGATAGATGTTGGGAAAGGCATTTTGGAGGTAGCTATTCACACATTCTGGAATGTAACAGTAAGGTAAAATTCAATCTGGAAAGTAGAAGTGTTGTAAACCCAGGCATAGGTCATTCTCAGGTCAGTCATGGGACATTCACTGATTGAGTGCTGCTCTGTCTTTATCCTTCTTCTGCGTCCTGGGGACATAGAACTGAATGGCAAAAGGAAGCTTCCTGGTACACAGTCTAGAGGGGAAGGCAGACATTAGGCAACTACTTAAAAAATCCGTTAAATAATCATCAGTGCAAAGTGCTATAAAATAGAAGTGTAGAATTCCATGACATGGTATCACAGTCTGTGGGGGTCTGGGTTCTGAAGCAACTTTCTGGTATAATAGAATAATAGATTCATTTGCTTATAATTATGAATCTGCATTTACCAGCAGGGGGTTAGAATCCCTAAAAGGTGAAGTAAGCTACTATTACTTACCGTGTTACTTACTGCGGACTCAGAGGATCAGAGAATCTTCCTTTCATTTTCATTTTTTAATAGCTTATTAGTAGCATAAGCCGGTGTCCTTGGGCAAATGTTTGAGACTCAGTGAGTTTCTGAGGTGGCTAGGTGATAACTGGCCTCCCTGGGATTCCAAGCTATATCTGACCTGAGTGCAGTTACTTAATGACCCGATGCATATGACAAATCCCAAATGCCTATTTTGAGACTTATTTACTTTTATAAGTGTAGGTGTGTGACCTAGGCAGGAATGTGGAAGATTGAACATTAATGAACTGTACCTGGAAACTGAGTAAAATTGAGGGGGAACACAGAGTAGGTTGGTTCTCATTCATTCATTCTGCAAATTGTCATCTGTGCCAAAATGTGTGACCAGGGTTGCAGTGGGATTCTAGAGAGCACGGTGTTAATAAACCATTTTCTCTCTTCTCCCAGGTTTAAAATGTCACCAGAGCCCTGAGACGCAATAGAGGATTTTAATGTACATTCAGGTGTATGATTCTTTCTATTATCATTCTGATTATTATTATCATTATTCACATCCTATTAGCTTCTCACCTCGAGCTAATGTGACATTTCAGTGCTACAGAAAATCAATGAGGCAAAAATTTCTCATGCTACCACAAACAATTACTGTTGATTTAAGTACAAACACTAAATACCACGTGGACAATATGGATAAAGAGATTAAAATGCACACACATACATACCATCCATTATTGAGAATCTTTTAAGTGGCTTTCAACGTTAGTGTTTTCTGCTGGGAAGAAAAGATTCCCTTATTGAATGACTATAGCCTGAACTGAAACTTGCTTTCAGCGTAATTAGCTATGTCCTCACTTCTGATAATGATACCAAACTTTGGGTTTAATTAGACTCTAATTGCTGTTTTAAATTGTCTCCTGCCTCACATTTTGCTTTCTGTGCCATCTCATTCTGGTTGTGTGTGTGTGTGTGTGTTCTTTTTTTTTTTTTAATTTTTTTTCCCATTTTCTATTTTTGTACTTAACAAGTGAGTTACAAAACTTCTAACAAACGGGGTGGTCCTACCAAGAATACATGGTGTTTTCCAAGAAGCTTCTCTGGCAAAGATTTTGTGTGACAGAGAGTAGCTGTTTGTCCAGCACATTTTCAGGTTCTTCCGGGAAACAACTAGCTCATGTTTTGGCCACATGACCAAGTCCTGGCCAGTTGAATGTGTACAGAAGTGATCTTAGCTCATCAAACCTTTCACATGATCTTCCATTTTCTTTCTCCCCCTGTCTCCTGGACGGATGCTGATGTCCAGGTGACCGTGGAGGTCACGAAGTCCCCAAGCCCTACTCTGCCATGTGGGGACTCTCTCCTCTGCCCCTACCTACTGGTTTACATTATGTGAGTGAGAAACAGTTTTCTAATGAGCTAAGCTGCAGAGATTCACAATATATCAGTTTTAGCCGCTGGTGTTACCTGACGTAAAACATTTGATGATGTCTCCCATGAACCGCTGGCTCATGTTTTTCTTTACCCTTCTATCAGTGATGGTTTTCCAGAGTTGGGAGGCTGGCAAGACGTAAGTCCATGGGGCATTCATGTAGGCTGGAGACTTGGGCAGGAGCTAATGCTTTAGTCTTGAGGCAGGATTTCTTCTTCTTCAGGAAAACCTCAGTTTTGCTGTTAAGGCCTTTTTACCAATTGCATGAGGCATTCCTATGCAATTGAGATAATCTTCTTTACTTCAGGTCAACTGCAGATGTCAACCACATTTTACAAACTACATCTCCTTCCACAGAAACACCCAGATTAGTGTTTATAACTCTAGCCAGGATGACACATTAAACTAGGGGAAGGAAACTCTCTTTGCTTAAATCCAGAAGTCTAAACTCTTAGAAATTATATAAGAGCTTCTTCTTAGTGTAATAGAAATCCTAAATAGAACACTCTATTGCAAGTACAGAATTTTTCTATTAGAAAAGGCATCTACATACCAGGAGTCACTAAATAAAATCAACACTGGTCAGCCAGACGCATACTGTGACTAAAGCTGAGTGTAAGACTAGCAATGGTGTATGAAAAATTGGAAGAGGTCATTGAATTGAAACATTTACAACATTGTGTGGGGGAGAAACAAAATCATCTGTGGTTGGTGACAATATTTTCTAACCTCTAAATAGTAACATTTATTTTTCCCCCTAAAAATATTCAAACTGTTGAAATTGGATGATTCCACTGGGATTGGTGACTCAGAAAATCCACCGGGGTTTTGACCTGGAACCATGGAAAATATGGAGAAGTGGGAGATAGGCAGAATCTGCTCTCCACACAAACGTAATTCAGGTGGGGATAAAATGCAGTGTTGAGTTGGTGGTATGAGGGAACTTGGGTGAAAATTCCATGGTCTCAGTCTTATAAAACAGTGCTTTCAAATCATGTGAACAAACCAACAAACACTATTTGACGAGACAGTCGTGGAATGAGAAACAATGTAGCCTTCAAGTGCCTGCTCTGCCCCTTACTGCCTTTATAACCTTGAACAATAACATTTTAAGCCTCAGTTTCCTCACCTGTCAATTAAAGGGATTGTGTACAATGATCCCCAAAGTACCCTTCAGCTGTAACATTTAATTCTCTAACGTATCTCCTCTGAGGAGAGGTGTATGATTTTACTCACTTCCTGGTTGTAGTAAAGTATTGAAAAGTCATTTAGAACTTAGCCACCCTTTAAAAATACTTATCAGGAATAGCAATAGCATCTACTAATATTTACCAAGTGCACTTAGGTGCCTGGCACTTTATATGCTGTATTGTATCGTCATCACAATATTCCAGTAAAGTGTGGAAGATTAAAGCCAAGATGCAATCGCTTACATCGATCGCTGAGGTCACACCGCTAAGTAGTGGCAGAGCAGCGTCCACTCCCAGGCTTCCCAACGCCAGGAGGCTGAACCCCTCTGCCACGCCACGCCGGGTCGCCCTCTCAGCCTTTACCCCCATTCCGTGCCAGATGTGGCCAAAGCACTGCCGTCTGCCTTTCTTTCTGCTCATCTCAGCTCCCTCCTCAAGAAGCCATGTTCACACCTGCTCCTTATTGTGTCCGCTTGTCTCCTTATTTCCCTCCCTATCCCCTTGCCCAAGTCCCATCTGCCTTGGCCTCCAGTTAATAATGACAGCCGGGAAGCTTCCTGCTTGCAGATAGCTTTTCTCTCTGGCCGTTTCCCAGCTGGTCGATGTGCAGCTTGTAGTTTGTGAAAGTGGCAGAGGGGCAGCTCACGGGCAGAAACTTGAGAACCGGCTGGCATCCATTCTCCCCTTTCCTTGAGACATGTTTGCAATTGGCTACACAATTTAGAGGAAAAGAGAAAAGTTGAAATGAAACACAGTAAAATAGAAAAGCAGAGAGATTGCTTCTGAAAGGTGGTTAAATTGCCTGGGTCAGTGTCCCCTCTGAAAAAGCTAATGGCATCTTCACTGAAAAAGACTCTTCCCTCTCTTGCAATAAGAAAAGCTCTTTCAGGACCATAAACAACCCTCTTCTACTCACCCAGGGTCACCCCTCCTCACTGTGTTCTTCATTTATTGTCAGATGCTTCACCCTACCAGGGATCTTATGGCTATGGGCTATACTGACAGAGTGAAGCCTTCGTCTATTTTCTTTTCTCAAATGCTTTTACAAATGGACTTTTCAGGCTGGTTCCTTATGGCTAAGATCTCCATTCTGGAACTCCAGTGCTTGCTACCTGACAAACTTGTCTGAGAGGCTCAATGTGAATTCCAAGTGTAAAAGGTTACTAATACGGATGCCTGTGTGGCTCAGGTGGTTAAGTATCTGTCTTCGGCTCATGTCCTGAACTCAGGGTCCTGGGATCGAGTCCCGCATCGGGCTCCTTGCTCAGCGGGGAGCCTCCTTCTCCCTCTGCCCTCCCCCTGCTCACGCTCTCTCTCTCTCTTTCTCTGACAGATAAATAAAATCTTCAAAATAAAGGGTTACTAATAAACCCATATATTTAAATTTTACAAATCTGTGTGATAATTCTTTTTTCTCTAATTCATAATAGTCTAAACCTGTATCTTAATTGATTGTGAGGCATAAAATTTCTTTACCAAGTTTCCTTCTTCAAGTATGTCTGAGCATTCAGGAGATTGTCTATATATTGCAAAAATCTGTCCTGATTGTCACTATTCTGATGGTCACCTCAGCTGCCACAGGGCTTGTGCATTACTGTCTCCACAGTCGGGAATATGTACCCCTCTTGTCTTTGTATGTAGAGTCATTTTCTACTGTCGCTGTAACAAAGTACCCTAACTTCATGAGGCATAGAACAGCACATATTTGTTATAGTTCTGCAGGTCAGAAGTCAAGTACAAATGTTACTGAACTAGAATCAAGTTGTCAGCTTGTCAAGGGCTACAGTCTTCTTTGGAGGCTCAAGGGGGTATCCACTTCCTGCTCGTTAATGTTGCAGACAGAATCCAGTTCCTGTGACTGTGGAGCTGAGGGCCCTGCTTTTCTCCTGGTTGTCGGCTGAGGCTTTTCTCAGCTCCTAGAAGCTGTTACACCCCTTGGCTTATGGCCTCTTTCCTCCATCTTCAAAACCAGCAACAGTGGCTCCAGTCCTTCTTGCTTCAGATCCGTCTGACCCGGTATTCTGCCTTCCTCTTCTGTGTTTAAATTCAGTGACAAGATTGGGTCCTCATGGATCATCTAGGATAATCTCCCCACATCAAGGTCCTTAACCCTAATCACTTCTGCAAATTCTCTTTTGCCACGTAAGGTCACATAGTCACAGATTCTGAGCATAATGATGTACATCACTGGGGCCGTTGTTCTGCCTCCTCCTATTATGCAGACATCAGCTCCAATGTCACTCTCAGAGGGGCCTTCCTTGATCATAGAAAATATTGTTTATATAGTAATGAGCATTACTTGCATTTATTTTGCTTATTTATTGTTTTTACTTGTTTACTGTCCATGTCTCCATCTAGAGTGAAAGCTCCTTAAGAGGGGTCTTGTTCTCTGCTATAGTCCAGACACCTGATAGTTAGTTATTGGCACATAATCACTATTCAGTAAATGTTTATTGAATGGACAAAAGCGCACATAGATGGAAATGCTCTTAAAACCAGCTGGTGTAGAGGATTCTGGTTTTGAGTCTTCATACTCTCTCTAAATATTTCTCTTGTCTGTGATGGTTGACAAAATGTCCACTGTCTTCATCAAACAACTCCTTCTGCCCCCATCCCCAAATGTCTTTGGCCAGGGCATTAGAACATCATTTTCCCAGGGCAGGACATTTCCCAAAGTCTGAGTTATTCAGTCCAGGAAAATTACTCATACATAACCTCAGTAGACAATACAGATAGGACTTCAGCCTTCCCTACCAGATTCTCTATGCATCATGAGATAAAGATGTCCTCTCAGCACTTCCTCTTTCAGGGTAACAATAGCTAGCTCATGCATATCCCTCACGAATTTACATGTATTTTTGGAGAGAGTATAGTTTTACTCTTATTTAGGAAAGATACATTTTCTTTCTTTCCTAGAAAAAGAAATACACTATGCAGTAGAGGTTAGGGGTCCATTATCTCTTTTTTTCCTGAAAAAAGAAACATACTGTATAGCATAGTGTAGCTATCCATTATCTCAGACTTCTTCTTTCTTTTCCTTTACTTTTTGCTTTGCTTTATTAATGCATACACAAATAAAATATTTTTTATAAAAGAGAAAGGAAGTATTGCCCCAAAGTTGAAATGAAAAAAAAATATTTTTTTTAATAAAAAAGCAGGAGAAATAATTCTAACTATAAAATGAAAATCCAAGGGTGCCTGGGTGGCTCAGTGGGTTAAATCCTCTGCTTTCAGCTCAGGTCATGATCTCAGGGTCCTGTGATCAGCCCTCCATCAGGCTCTCTGCTCAGCTGAGAGCCTGCTTCCTGCTCTCTCTCTGCCTGCCTCTCTGCCTACTTATGGTCTCTCTGTCAAATAAATAAATAAAATCTTAAAAAAAAATTGGAAGTCCATTCCTAAACACACACAGATACTCTCTCTCTCTCTCTCTCTCTCTCTCTCTCTCCCAGCAAGAATTTAAAAATCTTGGGCCCTGACATGTTTTTATAAGGCACATGTCTTTATGGCAACATTTATGGATCACAAGACATGAAATGTAGCCTTTGCTAAGCTACCATATATATATATATATATATATATGGGATAATATGTATAATATTATCCCATTTAGTAATTTTTAAGTCTTCTGGGTAGGTACTGTTACCCAATGTTACACACAAGGACATTTTGGAGAGAGAATTTCCAGAAGGTATTTTGGACTCCAAACCTGGTTGCTTGATACCAAAAATTAGTTTTCTTTTCTGGATTTTTCATTGCCTTAAACCTGTCATCCTTTCTGCTTTCTGCTTTTAGGCCACTCCAATTGTCTTCTTCACCCCCACACCAATTACCCTTATGCTGTCCATGGGCGCATCCTTTTCTAAGTCTGTCCTTCTAGGGGAATATTCCAGTTCTCAAAAAAATACTAATTTTCATTGTCTTAAAACATCGTTTTCTTCCAAAGCTTGATCTCACCAAAGAATCTCTGGGACGAATACTAAGTAGAAGGCACTATGGCCTGATCAGAAAGATGTAGAACTTGAATTTGAGCCAAGGATCTGTGAATTTTGGGCCAAGAATGTTAGAGTAAAGCCCTTGGGAAATGGTGATGTCTTCCTGAGGCGAACAATTATCACCCCTCTCCTCTGAGCTCTGGATCTGGTTCAACATGCTTCCATTTGTTATCTCATTTTGTTTTATTAACATTCCCTGAGCCTCAGTTTCTTTTTCTCTAAAATAGCATCCAGAACTTTAGTACCTTTCCCATTAGGGGTAGTGACATCAATGTTATATGTTATAAATGTGAAAACCATTTTCTAAATTCGAATCCTCATACAAGTGATTACAAAATCCAATGTGAAATGATAAAAAAGAACCTTGACCTGTTTTAAGTAACAGGAACATTTAAATCTTGCATAAATGCAAGTCCAGCAAGGCAGACTCCAGGTATTGAATGGAATAGAGGCTTTAGAATGTCATCAAAGAGCCTGGTTCTTATTGTCTTTCCAATCTTCTGTTCTCAGTATTGGTTTCATCTAAAGCTGATTCTTTTATGATGTTAAAATACTTTACAGATGAAATCATGACCAAAGAGATTCTTTTTCCTGTCCAGCAGGGGCAAAAGAGAGAGACCTCCTGCCAAGAATTTTATGTAGTATGCACTTTTCCTTTCGTTTGATTGGGCCAACTTATGTCTCAAACTACCACTAGACAGGAAAGAGTTGCCATAAGAAGTCCATTCACTGATTAACACAGAATTAATAGAGATGAGGTCACTTCCCTGAGTCTCATGGGAATAAGGGGCCATTTGCATAAAATTGGAGCAATGTGTGGAAGAACACAGTTGAATCTGTGGCTAGGCAGGAGGCACATCCACGTTCTCAGGGAACCTCTGCCCCCTTTTCCACACACCCTTTCGTGTTTCCTCTTCAAAAAGGCAGAGTGGTTGCTAATATGTCTGACTAGAGCCCGGGATGTTTACTACTTGAGCTGCTGATGGAGTGCCTCATCACACCCTCGGACATAAGGGAAGGTCAGGTCTTGAGAACAAATCAGAGAGTCGCAACAATTTCTTCCTATCTTTATAGGCATATTCTATATAATGTGCCTTTGCCACTCCTCCTGTCAAGAAGTAAAATTTATTTCTCTACCTTGTGAATCTAGACTTGTCTTGGAAGTTGCTGAAACCAAAAAAAAAAACCTGCAGGGGATATTGTAAGGGTTTTCAGCCTAAGTCTTAAAAGGCGTGATAGCTTCTAATCTTACTTGTGACCCTAAGACTGCTGTGTATAAAAGCCTGGGTTAACTTCTTTGAGGACGAGACATCATATGGAAAGAGAGGTCAGGCTGACAACAGACACGAACAGATAGATACATGATGGCTATTTCAAGGCTCTGTATTTGGGGTGGTTTGTTATACAGTAATATATAGCTGGTACACGATCTATAGTTCTGGTTATTTAAAGAAGGAGGAGTATTATATGTATATTTTTAATAAAGTATAAAGCATATTATTCTTAATATATAGGTTTATATTTTAAATAGGATAAGACAACCTATTTTAAAGCATTTATTTGTAGGGAAAAAAGAATAGATCGAAGGGTAAGGGTATAAAATTCTTTGTTGATTTGAATTTGGAATCATGTAAATATCATACAGAATTATACAACAAAATAAAAATTTTAAATACAATCCTAAAAATCAAAAAATCAAATTAACTTAAATTTCTATCTAGTGGTAGAACTTTTCATTGTAACTTAAAAACACAGTTACTTGTTTATCCATCCCTGTAGGAGAAAGATAATTACCAAACCAAACCAAACAAAACAAAAAAAGCCCCAAACAAGGACAATGAACAAAAACCACCTTAAACTTTGTTATTCCAGGAGAACTATCCATCCCTATTTACTATTTGGGTTCATTGTACCATTTTCAATCTTCATAATTTCATGTTCTTTTACAAACAGAAGAGATCATATGGACCCATATGATAATTGCAAGACAAAATTAATTTTATTCTATTTTTAAAGTAAATTTTCTCTTTAATATTTTTCTGCAGTAAATTATTCTGAGAAACCTGTTGATTGAATGAATTCCTGCATAAGCAATGAAAATCTGGGTCTTTATTCCTCCATTTAACACCTATTTTCCTCTTTGTTTACAATTAGCTGTATTTTACAAAGGGAGGCTTTGACAAAGAGAAATAAGATAAGGAATTCAAATGTCCAACAAAGGACTTTTTTGCAGACTTTGTATCTGCCTTCAAATCAGAATGACTTCAGGGAAGCAGTCAGAACCCTAAATATTAAGTGTCCTATCTCGAATACTCTCAATAATTGTCATTAAAAAAAAAATGAACCTTCACCCTTATGAAAAGGTGAATTAAGAACTCTTTAAGTTAATTTAAGTTTAATTTAAGTTCTTTAAGTTCTCTTTCCTTTTATTCAAGCACTAAGGCAGTGCAACTATATATTTAGCAGTGACAGACTCAGCTTTGTGGGACTAATTATGAAAACCAATTACTTATTTTTTCTCCATTAAAAAGCACAAATATATGTGAATAGCCTCCCTGAACACTGGAGAGTTTCTAGGAATTTTTTTTTTCAATGAGAAGAGTTAGTGTTTAATTTCTTAGAGCAGCTATTCGAGATTGGTTTTGTGTTTAATGGAATGAGCTGATCGAGTTCAAGTGGAGAACTGAATATCTCTAACCCAAGAGTCATTATGATCATATTGGAGTGGAGACCTTGGTAAATTAAGTATCAAGCTAAAAGCAAACTTAAAATGAATTCTAATCTCAACATAGAAGGTATACTCATGTTTGGCCAGGCAGTGATGCAGAAAAACAAACAAACAAACAAACAAACCATGAAACAAAAGTCTCTTTCCTTAAGAGATGACATCCCACTGAGGAAAAGAAACATTTATGAAAATAAAATTGACATGTTGTGACAGTGACTGATGTGTCCACCAAATACTATGGTATTCCAAGTGTAAATAAGTCAGCTTGAATAGGCGAATATATATGAATAGAGCATGGATTCAGAGAAGATCTCTGTGCTGGGGTTGTAAGGGCTGGGTACACCAGAGAAGATCTCTGTGCTGGGATTGTAATTGGCTGGGTACACCAAAGCATTTCTAGAGAGAAGAAATGGCAGGAGAGAAAGGCTTGAAAGTGCAACATGCATTTGGGTAAGGGTAGTAAGTCCAGAATGGTTTAAGCATGAGGTGTGTGAGACAAATGGGACCATTTAGTCACGACAAGAGTTATCTGTGCCTTGTATCCATTCTCCACAACTCTTCTGGGCCAATGTATTTTGGGAGAGGGGGAAGCAGTCAGAGGGCAAAATTGGCAGATATCGTTGTGAATTGGGAGTCGGGAAGAATAGAGGGTATGATGGTAGAGATCATTAATAGCATCCAGTTAGCACCCATCCCAGTATTTGGAAAGGGGCCCCATCACTTCTTGTTTTGGTTGCTCTTTCACATGCAAAATAATGATTGAGTCATTCTAAAAAGTTTCTAATTATTAATAAGATATCTAAGGGGGTAATGGCACAAGGACTTCTTGGACAAGCTTGGCACTGTATGAAATCCTCATTAAGATTAGAATGAATATAAGGGAGAATGGTGCCCTCTTACTGAGGGAGCCAGACACCCATGTAAACCTGTGGAATTGGAATAGGAGAATGAGGATACAAAAGCATGGTCCCGACATGGATTTGCCAGATACCTAGATAACCTTAAGTATAAGGTTAAGACTTTGTTTTTTTAATTTTATTTTTAATTTAAGGAGTGGCAATAATGTTAATAGCTGGAAAGGAGGGAGATATAATTACTGCCATTATCCTATATATATCTTGCCAGAGTTGAAGTGTGGGCTCTTGGATCTTTGTTATTAGGAGTTTACTTGCTAACTGATGATGTCTGACTACAACTGGAGATAAAGCATCAAGTTGGTAATGCGTATTTCTATGTATATTGTATTGTGATTAACTACTATGGTTTGGTGTATCCTGAGCACTCACTGCCTTTGTACTCAATACATCTGTGTTGAATGAGTGAATTGTGTACCTTATATTAAACAAGATAATATACCTGTATATACTAGACTGTATGTTCTATGAAGTCAAGATTTTTTTGCAGTAGATTACAAAAAATGGCTTCAGATCCAATCCTGGATGTGCACCCCATTTGAAATATGATTTTGCTGTTCCTTCCAAGAAAAGGTGGAATATGTTTCTTCAGCAGGTTGGATCTCGGTTAGGCTCTGACTCACTTTGACTGGTAGAATGCAGTAGATGAAACATTTTATAAGTTCTGAGTATAGGCCTCAGGACCTTATAGTTTCTGCTCTCACTCTCTTGAAACTAAGGCCACCATATAAAGAAGCTAGGTTGGCTTTCCTGGAGTTGAGTAACCTTATGGAGAGAGAGGTCAGCACCAGCATGCAGCATGTGGGTGAGACCATCTTGGACTATACAGCCTTAGTCCAGCTACCAGCTCACTGCCCTCACAATAAGTAATTACAGATGGAGTCAGTTGAAAGTCATCCAGGTATTTCAAGCCCAAATTATTGGTCCACAGATTCATGAATAAATAAAATGGTATTTTCAAGCTGTGGAATTTTGGGGATGGTTTGTTACATAGCAAAATAAAACTGACATACTTTATCTATATTATTCACTGCTAGATTTCTAAAGCTTAGCCAATCTTCCAGCACATAAATAGCTCTTGTTAATTTTTTATCAACTACAAATTTTGATTCTTACAAGAATCATACAAGGTAAATGAGTGTATTATTAGACTCATATTGTAAATGAGGAAAAAGAAGTTCAGAGAGATAAAGTAACTGGTCTGTATTAGTCAAAATGCCAATAGGAAACATAACACCCACACCATAGATTAAATTGAGAAGAATTTAGTATAAGGGCAATTTACAGAGGCATGAATAATGAATTCAATTATCTGAGAGTCATAACGTGGAACCTTGTTGTTACTACCCCAGACCTGAAGTTCAGAGAAGAAAGAGTGGTTACCACCACTCTTTCCAGAGAAAGAGTGGCCATGAGTCGATGGCTGCTTGACAGGAACTAAAAGCTTTGGTGGAATGTAAGATGTAAAATAAGTGCCCTAATCTCACTATCCTCCTATCCTCTGGTTTCTTGCTGATGCTTCATTGGACAAACCTAAACAGAAGCAGAGGTCTGAAGAACCTGTTGAGGCATCCATGTGGGCAGCTTCCCAGGCGTGGAAGGGAGAGAAGTATGGAAAGTGGATTTGGAGAGGGGAGGAAGTGGCAGATTTACAGCATGGTGCCTAAAACTATTGTCTGTCAAGAATCCAGGTCTGATGACTCTCAGGACTCTTTGCAACATGCATTTTACTGTTTCAGGTCAGACATCAGATTCTTAGAATATGAGAACTGACCTCTAACATCTCTTTCCTAAATATTTTATAGAAATAATTGCCTAAAACCTGTCTGCATGGCACAGAGGTCTTTCCTTGCTTATTAGCAATTTAATTAGTCCCAGAGTGGGACAGGAGAGTGGAGGATGTTTGTCAAGAAAAAGAAGCCATCTTATTTATATACCCATTTTTTATGGTATTTGGACTCCTGGTACTGTTAAGAAGGCTGTTTCTTGTGGTTGGAGGATATTGTCCTTGATAACCTGATCTGATTTTGAGTCTTACAAAAAGATGGAAAGGTAGTTACTGTAAGATTGCAGAGAAAAGCAAGGGGAGAGAATAATTCTGACATTATATACTTCCTCCTTGATTGTCAGTTTCATTTCATAAAATGGAAATGGATGAAGGGGCACCTGAGTAGCTAAGTCAGTTAAATGTCTGCCTTTGGCTCAGGTCATAATCACAAGGTCCTGGGATCAAGCCCCACATCAGACTCCCAGGTGGGTGGGGAGTCTGCTTATCCCTCTCTCTCTGCCTCTCCCCTCTGCCTCTTGTGCTCTCTCTTGCTTCTCTGTCTCTCTCAAATAAATAAAAAAAATCTGGAAGGAAGGGAAGGAGAGAGAGAGGGAGGGAGGGCGGGAGGGATGGAGGAAGGAAGGAAGGAAGGAAGGAAGGAAGGAAGGAAGGATGGACCGGAGAAGAAAGAAAAGGTTTCAGCCAAGAAAAGAACTTAGTCATGTAAACACAAAAAAAATTTCCAAATTTCTGGTAGATATTGTGGGCAGTGAAGTATAGTGAACATAGCTCTGGGTTTGGGATTCCAGACCTAGCCTCCCTATTGAAAGGTGTAACACCATGATTCAATTGTTTCAACTCTCAGTGATTCCATTTTCTCATCTATCAGAATATCAAAATTATGTCTGACCTATCTACCTCAGAGTGTAGGGTACAGTAACATAGGAACATTTTTTCTATAGCACACTGAAGAATACAGAACTCTGTAAAGTATTCTTCTCAACAAATGCAAATATATTGCAACCCCCTGGAAAAATCAAACAAGCAAACGTGTGGCTATGTTTCTTTGAACAAATTCAGTTACCCTTAATGGCCTCCCTCCTGAACTCTGTCTTTGAAAGCTGTGCTTCATAGGTAAAGGCGATGAGTTGGCCACCAAGAGCCTTGACCTCATGTGGCCTTCCTTTGTGCTTGCTGTCCTGGAAAGCAAAGGGCTTAGCTGCGGGTAGCCCTCAGGGATCCAACCCTGAGCAAGTGATGTTTGATTCATAAAGTTCTTGAAAAATCAGAGGAGACAATTGAAGTCTGCCTGGATTACAAGATTTATGAAATACAAAATTCACCAGTGGCCTCTGTCTCCTCTTTCCTTTTTGGTGATGGGTTAAGAGCTGAGGTTAGAGCAAATAGAAAGAGGAGAAAGCAGTAGACAAGTAAGGCAGTGATTCGTCATTCTTCTGGCCTGAATCCAGATGGATGTTTGTACACAGCTCCATGTTTGCACAGAGAAGAGAAGCCATATAGGGTTAGGGTAAGTGCTAAAGTAGGACCAGCTGGTGTGGTAGAGACTGCACAGTGGACTCTTCCAAGGTCCATTTTTTTGTTTTGTTTTGTTTTAAAGATTTTATTTCTTTATGTGACAGAAAGGAGAGAGATCACAAGTAGGCAGAGAGCCAGGCGGGGACAGGGGGAGCAGGGTCCCTGCTGAGCAGAGAGCCCGAAGCGGGGCTCCATCCCAGGACCTTGAGATCATGACCTGAGCTGAAGGCAGAGGCTTTAACCCACTGAGCCACCCAGGCAGCCCCCAAGGTCGATTTTGGAGGGAAGGAAGTGACTCTGTTTTCCTTGTTAACTTTCTCTTAATGCTTCTTACACTATTGAGATAAATGGATAAAGGTATGCTATCTCTATCAGAGGGTCTTGTTCTCATTACAGAGGGTCAAAGGAGAAATCTCATTACAGTCTCATTACAGAGGGTCAAAGGAGGAAGATTTTTTTCTGTAGGGGTTTGAGATCAGATATATTGAGGAAATCCTCTTTATTTTGCTCTTATTCTGGTCAAATGAGCTCTACTAAACTTAGTACACATGCCTCAAACAACCCAGTGAAATAAGTTGTAGCACTTACTTATGTTCGTGGCATACTTTATCTTATTTGCTGATTACCTATGTCCCCCCCCTAAAATCTTGTCCCCTCCCAGTTCTAAACACTCGGCATGATATAGATATAGATATAGATATAGATATAGATTATATATAGAGAGAGATAGGTGTCTCTATCTTCGTGTGTGTGCATGTATACATGCGTATGTGGTTTCTTGGTGTTTGGAGGCTGGCTTCCTCATAGTAACATTAGATTATCAAATTAGATTATCCCACCTTTGGGTTCCTGTACAGCCTCAGTATAGATTCCCCACTTTCATTCTGGTTCCATGGATGCCAACCTCAGATCAAAGCTAATTCAGTGACCTGACACAATTCTGACTCCACTTAGGCAATAGGAAAGGGGCACATTCAATTTCTGAAACTATGATGACCTGTTTTCTTTTGGATGGTTCTATATTTATTTATCTTATTTGGGAAGACAGTTCAATGCACATAAGCATCACTCTCATAAGAAAAAAAATAATACAGCTGTGATATACTTTCTTGGGATGTTGCTGTAATACAGTTTCAACAAAATGACCTTCTGGTTACTTTGCTTAAGCCTTCATAGATCTCACCCTCAGGAAGATGTTTGCTGTTTCTTCAGTGAATGGATTATAGAGGGATAACAATAACAAAGAACAATAACAACAGTGACTTGCTCAATCACACCCATGAAGTAGTCCAGGCACTTAGTGTGTGTGTGTTATGTGTATATATATAAACTATAATATATTATATATTATACCTTCATGTGTGTATAATATGTGTAAGTATATAATACATACATGCATGCATAATGTATGTGTGTGTGTAATTCTCTCAAAAGAATACTCTAAGACATTTATTTAGAACATAGCAAAAAATTGTGAGACTCCGCTCTCACTGCAGCCTGCCACAGGTGGTGTGCACCCCCAGCCACCATTCAGTGGCCCCTCGAGGCCCTCGCTAGCCTTTGCACCCACGCGCAACCAAAGACCCGAGCAATATTGGTCTAGGGAACTCACTTCTGGTGGCTGCCTTTGCCGGGACTGGTCTCCAGGCTCCAGGCCCATGCCGGGTATGCTCAGATTCCTGCCCCGGATTGGGCCACCTGCACTCTCTCAGCGGAGGCGGGCTCCAGCTGGGAGTGTCCAGACCCTGCAGCAGGCGGTGGGCATCTTGCGGTCCTAGAGGCCACCGGCCAGGGCTCCCACTTCTTCTCTTAGCTTGTGGGAGTGCACCTAGTCCATAGGTGCTGCAGGCTCATGGACCACACCAGGCTCTTTAAGGTGCTTGCAGGAGTACGCCTTGCCACGAAATAGTGCAAAGAGTGGAAATTGCCTGCTTTCAAGCTTTACTACAAAGCTGTGATCACCAAGACAGCATGGTACTGGCACAAAAACAGACACATAGACCAGTGGAACAGAATAGAGAGCCCAGATATGGACCCACAACTCTATGGTCAAATAATCTTTGACAAAGCAGGAAAAATTATCCAGTGGGAAAAAAGACAGTCTCTTTAATAAATGGTGCTGGAAAAATTGGACAGCTATATGTAGAAGAATGAGGCTTGACCATTCTCTTACACCATACACGAAGATAATCTTGAAATGGATGAAAGACCTCAACATGAGGCAGGAATCTCTCAAAACCCAGAGGAAAACATAGGCAGTAACCTCTTCGACATCAGCCACAGCAACTTCTTTCAGGACATGTTTCTAAAGACAAAGGAAACAAAAGTGAAAATGAACTTTTGGGACTTCATCCAGATAAAAAGCTTCTGCACAGCAAAGGAAACAGTCAACAAAACAAACAGGCAACCCACGGAATGGGAGAAGATATTCGCAAATGACACTACAGACCAACGTCTGATATCTAAGATCTATAAAGAACTCCTCAAACTCAACATTCACAAAACAGATAATCATGTCAGAAAATGGGCAGAAGACATGAACAGACACTTCTCCAAAGAAGACATACAAGTGGCTAACAGACACATGAAAAAATGTTCACCATCATTAGCCATCAGGGAGATTCAAATCAAAACCACACTAAGATACCACCTTACACCAGTTAGAATGGCCAAAATCAACAAGACAGTAAACAACAACTGTTGGAGAGGATGTGGAGAAGGGGGAACCCTCTTCCACTGTTGGTGGGAATGCAAGTTGGTGCAGCCACTTTGGAAAACAGTGTGGAGGTTCCTCAAGAAATTAAAAATAGTGGGGAACCTGGGTGGTTCCGTGGGTTAAAGCCTCTGCCTTTGGTTCAGGACATGATCCCAGGGTCCTGGGATCGAGCCCCTCATTGGGCTCTCTGCTCAGCGAGGAGCCTGCTTCCCCCTCTCTCTACCTGCTTCTTTGCCTGCTTGTGATCTCTCTCTCTTTCAAATAAATAAATAAATAAAATCTAAAAAAAAAAAAGAAATTAAAAAGAGAACTACCCTATGACCCTGCAATTGCACTACTAGGTATTTACCCCAAAGAAGCAGATGCAGTACAAAGAAGGGCAACACGTACCCCAATGTTCATAGCAGCAATGGCCACAATTGCCAAACTGTGGAAAGAGCCAAGATGCCCTTCAACAGATGAATGGATAAAGAAGATATGGTTTATATATACAATGGAGGCATATATTATGCCTCCATCAGAAAGGATGAATACCCAACTTCTGTATCAACATCGACAGGACTGGAAGAGATTATGATGAGTGAAATAAATCAAGTGGAGAGAGTCAATTATCATTTGGTCTCACTTATGTGAGAGGAATGAAAAGGAAAAACGTGGAGGACATTGTGAGAAGGAAAGGAATGGTGAATTGGGGAAAATTGGAGAGGGAGATGAACCATGAGTTACTGTGGACTCTGAGCAACAAACTGAGAGTTTTGGAGGGGAGGGGCTGGGGGGTTGGGCAAGCCTGGTGGTGGGTATTGAGGAGGGCATGTATTTTGTGGATCACTAGATGTGGTACATGAACAATGAATCTTGTAACACTGAAAAAATAAAAGTATTTGGGGAAAAATATAGCAAAAAATTGATGGCAATAGGAGGGAGATCAATTATGTATTGATTGTCTCCACAGTCAGGGGAAAGGTAGGACTTAAAAACATATTTCAACTCTAAGTTTGTATGATGTATCTGTATCTGTGCAATGGTACTTAGTAAATAAGCCAGGCTTTGTACCAGTTCCTTCAGTATGATTTTTATTCTCTCTTTAGTCAACTTAGCTAGCAGAGGAACCTATTTATCAAGAAGACCTCAGTCTTCTCTTGATGCAGTAGTTATCAGCTGAATGTTGGCTCAAGGTAATGACTAGCTAAGAAGGCTCTGTATGTCATTTCCCATCTCAGTTGGACTGGCTCTTTTGTATTTCAATTAAACACAAATTGACTTTGTAAAGTCAATTAAAAGATATTTGTTAATTGTCAACCAAATGTCCAGACTGTGCAAGGTCATTTAAGAAGCATACAGGAGAAAATCTTCCTTTGAAGATCATGTAGGAAAACATGGTTCGGATTATGAGTTAGTCTTAGTTAAGTGGTCTCTTAACTGAGACCACTGAGCCAATAATGTCTAAGTAGCTTTTTGTCCTAGCTGTCAATATGAAATATCAGCATTTTTCTTTTCATCAAAGTAGGTTTATCCCTGTTATCCCACTTGTATTGTATCCATACTTTAGTCTGAGAAACAGTATTTAGAAAGAGCGAGGGAGAGAGAGAGAAAGGAAGGAGTCCAAAGGAATAATGGAATAGATGATACATTAACACATTTATGTTTTATCATTTTTCAAATGAATCCATATCATATTAACCATTTACCAAATTGTCATCATGAAACTGTGCTTTAGCAGCATATTCTTAGGCTTTTTTTGTCAGTCTTTGCCATTAAAAGCCATATCCATATCATGTCCCTATGTTTTTATAAATCAGCCCCTATGTAAAAAACCATATGAGACATAACATATAAAATATATAAGGGGGGGTACCCGGGTGGCTTAGCCATTTAAGTGTCTGACTCTTAGCCTCTGCTCAGGTCATGATTTCAAGATCGTGAGATGGAGCCCTGTATCAGGCTCTGTACTCAGTGTGGAGTCTCCTAAAGTTTCACTGTCCCTCTGCAGCCCCCCATCCCCCATGTGCTCACAAAGTCTGTCTCTCTCTATATATAAATAAATCTTAAAAAAATAAAATTTTTATTGGGAATTTTCTTTTTCTGTCCCAGATATTATACTTCATTATTTTCCATATCAGGAAATCAAGACGTAAGTGATGATACTACCTTGGTCTTCATGTTTGGCATGCTTATTTTCTTGTTCTTTCTAGGATTTTTGTTTTTGTAGTACCATTTCAGTTTTTTGAAACCCTATATTTTCTGTGTTATGAGCCACCTCTGGTTATTTTTGTTAAGATGAGAAGGATAGATTGATTAGGTAGGTAGGTAGGTAGGTAGGTAGATAGATAGATAGATAGATAGATAGATAGATAGATACCTGACTAATCAGTTGTCCATCCCAGAAAAATCTGACATTCTGCATACAAACAGAAACTGGGAGCCAATTACCCTTTATTTAAAATGGATTAATTATAATGTGTTATACATCAACCCAAAATCTGTGACAAACTTCCCAAAATGTAAGTAGAACAAACTACCTATATAAGGCTCAAATTGTGTTTGTTTGGCTAGAAGATGCTTAAAACATCACTGTCTGATCAACAATGTATTTATTATGTTAGGATTTGCATTTTATGCATTAACCATGTCTTCTATTATAATTATTTTTCTCCTTTACTTTCTTTTTTCTTTAGCAGAATGTTAATTTTGTGAGCATGGGGTAGTCATTGAACAGGATTAGTCAAAACAATTGCTATGCATAAAAGATACTGTGGAAATCTACTCAGGACAAGCTTAGGATGGCAGAAAAATGGCTCACACTGAGTATGAATGACACGGTGATACCTCTCTTAGTAACCAGCAAGTTTGAAACCCTTATCCCCTTTATTAATCCCCAGAATACTTTTCAAAATACCCACCATGGTTCTGATTTTCCATCAATTGTATCTGGAATGTAATTCATAGCTGTTACTACACATTGTCTTTTCACTGCACATTGTAACACATTGTAAGTGTTGCATTTAGATTTGGGAATGTATATATAAATTTTTCCTAGGTATATTGGCTGAAAAATGTTATATCAGGAAATAAGTGCATTCTATCAAGTTAGGTATTGAAAACTTACAAATGTTTTTGAAGGAAATAGTTCACTGGAGAGAGTTTCACAGACTATGCCTTTATAATGTAATGCAGTTTTCAGGACTGTGGTAACCATGATTTTAATGGCATGTTCCATCGTGGTGATGAGAGGGTAAATGAATGTTGTACTCAGTTTTGAGCAGCTCAGCTGAAGCAAAACAAGCTGGGGGAAGGGGTGCAACTAATACTCGAAGCAAAGAGGAAAGTCTTTTAGAATTACTTCATATCATTCGAGTGTAGATGTCATTAGCCATTAGATGCATCAGAGATAAATTTTCTTATTATATGCAATTTTATGGTTATTCTCTATGGCTAGGGTTTGGGGGTTTTACATTTATTGTGTATATATTTATTTGAGTTGGGTAACATAATCTAAGTGGCATGTGAAAGAAGCAAAACTTATGAACCCGTTATGTGAAGAACTAAAGATTTGTGATCATTATAGAATTGTCTATCACTAACTACTGTGTGATCTTGGTCAGATTCTTTAGCTTTTTTGAGTCTTATTTACCTATCCATAAAATGTGGGTAATTATGCTTAGCTTGTGATAGCTTTTAAAGATAAGTATATTGATTTTTATCCAAATACAGACTACAGGACAAGGATTTCAGCGTGATCATTGGGCATACAAGTGAAGAGGTGTAAAAGTAAGGTAGGGAACTAAAAACAAGTTAAGTGTGTAGATTCCACTATGGGCAACTGGAGTACAATTGCTCAGGGTCTCTTGAAGAATCCACGTGAAACATACCTCAGAAAGGTCCCAACAGGGAATGGAGGTCGGGGTATTCTCCAGTATTCTGGAGTATTCTCCAGAAACTTAACTCTCCCTCTACTTTGAGTTTGTACCTTCATACATCTGAGCACACTCCTCATGATGCCATTGAACACTCAGGCAAAAGATGCATATGAATGTATGCACTTAGATAGGGTACTGTCAACATTTTAGAAATTATTTATTACAGAGGCAAGAAAACCCAGAAGTGAGCCAAGAGGATGGGGTAGTGCATCAATAGTGTGTATGATACAGATATTTCTCTCTCAGATATTTTTATACCCTATAGCAAGTCCACTCTTTCAAGGAATCTTCAGTGTGGTGGCCAGACACAAAATCTAAAAGAAATTTTAAATATGGATATGTGCCATAAAGGCTACACTCCTCACCTCTAAACCTAGAACTAAGGCCATTGTTGATATTCATCAGCTCTCTCTATTACTACCTATTCTAGAGTCACGTCACCTATGGCCAGTATTTCGATTAGTCTGACTTACTTTTCTTGGTGAGGTAGCCTATCCATTCAACTTTGAAAAGCTGAACTCCTGCTGACAGTAGTTTTTTCAGGCTATGGTTGCTACATTCCCATTTATAACTCTCACTTGACATGGATAATCAAGATGCACTCCAGAGAATGCTCTTAATTCCAATCATACTCTTCCATGCCCTCATTATGTATCAGATACTTGAATTATTCATGATATTGAAGTTTGTTATCTCTTACAAGTATATTAACTCCTTTCTTTTCTGCTCTATTTACATGAATAGTCCAAAACAACCAGAAGGTGGTAGTAATTTTTGGTTCAGTAAACTCTTATTGTATCTCCTGATGGAAGTATTCCTGGCCTGGGTAACAACCTCTACTCCAACAAAGACTACCACTGTGTGGGAATTAGTGTTCTGGGGCTGCCATGACAAAGTACCACAAATTGTACACCTTTCAATGCTCTGCCTACTGGAAGGGTTTCCCTTTCATCAGAGCTCCTGCAGTCCATTTTTGCTTACATCAGGGTTTTGAGCTATTCATTCTATTAACCAAGCCTGATTTTCTTCCTCAGATGTCAGCTGGTCTTAGGAGACTACCAGAAGTCCATATTGTGAGCTGAGGGTCAAGTGTTTCAGCATAGGTAGGTGATACTGGGCTGTAGAGTATCTGGTATGAAATTTCCTTCTGCCTTTCAGATCTGCTCAGCTTGAATACCAGATTTGCTGTTAATCATATTATGGATTGCTTCTAGACCTATGTAACTGGGTAGGTCTTAGAATATTGACCACATTGTAGGCAGATACATTTTTATAGCTATTTTATTTTCCACGGTGTAGCATTTAGTCTCTTCTAAGGCCCAGTAGCAGATTTTCAAATGATGAGTAATCCAGAAGACATAGTTTTGCTCTGGAACACCTGGGAACTTCATTGTAATTTTTCTGTTATACTCACTCGAGACTCCACATGCCATCCTTCTCTACCATAGATGCTCCAGCATCAATGGATCTGTTGTGGCCTGACCTGAAGGGCAAGCTGTACTATAGCTGATATCTAATGCATAATCCTTTTTTGCTTTGAAAATCACTCTCTGCCTCCAAAATCCAGGGTGGCTAACCAAATACTATGCAACCTCCTTAATGGCAAGGATATAAAATACAGTAATGTTTGCATTACTTTAGAAGCAGTGTGCCAGCATGTCTTAGAATGTAGTGGTCCTTTGAATTTCTGTAAGGTTTATATTCTACACTCCCACAAGCATGTGTTTTGACAAGGGATACAAACTATTTGCCATTTTTTCTTCACTATGTTCAAATACTATGATGTTTCAGATTGAGTTTCTAAAGACTTTGAGACTTAAATTAGTGTGCAGGAGGTTTATTAGGAAGGGCTATTAGAAGAGATGGTAAATGAAGGAGGCTGACTGGTAAGAAGGCAATGAAGCCATGCTGCAGTTAATAGAAACTCTGAAACTGGAATGAAATTCTTCTTTAGAGTTTTCCCTAGGTAGGGTGAGTCAGTCAGGCCTTCATGTTCCTACATAGATCAGTCATTGGAGTTAGACCACTCCAGGAAGAGCAGAGACCAGGTTAAGGTGGCTCTCTCCAGCAGGGACAGTTCCCAAGAGGACTAGGAGCTGAGGGTTCTTTCTTGGCAGTATTCCCAGTAGCTAGAAGTCCTTTACTCCTCCATGGAGATTTGGGTCATTCTTCACATTATCCTCTTTATTAATATGAAGGACCCACGTTGATATTCTTCAGACTGCCAAGGAAGTCTTTGTCCCCTGGACATTACTGTATGTGAGAGCTAGAATGTTCACATAGCCATTATGCAAATGAGTAAATGTGAAATGCTGTCATTTCCAAGTGAATGAAAGCTGCTTTGATTTTTTTTCCTGTTGGAGATTGAAAAGAACACATTTGTCAGATCCATGACCCCATATATACTTCCAAGCCTATGTTGATCTCTTCTTTTAAAAGTATATTCAGTAGAGTGGATGTGATTGGGACAATTATTTAGTTATGTTCCAATGATAATAGCCTTAATCTGCCATGATTCATCTATTTCTTGCAGAGGTCATTCCAATGAATCAAATGTAGGGATATGTTGAGTACACCAGTCCCTATTCAAATATTTTCAGGGAGCACTTGAGGTTCACCTGGGGTGTATATTGTTTCTTATGTATTCACTTGGCCAGTGGGGCAGTTTTAGAGTAATTCTGCCAACTTACAAATCTAAGGGGAAGATAAAAAAATAAGACAGAGGACAGTTCAATGGGCCCATTGGGCTCACTGTGATATAGAGCTGGTCTAGTATTTTATTTGTCACCTGGAATCTGTACAGTTTCACTACACCAACAGAGAGTCATCCCAGCATTTCAGGTCTCCTGGTTATCAGATCAATCCCTTTTCTGACAACTCTAAAATGCTAAAAAATATTTTCTTTACTCCAGTGTACATTTTTACTGAAGAATGGCCTAGAACCTTTTGGAGAAAGTTTTGGAGAATATTTTATATATGTGCTGATGCATTGTAATATTTTTCTTCAAGAAAACCCAACCTCTCCTTCAATAGATGGGCCCTGGGTTTCAAAATGACACAAATCTGGAAGCTAGGTGAGAGATCATGATTTTCCATTGCTATGACTAAATTCACTGGCTTTCAATATAATTTAAGTAGTTCTTTGTTGGCTGTCCATCTGTTCATCGAATACCATAGCTTATCAGCTATTACAAAAATTCCCTGAATTATAAGACCCTCTTGTTTCCACCCCAGCATTATTGCCTATGACAGTAATCTGTCCACCTTGCCACCATCTTGCCTCTGTTCTCTGAGTTGTACCATCCTTACTGATACTAGGGTACCCAGATCCATTGCAGCATCTTTTATTCTATTATTCTTCGTCTATAGAGGACAGACACCATTACACTTCACAGTGAATCCATTGTCCCTCTCCCTTACTAGTGGTCTTACTGCTTTCATAAATGTAGTTAATTCTGGACCCTTGTAGGGAATAATCAGCTGGTGGGTTTGCTGGTTTCACATAATAAATATATTCTAATGTTCACGAACTCTTGATTCTTTCTTACCTTTTAATAGCAAGGCATTTCTGGTGCAAAAACCTCATTTATTATAGGTCACTGTCCTGTTCAAACTGTGGGAGCCATACCATTTTAATGTTTGGACTGTGTCCAAGCATCCTTGTCAGGGTATTAAGTTCTAATCATTGGAGAAAGCTGATATGTCAATGAATTCTTTCATGCAGCCTCATATTTCATATTTCCTACTCTAACCCAGTATTATCTCACTAGTCAGTGTTTGTACATATCAACCAATTCTGTAGTTCTTGGGTAAATAAGCAAATTTCTACCAATGTAAGACTGTACTTCTCTGTGTTATTCTGAGATCTGATTTGAGTTGTTAGTCTAGAGGCAGTGAAGGGAAACAGGAGGAGATGTTGAGGAAGTCAAGCATAATTTTGTGAGACATATACCTCATATGAGGCTGTTCATGTCCCTGATAAGGCTTTCACTTCAGATAGGAAAGCTCCCAGTGTATTAAGTCTTTATAACTCTACTACCGTTATGCTCAAATACTTGACTTGACATTCCTGCAGCAGGGAATGGGATTGTCTTTAAAATCTGATAGGAATTCTTCCTGTTTTTCACAAAATACTTGGAGTGAATAGTTGATTGACTTATGCTTGCCATTCTTTCTTTTCAAGGCTTCTAGGACAGTCAATGAAAACAATTTACTCCACTATGTATGCCATTTTCCCATTATTATTCGAGAATTAGAACCATTGTATAGCCAATATATCCCTTTCTACTTGTATCTAACCCTTAGTCAACCCAAAATGAGTTTTAGTAATCATGACATCACAGCTTTCCAGATATCATCACACTGCTTAGCACTAGAAATGAGATCCAATGACCGGTGAGTGATCCAATTCCAATATCTCATCCCAAGAGTTTGCTTTCAAGAACCTTTTTAGTATCAAGAGTCAAAGTTTGAACTCCCTAAAATCAGATCCTGAAATAAGAAAAAGGGCATGTATAGTTTACACTTGAGATAATCCTATGAATCATACATGTGAGAGTGGGAAAAGTGATACAGAAGGGAGAAAAGACAATGAAATCTTTATTAGTTTTGGATACATTAGTTATCTATCGCTGTGTAACACATTACTCCAACACTAAGTGAATTAAAACAATAATAAATGTTTATTGTGTCACAAAAGTTTCTTTCTCTTTTATTATTTCTTTATTTTTTATTTTTTTAAAAGATTTTATTTATTTGACATAGAGAGACAGTGAGAGAGGAAACATAAGCAGAGCGAGTGGGAGAGGGAGAAGCAGGCTCCCTGCCGGGCAGGGATCCTGATGTGGTGATCGATTCCAGAACCCTGGAATCATGACCTGAGCCAAAAGCAGATGCTTAACAACTGAGCTTCCCAAGTCCCCAGTTTCTTTCTTTCTTTTTTGTTTTTTTAAAGATTTTATTTATTTATTTGAGAGAAGAGCATAAGTGCAGGGGAGGGGCAGAGGGAGAAGCAGACTCCCAGCTGAGCAGGGAGCCTGATGCAGGGCTCAGTCCCAGGACCCTGAGATCATGACCTGAGCCAAAGGCAACCACTTAACTGATTGAGCCCCCCAGGTGCTCCATGTCATGTAAGTTTCTGTTAGTCAGAAATTTGAATAGCTTAGCTGAGTGATTCTGCCTCAGAGGCTCTCCTGAGTTTGAATCAAGATGTTCATTAGGGATACAATCCCTTTTCTTTTCTTCCTCCTCCTCCTCCTCCTCCTCCTCTTCCTCCTCCTCCTCCTCCTCCTCTTCTTCTTCTTCTTCTTCTTCTTTTGATATTTGACTTGATTTCAATTTATTTTTTACCTGCTTATTTACTTATTTATATTTATTATATATATATTTTATTAACATATAATGTATCATTTATTTCAGGGGTACAGGACTGTGGTTCATCAGTCATACACAATTCACAGCACTCACTATAGCATATACCGTCCCCAATGCCCATCGCCCAACCACCCCATCCTCCCACCCTGATCCCCTCCAGCAACCCTCAGTTTGTTTCCTAAGATTAAGAGTCTCTTATGGTTTGTCTCTCTTTCTGGTTTCATCTTATTTCATTTTTCTCTCCCTTCCCATATGATCCTCTGTCTTGTTTCTCAAATTCCTCTTATCAGTGAGATCATATGATAATTGTCTTTCTCTGATTGACTTATTTCGCTTACCATAATACTCTCTAGTTCCATCCACATCGTTGCAAATGGCAAAATTTTGAGTTTTTGATGGCAGCATAATATTCCATCGTATATCTATACCACATCTTCTTTATCCATTCATCTGTTGATGGACATTTAGGCTCTTTCCATAGTTTGGCTATTTTGGACATTGCTGCTACGAACATTGAAGTGCACATGTGCCTTTGGATCACTATAGTTGTATCTTTAGGGTAAATACCCAATAGTGCAATTGCTGGGTTGTAGGGTAGCTCTATTTTCAACTTTTTGAGGAACCTCCATGCTGTTTTCCAGAGTGGCTGTACCAACTTTCATTCCCACCAACAGTGTAGGAGGGTTCCCCTTTCTCCGAGGGATACAGTCCTTTTGAAGGATTGCCTGGGACTGGTGGATCTGCTTCCATGATGGCTTACCTGTATGGCTAGTATGTTGCTGCTAGCAACATATGAGGTCTCAGTTCCTCATAACATGTACCTCCTCTGTAGAGAGCTGCTTGAATATTTTTTTTTAATTTTTTTTTAAAGATTTTATTTATTTATTTATTAGGAAAGAGAGAGAGTGAGAGGGAGAAGGTCAGAGTGAGAAGCGGACTCCCCATGGAGCTGGGAGCCCGATGTGGGACCCGATCCCGGGACTCCGGGATCATGACCTGAGCTGAAGGCAGTCGCTCAACCAACTGCACCACCCAGGGGCCCGCTGCTTGAATATTTTTAATAAATGGCAGCTATCTTCCCCAGAGCAAGTGATCCAAGAGAGGCCAAAGCTGAAGCCCAGTACATTTCATAACATATCCTCAGAAGTCAGACAATATAACTTCCTTAATATCCTACTGATTATACAGATCAGCCCTAATCAGTATGGAGAGGGAATACAGAGGGCAGGTTTTCCTTGGAAGCAAAGACCATGGGGGGCTATCTTGGAGGCTGGCCATCATGGTTGATTATCCCTACAGGAAACTTCCTAACTTCTACTGGGAAATTCTGAGATATAATATGCTTCAAAATTGTCCCATAGGATAGCTGGGATGCTGGAGTATCTATCTATGGTCTTCCATTCCTCATTGGTTAGCTGACTCCAGGACTTGAACTTGCTCGCATTTCTGAGTTGCACTCATATACAGCCAAGAGGCCTCGTTGGCAGAGTCAGCGAGGTTCATGTTCTTGAGGCAGAAAACTATCAACATACTAAAAAATGTATGCCGCCATATCAGGCAAATGTGACAGTGAACTGAGAGTATTTGAGGTGGGGCAGCAAAAACCCCATGAGAATAAATGTGAAATACCTAGGATTCAGGCAATACTATAATATCGTTATTGTTATTATTTTATTGTTGTTATGCTATTATTACAAGTGATTCTCATTTGTTATAGTTATATTCTATAAAGTTATAGAATATGGTTATATTCTATAAAGACTCCATGAACACTGAATTAGCAAATACTGAACCATTCTTCCTAGGGGAAATACAGATTTAGAGTCTTCTGAGCCTTTGCTTGCTGTATTTTTGTCGACCAATCAATTCATAACCTTGCTTTATGTGTGTGTCTGCTGGAAGACACCTTATTTAATATTACTATTGATTCATTAACATTGGACGAACAGCCAACAGCACTGTAACTCATGCCTGAATGAAGCTTATCTAACACACGTATTTTGTTTATGAGGCATAGCACAGCCTTCTCGCACTTCGGGACATTAGACAGCATTTCAGCACTACATTTAGGGGCCATTTTAAAATGGCAAAATTGCTAACAAAAAGCACAAAAATGTAAAAAAAAAAAGGACACTGGTTACATGATGAGAGCTGGAACCAGAGGGCAGAGTATCACCTTTTTGAGCCTTACCTGGGAATATGTACATTCAGTCTATTCTGTGCCCTTTTGCCTGCTTTGTACATGTCCTTGAAAAACCATGGAAAAATGTAATTTAGCATGAAGATGAATTTTCAAATATACAACTACAAATAAATGAAGATTGACAATATTATTAGATACTTTACCATGTAAGCCATATATAAAAAGTCCTGATTATAAAAATTATTTATGCCTGATATTTATTAATTGCTTACTCTAAGCTAGTCACTGTTCTAATTGTCTGATCTGTATTTTATTTTTGAAGTAGGCACTGTTATTATCTTCATTTTAAGGTGTGGTAACTGAGGTAGAGAGCAATTAAGCAATATGAACTATCACACAGACAGTGAATGAAAAGCTGTATTTCACGTATGTACAGTGAAACTCCCACTGGTGTTGGAACTCCTGTAATGTGCCACCCTGCATTGCCAACTAGTGGCCCAGAGCTGAAAAGGAGGTTTCCAGGAAGTACTATACAGCAAAGGGAGATACTTTGCACAAGGCATGCACCCTTTCCAGAGGTGGTTTGCATTCAGTGATTAGTCAAATTGGGGACATGAAGGCCCAGCCCCCTTACCTCTGTAAAGGACATTTCTCAGCTCCCACTGGAGTCAGCTGAGGCCTCTCTTGAAACCATATTACAGTCCAGCTTCTCTCTTAGCTAAATTCTGCTTCCCTCACTTCCTAGTTGGTGCCATTCCTAAGAATACTCCTGAAGGAATGATCTGTACATACAGATCTCCATTTCAGTGTTTGTTTCCTGGAAAACCAACCTATTATAATTCAAATGGTTAGTGCTTACCCTTTTCAACTTATCACATTAGTGCTTACCCTTTTCAACTTATCACATGAATGGGTAGATTATTTGCTAATTTAATAACAAGAAAGCTTAAAACAGTTCTGGAAAGTAGCATGTCCATTTCTGTCCAGAAGGAAATGGTTTTGTACATCTGTAAAACTCAAACAATGCTCTGGGACTCTTCAGATAGTCCATCCACTATTATTATTCTGTGTATCAGGTCTCCAAAGCCTAGCATTTGATCAGGCATTTGAGGTTTGACCAATGGAAGGTGACTTTGGTTAGCTGTTCAGCTCGAGTGATCATTGCAAAGTTGTCTCTTTATATTTTCTTTACCTTGCCAAGAGACAGTAGGTTTCTGAACTTTAACCTGTTTCTCATTATTCAGTATATTTCCTTGATTCAAAGAGCCTTCCTACTTTGTCTTGAGAGAGAGTTCTTCACTGGATTTCTCCACCGTGGTTTCAGGTGTGAAAACCAAACTCAATATCCCAAGCGAAAGCTCCTTGAATGAAAAAGCTTCCCCTTCTCTGTCACTGATAAGAACTGACCCAGCATTGAGGGAATTTATTCAGGACCTGAGAAATGACCTATATGATGTACATTTAAAAGAAATATTAGCCCAGAGTAGTCCATGACTACCATAGTCTTTATTTGTGTAACTCCCAACAAGATGATGTCCCAGACAACTATCTTACTCTCTTCCTGAAGGCCTGATTTTGGGACATTATCTGATCGTTTTCTCAGCTCCTTTCTCCAGGGGGTTAGACTTCTCCATCAGAATCTAACTGATGAAGACTTTCTTATGCACCCCCCCTGCCCCGAGAATAGGAATTGCTTCTGCCTAGAGGTAAGTTGAAACTTTAAAATGTCGGCTTCTGCTACAGGAAGATTCCTGCTCTCTGCCTCTTTCCCTTTTTGGTCATTAGACAGCAGTTGGTCTCTTCAGCAGGTCTTCCCATTTCACATACCCTAATGTACCTTTATTAGTTTAAGCAAGTGCTCCTTTATTATTCCAATTTTATGACACACCAAAAGTATTTCTTTTTAATGATCTAGCTCTATTAGCAGCTACTGCTTTAGGAAGATCTCTGTTTAATATAGGCAGCTATTTTTAGAGATAAACTTTTCCCAAGCTATATGAACAATTTCTCTCTTTCATCTATATTTCATTTACTACCTCTTTTAATCTTTTGCGCTTCATTGTTCTGGGATAATATCCAGACCCACCAACGGGAAAACAAATCAGGACAAGTTTTATTTTCATGCATGTCACTCACATGCATGCTAAACATTGTAGGAAATAATTGAAAGCCCAATGGGAAAATTGATAGTATATTCATATTAATTTTTTACAAGAACATAAAATTTAATGTCTCTTTAGGATATGTCTCTTTAGGATATCAAGCAATAGGAGAACTAAGTGGGCTAACAAAGAACTACTGAAGGGTTTGATATTTTACTTACTTGATTTTTATTTGTGTGTGTAAATGTGTATTTTTTCACTGTCTTGGATTTTGTGTTTGACCCTGCAGTGCTTGATAAACTTTTTCCAGATGAATTATTTTTTTTAAAGATTCTATTTATTCGTGCACAAGAGAGTGAGAGAGAGAGAGAAAGAGAGAGCGCAAGCATGAGCGGGTGAGAGGGGCAGAAGGAAAGGGAATAACAAACTCCCTGCTGAGCAGGGAGCCTGATGCTGGGCTCCATCCCAGGACCCTAAGATCATAACCTGAGCCAAAGGTAGATGCTTAACTGACTGAGCCACCTAGGCGCCCCAGATGAATTCTGAATTGCCTATCATGATTATTGTTGACACATAACAAAGATATGGATTTAAGAGTCTTAGAATTCTAGATGTGAAAGGGACTTTATAAATTCACCTTCAATTCTTAAAAGTGTACAAAACTGAGTTTCAGAAACTTTAAACAATGTACAGGATGTCACACTGGCAGAGCTGAGACTGAAAACAAGTTTTTAGCTCCCAATCAAGAGTTTATCTTCCTGTATCACCATTTTATATAAAGAGAAACAGAAAGTCCCCACCCTTCCATTATATGAGGTCTCTAAAGCTCACACTAGAAAAAGATAATTCTAGAAGAAAATAACCTAGCATAATCATAAATTTGTTCCTGAATTGTTCAACCTGTAGTTCTTGCAGTGTAATACTGGTTTCACTCAGGGTCTCTTAGGCAGCTTATCTGGTAGTGTAATATTTTTTTGCATGATCATGTCTGTACTTTTCCTGGCATATATAGTATATTAATGAACCCCAAGCCTGGGAAGATCTGTATGAAAATGGTAATATAGCACAAATTTTCCCTAGTTATTTTTCAGGTAAGATGATCTTTAACTGTCTGTCATTCACTACTTAATAGAAGTTAAGTTGAGAGAAATATTATAGGAAGTTGAATAATGCCTCAATAAGGTAACTTGCATACCTGGGACACACTGTTTTTTTCTTTACCTTGCCATCCTGAAATTAATTCATATATTTTATTCAACAATATTTACTGAGTACTTTCTATATCCCTGTGCTGTATTAGATGTGGGTTATATGTACAGAGCATTAGTATAATTGTTACACTTGGGGAATTTTAGGAAAAGGGCAAGATAGACCCCAATGAAATAACAGCACAAATAAATTTAAATCATATATATAAACAGGAAATTGTACATCTTACAAAGGAAATGAACGTGTGCAATAGTAGTATAAAAAAGGGTATTCAACCTAGTCTGATACGTTAGCAAAGGCTTTCTTGGGAAAGTAGCATTTAATTTGAGAACAAAAGTGATAAGAAAGAATTGTGGGAAATGGTTGGTTATAAGAGGTGGTATTTTAAAAATGGAGCAGCATGCATAAAGCCCTGTGGTGAGAGGGAGCATGTTTTTGTCTGAAGATTAAAAAAGGTCAGTGTAGCTAGAGGTTTGAAAGCTGAGGGGGTGATGGGGTGAGATGGACTGGGACAGGATTTGGGGCCTAGACCATGCTGAGCCATGTTAATTATTTTAATTATACCCCAAGAGCAAAGAACAAAATAGAATCCATTGAGGGATTTTTATATATGTGATAAATTACAGATTTGCACTTAGGAACCACTACTCTAGTTGCAGGGAAGAGACTGGATTACTTGGGGTTAAGTTGGGGTGGGGGGTCAGGTTAAAAACAGGAAAGGAGGAGGGGAGTGTTTTGATAGTCCAGAAAGATGGGAGGTTATTTTAGCCAGGGTGGTAGTAATGGAAATAGAAATATTCAAGGTGTGTTTAGATGTGGCATTCAGAATTTGTTAAAGGAGGCGGAAAAGGAGAGGGAGTTGTCAGAGATGTTCCCAGGCTCTTGACATGCACAGGAGGATGAACAGTAGTACCATTCATTGAGAGAAGGAGAAATAGAAAAAGGTTTTAGAGTATAGAATAGCCAGTGATTCCAGTTTTGGGTATGTTCAGTTCAACCTTTATGTAAATTGTCAAGAAGGTAGCTGGAGATAATGTATATGGAAACTCAGAGAAGAATTAGCAGTAATCAACATAGAGACAGAGATTGAAACAATGGCTATAAATGAGAACATTTTAATTTATTTACTCTATTTTCAGATATGACAGACAAGAAGAATTAAATGCCAGTGAGAAAAGTGCAGTATTAATGGTGAGATAAATAACATATGGGGAGGAATAGGTTCATTTCTAGGAAGTCAGATGAGAATGGACACTGAAGCGTAGGTGAGTTGTCCACTAGAGAAAGCACACCTCTTCAGTTATAAGGGAGACGTGAAGGGGCTCAGGGAAAGAAGGTAGTCTTATGAACTGGTAGTAAGATATGAAGGATTCCTGTCTTGTAGCAGACATTTCTCTTTGTGTTAGGCAATGAGAATGAGGTGAGTATATACATAGAGTTTCATGGGGAGCACAAAAGCTTAACATAATTGTTGTGGAAAATGGAAAAGATTTGTTGTCCAGAGAAACATCTGATTTCAAGCACACATTAGGGCCTCTTTTAATTTGAAGATCATAGAAAAATTGTAGCAGCAGTTTATTCTTGTGTAGTTTTCTCAAGCAGTATTCAGTTGCTTGGGTGAAAGCAGAAGAAAAGGGAATGTTTAGTGTCATTTAGGGTTAGTATTTTTCAAAGTGGGTTTATAATAGAGAAGAAAAGGTGTTTAGCAGGACTGTTTTTTAAAATGGTGAACCAAAGAACCTAAAGTGGATAATGAGAGAATTAGGGGAAGGTTATTAGTTTGGGAAAAAGTAAAGGGAGTTAATAGTTTAGGTATGAAGAGGTCAATTGATGAAGCAAGCTGCAATAATAGGGAGCTGTGAGCATAGAGATTGGATTAAAGGGTTAAGAGTGGATTTTTAAAAAGATTTATTTATTTATTTGAGGGAGAGAGAGATGGAGTGAGTGTGTATGTAGAAGACGGACTGAAGGAGAGAGAATCTCAAGCAGACTTCCTGCTGAGCACAGAGCCTGATACAGGTCTCGATCTCATGACCCCAAGGTCATGACCTGCGCCAAAATCAGGAGTTGGCCACTCAACCAACTAAGCTGCTCAGGGAACCCCAAGGAAATCAAGAGTTGGCCACTTACCAATTGAGCCACCTAGGCTGCTTAACTGATTGAGCAATCCAGGCAGTGAACCACTCAGGCACCCCAAGTTCCTTACTAAATTAGGGAGGAGGTTTTGTACTGAGAAATATAAAGATGATGTTGTTTGGACACGGTGTTAGGTAGGGTGGAAGGTAGAAGTGAGGTTGTAGATTCTGGAAATGGAGCTGTTTCAGGAGATGAGAAGCTCTCGCATGTGACTTTGAGAGTAGGTGGTTGAAGTGTCATGTTCACTTCATCAGTTGGAGAGAATCATCAGAGTTGAGGAGCCCAGGAATGTTGAAGCCAGTGGTCTGAGTAAGTTTACCACATGAATGACAATAAAGATAGAAAGGAAGAATTTTCAAAATCTCAAGGTCTCTGTTACAGGAGAGAGAAGAGCAGGCTACCAAGAATGATGGTACTAGGAGAGAGGAAATGTTAGAGCCCAATGGCTATTGCCGTCAAGGAGCAGACTTTTTATAAGACATTGGTGAAAAGTTTCAGAGACTGACTAGCCAATCCCATTCTTCTTCTGGGTCGCATAGAGAAACAACAGTCCTCCTCCTCCCTTGAAGTTATATGGGGCCATGTGACTGAGTTCTGCCCATTGGTAGACAAAATGAAGTGATATTGTCAGTCTTTTAACAGGATGAGTAAGTAGCCAGTATATCTTCCCTTTGATTTCTTCCCTCCATCTGCCTCAGTTGGATGTTTTCAGAATTAACTTATACTATAAGGTAGAAGGACCAAAAGATGGAAACAGACTGATTTTTGAGTCACTTCTCAGAAAAGAAGTGTTCAAGTTGCATTTATTGAACAGGGAAGTGATATGATTAAGAATAAAAAGCCTCCCAAAGGGAGAAACCCAATGTCTATGGAGAGCCACAGACAAGAGTTATGTCTCACAGAGCAAGAATCATAAAACCTAGGGTGGAGATTTTCACTGCGTCTGCCTAGCAGCATTGCAGAATTGTTTAGACCAGTGAGAGTGGTAAATTTTTCATTCTTCATCTTTCCAAGTGGGAATATTTACTGCTGATATCCTGTCCCCGGTTTACTACTATATGTGATGTGTTCATTTATGTGGGTGGGGAGAAGATAACTTATCCTTTTAGTCCAAAGTTTATAGGACCATCGTAAACCACATCCAAAGATGACAGAGATGGCTGGGGCTCATGCACTGATTCCAGAAATTTATCCAGAGTCTGTTATACTGAGGGAGTGAGAATTTTCATATGTGTGGAAAGAATATTGAGACATATTTATTGACCAAAATGTTTGACTGTGACGGACACTGGCTGAATCTCTCATCAATTTTATGTGTTTTTCCTAGGCATGGAAAAAGGTAGATTTCCCAATTTTCTTTGTTGTTAGTTAGGAGGAAGTTAGTTAGGAGTAAGCATTAGTTATGGTCAAGTGAATGTGGGCAAAAATGATGTAGGCTGTTTCTAGGTCTGAATTCTCAAAGCATTGAAAACTCTTTGGCCTATTGTCTCTCCTCCAGTTTTGTGGATAGAAAAAGGATTCTGAGATGACAAAGACATATGATAGATGACAACAGAATCTGAGTCACCACTTAGTGGAAAGCTGCCAGGAAACCTTAACTTTCACAACTGAATATGGCAGGAAAGAGAGTAAAACTTCTATTAAGTCACTGAGAGTGTGAATATTTGTTCAGCAGCTGGTATCTTTGATCTTGAGCTGAATTGAATCAATACCACAAACAATTTTTCACAAATATATGGCACTGGCTTAGTAGTAGAAAGCAAACAGGGAAGACATGATATTGGAAGAAGGTACTTCATGTTATTCTGGGAGAAAACATTTGGAAGATTGTCACTTTTGGTAACACTTTGGAGTCAGATGATTTACCTAACTGACCTGGCACATCTTGTGGAAAAAATCTCAAAAGTTCATATAATTCATGTTAGTTAGTTGTTATGGACAACACTTGGCAAAGTGTTGTAAAAAAAGAGATGACATGATGAAAATTTGGCTAGTTTTCTTGAAGAAATGGAACGAGATAGGCAGTGGATTTTAAAAATTGGGGGACTTGTAGGGTCAGCAAAGCTTCTTTATAGACTCCCAACTAGTAACAAATGGGATTACATTTTTTTGTGTGTCAAAATCCTAGTTCAGCTTTTCATTTTACCAAAATGGTTCAGGGTGAGAATGAAATAGAGTATATATGGCCTGTATTTGTATTTATTTCAGGAGTATCAAGGTAATAGTCATTAAACATAGAGAAAAATCATAGCTCATGAATTATATCTAGAAAGAACCTTGGATATGACTAGTGGACCATTAATTAACTAGAAAAAGACAGAGCTCAAGCCTAATAAGTTTTTTGGGGAAAATGTATTGCCAGGGAAACCTCAAGACCGGACTGAAAATGTCTAATGGTGTTACAGCTATTAAAACAAATTCCAGTCTCCTAATTTCCCACAGTTAAGAGGTGGCCTTCAAGCCTGAATTGCCTCAAGGAGATCATACTAATTCTATGTATGATGTGGCCATATAAAGTAATGGCAAGGAGAATACTTTTCAAGAGAAAAGCTTGAGGTCATGGGGAGCTATGACCAAAGTAGATCTTTCTGAAGCACAGAATCAGTTTGTGGAATCTCCACTACCTCCCAGAAAAGGACAATTCCCAGGGTCTTGTTCCCTAAATTTCAAAATTACTATGAACCTGTGACTACTGTGTGTTTCTTTTGTCTGTCTATGCCTTTCTTTTTGAATGGAAGTTTCTGATGTGGATATCCTTTCCATACTCCAACGCTGTATATTGATGTGAGACATACATTTTATTTTCATGTAAAAGGCCTACATGTGGATTTGATGTGGAGGAGTGGGAATCACATGGAGAACCTGATTTTGAGGTCGACACAGTGACCAGACAGTAATTTAGCCAGTCTCCTTTAGGAACTAAGAGTGTATTCTGTGTGTTGGAGAAAGGATAAAAATGGATATTTGTGTGACCAGAATGTTGAGTTATGGTAGATACTGGCCAGTATTATTTTCTCGTATTGGTAACCCTAAGAGTTTGTATTTTAGAACTACCATTTCAATTAAGTTGGTGTCATATGACTTAGTATAACTATTAGAATATAAGCGGAAATAACATGTCATGTGCTGACTGGGTCGAGTAAGGGTATAGTGCATATTCCTTCACTTTTTATCTCTCCTTGTTGGCTGAATGATACCCAGAAGACCTCAATGTCAAAAGAAGGTGGAACAACCACAAAGAAGAAGCTGGAAGTCACTTGACCTTCTCATCAGACTGTGTTTTGAGTGAGGAATAAACTTTGTGTCACACTGTGGCATTTCAGAATTTCTTTGTTACTGTGGCTTATTCTAGCCTCTCCTGACTATTGCAGGGGATTAACAGTCTGAGAATATCAAGGCTTAATGGAAAGGAAAAGAACTCTCTCCTCAAATTGATAATGCATGAACTTGGGAGAAGATATAATCGTCATGAGGAATTAAATGTTTAGGAAAAAACATCGTTTTCGTTAAAGCGAGAAGTAAGGAAAGGGCTAAGGAAAAGTTTAAAGATAAAAATGAGTTTATTTCTTATAGAGTAGTGTTTCAAGATAGAGTGTAAAGTTTGGACAGGTGAACATTGGGTGTAGCTAGTTATAATCAAGGAAATATAGAGCATCTTGATAGTAGGAACTCTGAAGATCAGAGAGCCAGGGTGATGGGGGAGTGCTTATACAATAGTGATAAAAAGGCTGAATAAGCTCAGTTTATATTCTTGGACTAATTAAACTGTGGCAACCAGACCTAATTGCTGGAGGAATTGGGTGACTCCATCTGGGGTGGGTGGCTGCCAGCCCTTTCTTTCTCAGTACCCCAGAAGCCCAGAATGGTGACAGGCCTTGCAGCTGTCATGCTTGGACAGCATGATGACAGCAACAATGATTTCGATTCCTATATTTTGTTTTCCTTGATTCTTGGATTCACTGCCTTAACCATTCTCTGGAGGCTATTCAAAGGTCAATGTGTCATTGAGATGGTCATTGGTTTCCTGAAGCATCTTCAGGTCAACTATCAAGTTTACTATGATGCCATTAGAAATCCCTGGTTATGACAACCGTTTCCTGAAGGTTTTGTTGTGATAATCTGAAGCTGGAGAGTAGTTTTCAAAGGGGACATGTTTCCTTTCAGGCTTGTTTTTCTCTTAAGGCCTTAACTTTGATTTCCTTCTAGCTTTATGCATCTTTTCTTTCTCTAGAAAGTTTGAGAATGACATTGCTTACCACATTGCATAGTGTTCTCTTTATTGAGGGCTTGGCGTAGAAAATCTCTAATCTTGGTATTAGTAAAAAGTGTTTTTCCTGGAAAACTGGACTGTTTTATCCTGCTATAGATAATGTGAATCATATCATGTTTACCACTGGTGATGGTGGCTAGTTTTCATGTGAATCTATGGTTTATGCCTTGCATGGGAAGTATTTTGGGTACTAATCCCACCTCGCCCATCAGTTCTTTTGTTTGTTTGAACTTTAATTTTTCCTGTTGTCTAGATTTCTTTAGTTTTAATCTATTAAAAGTAGAAGAGGGGAGAGGGAAGAGCAGAAGGAGAGAGAGAATCTCAAGCAGACTCCCTGTTGAGCATGGAGCCCAACACAGGGCTCCATCTCATGACCCTGAGATCATGACCTGATCAGAAATCAAGAGTCAGATACTTAGCTGACTGAGCCACCCAGGCACCCCATTAAAGTGAGTTTAAAGCCTTTTATGGCAGTTTTGGTGTCAGAAAGAATGAGAGAGAATAATAAAGTAAAAGAAAGTTAGGACTAGAGTAAGAAGGAAAGAATAATTACTGTTAGCATTTTGTTTGTATTTCTTCAGATCCTGCTATTTTAGTGGGGCTCAGCTGAGTTCCTACTGCTAGTATCTGTACCTGTGCTGAGGTCACAATCTGGAACTGCAGAAGGCCATGATGCATTTGTGTGGGGAAGGCTAGAAATGTCAGAGAATTAGCTTCCCCTGTGCAAATGTCTTTATCAGTGACTCTTAGGTCAGTATATAAATACCCCACCTCCCTCACTCCTTGGTGGGGATATTTATGAGTTGTTTTGCATCATTTTCCAATTTGCCCACTAGATGAGCTCTGGTCACTCTCCGTATTATTGAGCTGCTTTTTCTTCCATGTGTCTCTTCTCCATTCTCCTATCACTCTACCCTTCACTTCTCAAAGACATCCTTGCATGCAAATTCTTGTATCAGGTCTACTTCTAGGGAACCGAACAAACACAGAGAGGAAGAGGGAAGGAAGAAGAAAAGGAGAGGAGAATGGGAAAGAAGAAAAGAAATGGACATGGGGAAGGAAGAAGATGGAGAAACAGAGAAAATGCATATTTTATGAATAATATATGTTCATTTTTCTACTTGAAGGATCCTCTCTCTTAGGTGAGGTGTTTTTATACCTACAAGTATGTTATCTTCTCTGTTAATGAAGGAATACAACTAAAACCATTTGACTCACTTGCTTAGAGGTTTAAGGTAGTGAATAAACACTTATACAAAAAGTTTCTCTATTTTGTTAATTAATATGAAACTCTAAAGGCTTATCTGATTGTTTTTCTTGTTTTTATTTGTATTCTTTTTCAGAACCTTAACAAAAACTAATTTCATACCCAAGCCCTCTCTTATTCTGCCACTCCCTAAAAACCTCATTCACAGTTAGTTCTCTCTTTGGTGCAGGTACAATTAGAACCATATTCTTTTAGCATTTAACAAATTCTTGTTAATAAAAGGTCTTTATCTATGACATATACCTTCAAGTATTTTTTATATATCTGTATTTTATATATAAATCTTGTTTTTGTTACACATTTATTCTGAACCCAACATGGATACCTCAGGATGCAAAAATACATAGCACATGGGCAACTTAAAATCAATTTAAGAAAAACAACATACAACATATATTTATTCATTTGTTCATTTTTCAAAAACAGGGCACTGAATTAGATGCTGTGAAGAATACAAAAATACATCAGACATTAGCCAATAGAAATGCATTATATATGTGCAACTGAAGACTGACCCAAGAAAGTAGCAATATTTGTAATATCCCACAACTGGAAACCAGGCAGTTGTACATCTACAGAAAAAGTGGATAAAGAAAGTAGGACACATTCATGCAGTGAAACATGATATAATAATAAGACTGTATAAACTATAAGGACATGAAATGACATGGATGAATCCCATACATGTAAATTTGAGCCAAAAAAAAAATAGATACAAAATAGTACAGTCATTTGATCGTATTGATACAAAATTTAAAATTAGGCTGTGCTGAAATCAGGACCATAGTTTTCATTGGGGGTGAGGGTAGTGACTGAAAGGGAATATGAAGTGACTTCTAGTATTATACTAATTTATTTCTTAATCTTGATTTTAGCTACATGGGCGTGCTAGCTTTGTGAATATTTACTTATCTGTGTGTGTACTTGTGATTTATGTACTTTTCTTTATATATGATACTGAGAGATGTATATGTATATAGATACAGATATAAATAAATCAGACATATTTTTGCTTTGAGTTTACATCTGCTAGGGGAGATGTGGTATACAAACATATACCTTTAATTTCATAAACCACAAATGTAATACAGTAAAAGATCCTAGAATTATAGACAATCTGTAGACTCTAATCTTTGGCCTACAAGAATCAGAAATACTTAAAGGACGTAATAAGTACATTTTGAGATTAGCTTGGAAGGATAAGTAGGTGCTGCGATGTGTGTGGAGAGTGGAAGGGCCTAAGTGGAGGAAAAATCAGAAGAAATGTGCTGGTATATTCTATAAATAATTTCCTGTGGGGCCTGGATATTAGGAGTTGTGGAAGATAAACCAAATGAAAAGTTGATGCTGGATGATGGAAAGCTCTCAACAGCAGACTGAGGAATTTGAGTACGTTTGGCGGAGTGCCAGTTTTTTAAAGCATAGTTGACATGATCAGAACCATAGCTAGAAAGAATTCGGAAGACACTGAGAAATATAAAAGGTTGGCATGAGAGAATCCTGGATGAGGGAGGCCAGAAAGGATGTGTGGAAAAGATACCACCTCATTGGACTTGACAGTTGACTTAGATGACAACAAGGACCTGAAATTGAATGTATATGTATTTTTTAAGATTTTATTTATTTATTTGACACAGAGAGAGATCACAAGTAGGCAGAGAAGCAGGCAGAGAGAGAGGAGGAAGCAGGCTCCCCGCTGAGCAGAGAGCCCGATGTGGGGCTCGATCCCAGGACCCTGAGATTATGACCCGAGCTGAAGGCAGAGGCTTTAACCCACTGAGCCACCCAGGCGCCCCTTGAACATATATTTTTGTGGTTGAGTGGCTAGTTTGGTTTGAAGGGAAGGGAATTATATGACTCCATATGGAATAGATTGTGTTTAACAAAGTAGTATGTTATTGAGAGGTTGAACATAGGCTTTATAAACACAGGCCTGGAGCTCATGAGAAAGGCTGAGATTTGAATTTGGGAGTCATCTGCAGAAATGTGATTGAGGTAATCAAAGGCCAAAGTGAAGAAAAAAAAAAAAATAAGCACTGTGTTGTATCACTCTCACTTGACATCCAACAATGTAGAGGATTAAAGTGAAAGTATTGGAAAAGTAACTAATATTGCACACAACAGTAGCAAGAACAATGATACTGTGCAAGTTACTTGAGCATGGGGAATGTGTCTTGTTAACCATCATATCTCCAGTCCTTTCACAGTTCCTTGCACATAATAAATGTGTTTTTTAAGTTGATAAGTTACATTTTCATTGTACTTTACCATTTTTTTAATGTTTTTTTTTTCCAAATGACACTACAGACAAAGGTCTGATATCTAAGATCTATAAAGAACTCCTCAAACTCAACACTCACAAAACAGATAATCACATCAAAAAATGGGCATAGGACATGAACAGACCCTTCTCCAAAGAAGACATACAAATGGCTAATAGACACATGAAAAAAATGTTCATCATCTTTAGCCATCAGGGAGATTCAAATCAAAACCACACTGTACTTTACCATTTTTAAGTTCCAATATCAATATCCTCATGATCTCAACAACTTTATCATTTATACCATAAAAATAGTATGTAACAGTTACATTTTTATACTTACCTAAGAATTTTTTTCCCTGTATATTAAAAGGGAATCATATTTTCTTCAACACTTTCCTTTAGATAATTAGCAACCTTTTCCCACTTATCCTAATTCTAATATACATCAGATACAGTTCACAGTGGCCATCATGGGAGAAAGTCTGAGAAGAAGGAGAAGTGTAGCTGGCCTCATTTTGGAGAGTATGTGTTTTGTTACACTGAAGACTAACATCTGTTAAAAGTCAGTGTTAAAATGCAGTTTGCACGTCCATAGTTGTACTAGAGAGGTTCCTGCATGGTGTTACAGTCAAGTTTTTGCAGAAAAATTGTCTTAATTTTATGAACTTCACAGGGATATTGTGAGGGGTCAGTGGGGTAAAGCTTGTACATACAAAGAGCAAACTCTCCAGCACTCAGGAGAGGTGATACAAATGTTAGTCTCCTTATCATTATTAGCAAATTCATTAGTCACCTAGGTAATAGCAGTAAAACTCTTCCAAGAATATCCAAGGTAAATCCCCTAATGGAGGTACATAAAGTTACTGGCAGCCCAGGGACACAGATCCTAATTGGACCATAGCTCTGGTGGCAAAAGTTCTTGACTTAACATGAGTTTGGAATGCGTAGCCTGTAGATGATTACAGCTGCTACTTGTTAGTATCCTAATGATAGACATAGTTTCTAAGCAGAAGTCTGTTCTTCTCTTAAATGCCAAACCCACAACATGAGTGGTAATAGCATGCACTTGATAATCTGATGACAAAAATATCTACAGTAAACACTGGTTATATTCTAATCCCTTATGAAAAACATTATTGCAATCTTGTTATATATGTTTTTACTTAGCCTTATAATCTGTTTGCATTACAGTATGTCAGTCAGAGTAAATATTATGGTACTGTATTCCAGTTTCCAGATTCACCCAGACAAACTAGAGTGATAGCAATGAAGACACTACTTTGATATTATGAATTATCCTCATATCTTCTGTCCATCCCTTTGGTATTCTCTTAATCATCACTGGAGTTCTCATTGCTCTGCCTCTGGGCTTCCATTTATTCTGCTTTTTATCCTAACCAATAAAGATAAATGGATAGATGACTAGATAGATAGATAGATAATATAAATGCATATATATACAAATATGTATGTGATATGCAATATAGTTTACATACAAATGTTATTTTCTTCATGTTTTTATTATGCAAAACAAGAACCTAGAACATGTTCTTAGATCTGGTAATTTCATGTAGAATATTGTTTGCAAAACAAAGACAAATTATAATCTTTACATCGTGAAGATTCTGTAATGCTTATAGGACTTATATATTCACATTTGATAGGTGAAAAGCTGAGGTTTATAGGTTCTAAGTGACTTTCTGAAGTTCACACAGTCTTTAGTAAACAACTAGGTGTTGTTTTAATTGTTTTTGTAGAAAGCAAAACAAACCTACCTAAAGGGAAAAATGAATTTGTCAGACAGGCTTGAAGATGTCACAGAAATCAGAAAGGCTGAAGAATCAAGCTCATAAAATGATGTGCAGAGTCTCAGTTTCATGACCACTCACTCATCTCAAGAGCATTGTTGAAGTAAATTATTTCTTACTATCTTAAGTCTGCTTTGTTTAGCTCCTAAGATTCAAATTCTAAGGAGAAGGTTCTGGTTGGTTCTGTTTGGGCAATGTGTGTGCTTAACTGACTGAGCCACCCAGGCTCCCCAGTGTATCTGCTTTTTCAACAGAAATGTGCTTGGCAACTTGATTTATAGTCCCACCTGACTATGTCATGTGGGAGGAGGGATTCCCCTGAAGAGGTGGAGTAAATGCGGCATAGCTACAAAGCCACAAATGTCCCTAAAGGCCTATATACTCGGTTTTCTATTCCCAATTCTAATACCTTTTCTGTGACAGGAATAGATTTTCGCTCCTTAGATTCAGAAGCTCTGATAAGTACAGACATATTGGCAATCAGTTTAACAATCTGAGACATGACCTAGAGAGTTGGAACTCCCTTAGACTTATGTTAAGATGCATGTACCCTGCTATACCACTAACTTCACCACCAAATCCTGATTACTCTTTTGTGTTTGTGAGGAACAATCAGATTGCTTTGGGTGGTCCCATTCTAGATAGAATGAAATACAAGATAATTGATAAAAGGAATAATACCCCTGTTCCAGGTTAGGGTGAGTTATGTGTAAATGATACACTGTATTGTAACAAGGTAATGTGTTCTCCAGATTTAATTAGCTTGGAATATAGTTATAACCTCTTTGTGAGGGAAGGGATTAATTAAATTCTTTTAGGAGGGGGAAAGCAGTCTGCAAATTTTCAACACAAATAGGTAATATTTTTTCCATATAAATTAAAGCCAATTATCACGATTTAAACATTGAGGCATTATTACTACTCTTTCTTGTTGGAAGTAGGGGACAAGGCAAATAGAAACAGGGAACCAGATAGAAGAAACAAAAAGGCAAAAAATATATAGAAAATTCAATTAACTTTAACTCTTCTGACAGTGATCTCTATAACCCACCGTTTATCCCATTATAAGTGCCAATGTTGGGGAGGAAAAGCAATTTTCCTCTATTATTCTAGTTCTTGGCTAAGGACACCCCTTGTGATAAAAGACAGATTAACAGAAGAAAATCAAACACAAGTTTAATAAACATGGATGATACCCAGGAAAACTGAGTATCTCCCCTAAAGGGCCCAAACCACCATCTTAAATAATATCTCCAGGTAAAGACAAAAGAAGATGGTGGGGGTTGGGAGAACCAGTTATTAGAAGATTCTATCACGAAAAGCAAGGGAATCAAGGGTACGGTTGTGCAGATTTAAGTCTGTGCCTTCTTCATTGGTAAAAGTTTCTGGAGATTTGGTTATCCTTCTTGTCCTGGTACAGAGAGGGAAACATCCTTACAAACAGGGATTTCCCTTTTAAATGTGGGTGTTACAAAGGGTAATTTTTACTGTTTTCAGAGCTTCTCTATTGTTTGTAGCTTCTTAAAAATAATCAGCTCAGGGGCACCTGGGTGGCTCAGTGGGTTAAAGCCTCTGCCTTCAGCTCAGGTCATGATCCCAGGGTCCTGGGATCAAGCCTCACATGGGGCTCTCTGCTCACCAGGGAGCCTGCTTCCCCCTCTTTCTCTGCCTACCTCTCTGCCTACTTGTGATCTCTCTCCTCTCTGTCAAATAAGTAAATAAATTAAAAAATAATAATAATAATAATAATCAGCTCAAATAATGAATGTGCTAAGGAGGCATACATTGAGGTAGCATATTCTGCTCCCTTTCATAAATCAAGTTTTCTAAGGGAGTTGAGATATAAGTGGTAAATACATCTCTCTGAAGCTATCCAGTCATTTTACTTACTATATTTATTAAGTAATAGGTTTGTTTGTTTCCAATTGGTGGTCAGAATAACACACTCAATTTATGTATTGAGGACCTAATCAGTTGCCCAGACCCAGAGAAATTAGAATAATAAAATAGCATGGCTTTCAAGTAACATACCTGGGTTATTTTGTCTCTGGTATTTACATAAGGTTGGGAAAGCTTGTTAACATCTGAGCCTTAATAAAATCATTAGTAAAATAGTGATAATAATACCTGTCTCATAGGCTTGTTGAAAAATTAAATGAATATGTAAAATTTTCCATACCTGTAGGATAATTGTAAACATTTGTTCAAATTTGTCATAGAGAATACAAAGATATTTAAGACCACAATAGTAATTTAAGTTCTAACTAGAAAGTGAAATAATATAAAGAATCAGTCAAACCAGACTCACATAAATCAGGAATCTTATGCAATGTAGAGCTTTACGAATAATTTCAAAGACAAAGGTAATCAATCATAATGCATAGGATAAACCAGAAAAATCTCTAGGAGCACAGTTCCCCAGGTTCCTGTTTGTTCTTTCAGAGGCACAGTAACTCAGATTAACATGAGATTCTTAAGAAATAGGTATGGTTTGCATCACTTACTCAGAAGAGGGCTGTCTCAGACACGAAACATTTCTGTTATACTCAGTTAAATAGCTTACATGACATTTTCCAGGAAGACATGTTTTCTTTCATAGTTGTGAAAGAAAAGTTGATAAGTTAGAATTTGTTAAAATTAAAAACTTCTGGAAAAGACACTGTTAAGAGAATTAACAGACAAGCCACAGACTGGGAGAAAATGTGATATATATGTGATATAAAATGTGAGATATATAGTAACCAAAATATACAAAGAATTCTTAAAACTTAACAATAAGAAAACAACCCAGTTAAAAAAAAAAGAAAAAAAGAAAACAACCCAGTTAAATATGGGCCAAAGATCTGAACAGACATATCACAAAAGATGAAGTATCAAATATGCATATGAAAAGATGTCCAACATCATTTGCCCTTAGGCAATTGCAAATTTAAGCAATAAGATACCACTATATAACTATTAGAATATCTAAAATCAAAACACTGAAAACACCAAATGCTGATGAGGATGTGAAGCAACAGGAGCTCTCATTTATTATCGGTGGGAATGCAGAATGATACATCCACTTCGAAAGACATTTTGAGGGTTTCTTACAAAGCTAAACATACTGTTATCATATGGGTTAGCATTTGTGCTCTTAGGTATACACCTACTTGAGCCAAAAACTTATTTCCAGAAAAAAAATGTGCATGTGAATGTTTATAGCAGCTTTTTATGTAATTGCCAAAAACTGGCCACAATCATGGTGTCCTTCAATAAGTGAATTAATGTATAAACTGTGGTATATGCATAGAATGGAATATTATTCAACAATAAAAAGAAATGAGCTATCAAGCCAAAAAGATATATAAGAACATTAAGTACATATATCTCCCATGAAAGAAGCCAATCTTAAAAGACTACATATTATATGATTCCAATTAAATGACATTCTAGAAAAAGCAAAAATATGGGACAGTAAAAAGATCTGTGGCTTCCAGGGATTCAGGGTTCAGGGGACAATTGAATAGGTGAAGTATAGGGAATTTTTATGGTGGCAAAATTATTCTTATGATACTGTAATGTAGCATACATTAAATGACAGTATACATTTTGAAAAATGCAGAATTTTAATGCACAAATAATGTACCTTAATGGATACAAATATTAAAAAGTCATTTAGGAGCTTGGGGTATCACTTATAAGAATGTAGGGTGAGTCAAGAATATCTACTTATATTACAAATATATGAAAAAAATCTCCCTAGAGAGGGTAGGGGTGAGGGGAGGGAATCCTGACCTAAGTAACTAGAAATGATTGGATGCTGCAATACTGAAGACAAAGGAACTGCCCATGCTCACTGTGTTTTGGTTGATAAAGTTATTTCCCTTGGAGAAAGGGGTAAGAATTCTCATATCTCTATGCATCTATACTGTAATTGAGCAATTAAGTAAATGGATGGTTGGAGCCTAGTTTCTTATTAGTGGATAAATAAAAGAAGGAGGGTAAAAAAAATCCATGTGGCAATGGCTTAGAGCTGGAGATATTGGTAAGATCTCATGTTTAACTATATGTAAATATTTATAAATACATGTATATACACAAGTTAGTATACATACTTATTTCTTTTTTTGGTCTGCTGAGAGGACGTAAAAGAAGTGACACCATAGTAATAATGAGCACACTCAAGATCCAGATCTTGGTTTCTAATACCATGTACTAGTAAAAAGAAGCACCACTTCCTGGTGAAATGATTGATTCTAGGGAATATATGAGATGAGCCTGAAGCATCTTATAGTGTCGGAAAATATACAAGTGCTCAAACAAAGAAAACCATATTGATTATGTCAAAGGGGCACAGAACGCAACTGAAAGAGCTCCTAATGGCTAAAGCTGGAACAATTTGAGCAACAAAAAACAAGAAGTAATATTAGATTATATCCCAAAGTACAAAATGAATATCCATGAATCCATGCTGACACAAATAAAACTCAACTAAATTGATAAATGGAAGAAAAGACAAATCTGTATGGAAGGATTCTAAATAAGGTAGATTCTCTGCCCTAAGAGAGAGCATAAATCCCCACTTTTTAAATGGGGACTGTGCGCAGCAGCTTCCTTCCAAAGAATACAGAATAGGAAAGGGGGAAACAAAATAATTTGTAGTGCCAAAATCTGACAAACACTGCTTTAACCATACATTCTAGGTCAACATCAACAGTTATAAAACATGTTCATAGGATGTACCTTTCATATGATAAGAATGAATGAATGAAAATGTATACAGTATTTTGGTCCCTGATAGTGCTGGAGAGCCAGCAAATTTGCCTTCATTTGTGTACCATAGAATTTTTTTTTTTTTTGACATAAGAAGAAACCCCTACTGGGGCACCTGGGTGGCTCAGTGGGTTAAAGCCTCTGCCTTCTGCTCAGGTCATGATCTCAGGGTCCTGGGATTGAGCCCCGCATCAAGCTCTCTGCTTGGCAGGGAGCCTGCTTCCCCCTCTCTCTCTGCCTGCCTCTCTGCCTGCTTGTGATCTCTCTCTCTCTCTCTCTGTGTCAAATAAATAAATAAAATCTTAAAAAAAAAAAAGAAAGAAACCCCTACTGCTTTGTATTACGTCACTTTTCATTAAGTTTCCTTTTAGTAGCATCTTCACACCAAAGTAAGGAAAAGTCCAACATTTTTCTGTTCTTTTATAAGCATGGCTGTGTACAGTATAAACTGCAAATGGACACTTTTGAAGAGTTTTTAGAAACACAAATCTAATAACTGTTTTCATCTGACAGAAAAAAAGTATTCCTTACCCTCCTCTTTTGTTTTTTACTAAAAATTAATCCTTGTTGATTAAGAGGATCACTTCCCCCTCATCACTAGAAAGAAGATTGTATGAGGACATGGGTTTCTGTCCTTTTTGCTGCTGCAGTACTTCCATCATCTAGAGAAGCACCTATCAAAGAGAAGATATTCAATAAATATTTGGTGAACCAGTGATCATTGCACTGTCTACATTTGCCTTTTAAACACTTTACCTGGAAAGATGCTAATTGAAGTTGTGGAGGTGCCCGAGATGGTTATGTTAAAATAGATTATTGGCATTGTCTATATGCTGGGTTAAGTGAGGAAGAAATAGTGACAAAAGAGATAATATCAAAGAGATACAGGAGAACTCATGATAAGTGTCATGACATCCAAGGCATTTCCAAATCATTTGGAAATACCTTGATTTGGTATTTGATTTGGTATTTGATTAATGATTCCAAATCATTCCAAAATGATTTGGAAATCCAGTATTTCCAAAACAAAGTTCTCAGTATTTCAGAGTGATGAAGACCAAGCATTAGATTTGTTGATTTGCATGATAATGACTAATTTTGAAAGAGCCCTTGAATGATGGGAATAAACCAAACAGATCCCAAAATGTTAATAAGTAGAAACAATTGGAAATTCAGACATTAGTAAAGAAGTTTCTTATTAATTTTATGGTTGTGTATGAATATATAAGGTCATATATGTTATGCTTCAAGTATTTCTTAGCACACAATAAATATTTCTATTCTTTATGTAATAATTACTATTTTAAAATGTCTTGCTCATAGTTTAAGCTAAAAAGTGAGAAATGTATATCGTATGTTGTTCAAGTAGTCTTTGCAACCCTTCAGAGCCTTAAGCGTAATACTGGATGCACAACCAAGAAACTTCTAATAAATACCATTTCACTTGTCATATAAATATTTCTGTGTTCCATTTTTCCTTTTTTTGAATCCACTTGTCTTGTATTGCAAAATAATGGATAAATTATATTTAATATGTAAAAAAATAACAAGTTGATACCTCTAGCTAGAACTAGCCAAAAATGTTACTATAGCTTGGGAATAGTATACAATAATACAAATTTTATTTGTGTGAATCCTTGAATAATTTGTAGAGCACCTTAACTTTCATTGTTTCAGTGAATTTGATAACAACCCTATGAGGAAGCAGGATATGATGTAACCATTATTTTGAGAAAAGGTAATAAAGTTTATGATTAGGTTTAGGTTTACATAACTGCCATTGCTACTTATCATATATGATCTTTGTCAATTCACTTAACATTTCTAGCTTTAGTTTCTCCTCCTGTAAAATAGTTCTCTCTATAGACTTGTTGAGACAATTCAATCAGATAATCAAGTGCATTTGATTGCTATGCCACATACAAGCAGATATAGAAATAAACCAATTTCTGATGAATTTAAAGGGAATATAAAAGCAAATAGAATATATACTTGGCAAATATAATAGCTAAAATTAAACTCAGTCCTTTGGGTTCTCAAAAGCTTTTTCTTATACCTTTAGTCACACTGATATTTGGAGTGCTAGCATTTTGTATATTCTTTTTACATATTACACTTGATTTTTAGGTCCCAAAATTTATTCAAGAATATTTTAATAATCATTCTGCTGAAAATCTAATGCGAAGTTTGTCTCTCCAAAGGTAGATTTCCACTCTGTTAATAAAAGCATAGAGAAATTACTCAGAAGTTCCTTTTATTCCACAATATCTCAGAAATTGAGAGCAGATAATGAGAATGTATTTGCAGTCTTAATGTTGTAATTCCCAGTGGAGCTCTTCACATTTTTAATTATTTAACGATGTCATTTAAATATTATCTGTCCTCCATGAATATTTCATGTTCATCAAAAATTCCCTGAAAAAGTAAAAATAACCTGTACATTTGTTAAAGAAGACAGTATCAGTAATAGCATCCAAATGGTATTTCAGTGTCTTTCGCTTAGGGAATATTTTTTAATCCAGTGGTTCCAATCAGTCATCTAAATTTTTGTAAGAGTACACAGACTGAGGGCATGTTAACAAAAGGAATCTTGGAAATAGGGTTTGAATAATAAAGTAGAACTAGAAATAAGCTCTGTCTTATGATCAGGTGTTCTTAAGGAATGTGTAGAAAGTCTCTGTAAGCCAAAGCTGAGCCACTTCCATTGATTTGATCATTTCGAATGTATGTGGTATGGACTGAATTGTGTTCACCCAAAATCTGTATGTTGAAGCCCTAGCCTGCCATGTAATTGTATTTGGAGGTAGAGAATTTAAAGAGGTACTTAGGTTTAAATGAGGTTGGACCCTTAATCCAATATGACTGATGTCCTTGTAAGAAAAAGGAGAGAGAGTAGGGATATGTACAGTCAGAGAAAAGGCCATGTGAGGACATAGCAAGAAGGTGGCTATCTGCAAGCCAAGGAGGGAAGCCTCAGAAGAGTCTGGTGTCCTGATTTTGAACTTTTAGCCTTCAGAATTATGAGCAAGTAAATTTCCACTGTTTAAGCCAACTCAGTCTGTGGGATTTTGTTATGCCCCAGGAGACTAATACTACATATTTCCTTTAGAAGGTACCATGGCCTGTGGAATATTAAGAGCAGAGATGTGAAGATAAATAATTATAGGAAGCATAGTTAAATAATATGAGTTACTATATATAGAACATTTACCTTGTTTTGAGTAATTAAGACAGGTGCCTTTTATTTCCAAATAAAACCTGTAATGTTGGCATAATTATTTTCAGTATACAGGTTGAGAAAACTGAGGATTGGAAGAATTTTTTTAAAGGTTTTATTTATTTATTTGAGAGAGAGATTGAGAGAGTGAGAGAGAGTACAAGCGAGGTGGGGGGGAAGAAGAGGGAGAAGCAAGCTCCCCACTGAGCAGGGATTCCCCTCTTCGGGGCTCGATCTCGATCCTGGGACTCTGGGATCATGACCTGAGCTGAGGGCAGACACTCAACCGATGAGCTACCCAGGCGCCCCAAGGATTGGAAGAATTTAGTAACTTCCTCAAATCAAATAGATGAAAAATAATTGATAGAAGATTAGAACTTAGATTATTTTTCAATTTAAAGTGATGACCTTGTCATTATGCCTAATGCCCCCATCTTGCATCTTTCTGTGGCTCTGGCTTTCACTTTATATTCTTGTACTTTTCTCAGTCCCCCCCCCCACACACACATACCTGTGCATGCATGCACACACATTCTTTTTTTTGTCTCTTCTTTTCTGCTATAGTTCTGGCCCATACATCGATGATGCTTAGGAAATACAGTGTCCTACACTAAATATGTCCTTCAGGTTACAGAGTATAAGAAACCAAGAGGTGGAGAATAAAGTCAGGAAGGACTGTGTTGTGGTTTTTCTGATTACTTACTGAGGACAACTTGCCATCAGTTCAACCTTCAACCTATTTTGCCTGCTTCTAACCATTTTGTTTTCAATTACAATTTTACCTTGGCAACAAAGTCAGAAACTTTAAATGCATTAGTTTCATTGTTAATTTAATTAAAATACAGCTTCTCATTATAGCCTCTCTGATGAACTAAGAAGCAAGTTGGAAACCATTGAAAAGTAGACCATTGGAGAGCTTTTGAAGGTTATCAGAAAAGTTAGATTGGGAAACTGCTTTATGAACAGAAAACAAAATAATTAGTAGTAAGCATGTTGGTCTTCTCCCATCTGTTCTCTCCTCCATCGACTTTTACCCCCTTTCTTCTGCCCTTCTACCCCCTCACCTTCTCTCCCACAGTGGTATTCTTTCTTTGGAAACCTGTTTAGTTTTTTTATGAAGGTCTGTCAGTAATGAATGAAATTGAGCAGTTCCATGTGTTCAGTATTGGAAATTTTTCTAGTTTTATGTTGCTTTGGACTAGGGAATTTTGATGTGAATGATTCAGGGTGTTTCCACTCGTTAATACAGTGCTTAAATGTATTATCTCCCTTACTATTGGTAACAACCCAAAAGAATGTCACATGGATCATTCCTGTTTGTCAGATGTAGAAATTGTGTCATAAAGATGTTAAGTTACTTTTCAGAGACACATACCCTATAAGGGTGGAACTTAGTAGTCAAAGTCTATAAATTGTACTTGTACAGATTATACAACATACTGAGTGTTCTATAAATTACACAATTTATAGTGCCTATTCAGATGCCTGGGTGACTCAGTTGGTTAAGCATTCAACTCTTGATTTCAGCTCAGGTCATGATCTCAGGTTTGTGAGATTGAGCCCCATGTTGAGCTCTGCACTGAGTGTAGAGCCTGCTTAATAGTCCCTCTTCCTTTGCCCATCCCCCCTTCTCTCTCTCTCTCTCAAAAAAAAAGTTACAACTTCTTAAATTTACAATAAGCAATATATTTTACATGTTAAGCAATTCAAAATGGAATTTATCTTTTGCTTCTTAAAGATTTTTTATTTATTTTTGAGAGAGAGAGAGAGAGAGAGAGAGCATGAGCAGGGGGAGGGACAGCAGAAGTAGACTCCCTGATGAGCAGGAAGCCCAGTGCGGGACTCCCCGGGATCATGGCCTGAGCTTGAAGGCAGATGCTTAATCAACTGAGCCACCCAGGTGCCCTGTCTTTCACTTCTAAAATCTGATAATCCAAACTTTTTATATATGTGTAAATGAATTTCCTACTAAATCCAGATATGTGAAAAGCCATATGCATAGACTATCAGATCTAAAACAGAGAATATGGTGAATTTACTCCTCTTAATTAGTGCTTGACTCATATTTTATAGTCAAGTGTGCATGTACATATGTATCTCCTTTTTCGATATTTGGGGTAGGAAGAGATTATAGCTAACAGTTAGGTCCATAGGTTTTGGAATAAAAATGTCTGAGTTAATCCAGTAGTAAACATTTCTTCTTAAATAGTCTACTTATCCATATAGGTCTCAAGTTATTAATTTGAAAATGAGGAGGATAATAGTACATGCCATAATAAGCTCTATGAAATTAAATGAGAAGATACATGTAAAACATTTAATACTTGTCACATAATAATTACTCATTAATAGCTAGCTATTTTTCTTTCCATAACACTTTGTTTCTGGATTATTCTGTGAGAAGGATGGATAACAAGATAAATTCTTATGGCAATAAGAAATTGTCATGTTTAAGGTTTATATATTCTTCAGATGCACTGAAAATAATAATGTTAGTGATATCTTGTAATTGTCAGCAACTGGTTGCCAGAAATTAGCAGTTCTAAGCAAAGGACATTTCAAATCTTGGATGTCGAAAGTTGGAAGATAATCCAGAGTTTTGGTTTTTGGTTCTTGAGTTAGAAAGAAAACTACAAAGTGACACATGCAGCGCTTCTAGGTGACCTCTGCTAGGGCAAGGTTATATTCTAATTGAGGATCCATAATACACAGTCTATCCAAGCCTTTCACCAACTGTCTCCCGAACTGCACTCCCTTTCTAACTACACACACATATATCCAGAGTATATGAACATGGCAGTGTAAAGGTATATTACCTCTATCTGACTAGATAACATTTAGATTTCCTGATTACAGAAGTTTAACTCACCAGAATATATGTAATATACAGGAAAAAATGTAAAACTCATCGATAAACCCACCCCATGTTTTCCATTATGGAATAAAGACCACCCAAAAGAGAAAAAGTCAATGTATTCAGAACTTGCTATAGCAAAGGACAGAGCTATTATCACTTGTGTTTAGTAGAGACGTACATGCAGACAGAAGAGTGGGAAGGCTTAATAGTTAAAAATGGGGAAGGCTTCAGGTATACTGTGAATGGAGGCTTTCAGTATGGAAAAATTATACGTGGGCTAACTATAAGTGGGGCATCCTAGGGGATTAGTCAGAGGTAATCAAATATTGGCTTTTGGGGGCTGATTGTTATAGTTATTGTTTGGTTTCCTGGTTTTTGCTAGAGATAATGGTCTTTCCTTACAAGTTTGACTTGTAGATAGTAGTCTGGTTTCCTAGGATGGTTACTGCCAATTGTGAGCTAGAGTTCTGTTTTTTTTATGTGGTTTGGCTATTGTCCATTTATATATTCAGTCTCTCACTATATTTAATACAGTGTGTTTTATTCCAGATCTCCTCATCCCACTACTAAGACATAGAGTTTATCGTAGAGTCATTAATTTAATTTTTACAGGTAGAAAAATGTGTATTAACCACTAAACATCCCATTCCCCAAATAATAATGTCAGTGGTCATATTTATTGCATGTACAGAGCACCTATTATGTGGCAAGTTTTAATGGGTCTAGTAAGTTAATGATGACGTGGTTGCTTACTTCAGAGAACCTAGACTTTTCGTAGACATAATATGGGTCTAGATATCCTGTTTGCATCAACATTTTCCATGAATGACATCATGCACTTATGGCTGAAGTAATCGTGTTTATTCATTTGTCTTTGATCCTTAAAATGATAGAGGGTTATTATGCAAATGGAGAAATATCCAAGTGTAAAATACATAATGTTCAAAGTTAGACAAGTGTTTAAAAAAATGAAAGTAATTCTGTATTTTAAAGTAATTAGCTGTCTGAAAAGTAATTAGTATATCATTTGAATTTAGAATTAATATTTTAGATATTAAATTACTTCTTATTTCAGATAATGTTAGTGACTAAATCAAATGCAGCTGAATGCAATTGGATGTTCTCAATGCTCTATGTTGTTTTATTAATGAAAATTAATTTAAACTTGGATTGCATAATTTGCCTGTGTAAACAAAGTTAGATTTATAATTGCTATTAAATACCAACTCAAGAAACATGAATGCAAAATTTTAAATGAATTTCACTTACATAGTCCCCAGTAAAATTCTCACATTTGTTAAATATGTGCACATATTTTTAGCATTTATGATTTTTATATGTGAAGATCATTCAGATTTATTTTGAGTGATTGATGACAATCAGTTCCCTGAAACTTGATTATTCTAGCATAAAACTCTCTGGACTGAGAAGTTGGTGGATCTTGAATTGACTTGTTTTGTGATTTCTGTAATGTTAAAGTGAATTTTTCTCCCATTAGATACTATGTTAAAAACTAAATTGTGAGTGTCTGTGTGTGGGTGGTTGTATATATTTAGTTTGTATTTTATTCTGGTATGATCTTTTATCACCCCTAGGATATATGGTTTGGGGATATATTAACAAAGGCTATTTCTTAACTTTGGAATCAGGCCATTCTGGAAACCAAGACTTGTAAATTTTGCTGGATTTTCTATCCTTAACAAACTAAAAGGATTTTTTTAAATTTTGATCCTTTTGAAAGATCTAAAATTTTGAGAAGAATCTAAATATATATAATAAAAACTCAATCCATTAAATAGTTTAGTTATGACTATGCTGTTCTTTTCCCAACAGACTAAGTCTAATATTCATATAGAAGCAGTCTGTGTTTTTCCTGTTATTGCCAAAACCTTTTTATTAGGATAATGTGGTGAACCTCTTAGCCTGGAATAGCTTAGGATGATGAGTTTGACCTTGTCCTAATTTCCCATTCCTTTCTGAATTCTGTCCTGGTTCTCAAACATGTTTTGCTCCCTCTTTTGGCACTCCTTCCCAAAAACAACGTTAAAATGTTAATTTCACATTATTCTTTGTGTCCACCTATAATCTTTCAGAGTTGAGACATTCTGGTACAGAACTCGTTACCTACATTGTTATTAGTTAGTTTACTCTTTCTAACATTATTTGTTATTACACTGATTAACATAACTTAAAAATTTCTCCAGTTGTTAATATTTGCTTTCTATAGCTTTTGCTACTGCTTAGCGATTCTTTGTTTCTCTGAGCTATTGCAGTAAATGGCCATCACCTTGTAGCCACTCACTTTCTAAAAACAAATTCTGATCTGAATGGTAGTAAAATTTTTATTACTAATCTTTTATTACCCTTATAAGTTACAGATTATTTTTTGTGTCATCCGATCGTTGCCAACCCTAGGGTTGACATCTAGAGTTTACTTTTCTTGGAATTACCTTACTAAGCTTTGTGGTATAACTATTTCATACATATATTTATGCATATTCTTAAACTCATACATATTAAATGGCCATTTTCTACTGAAATATAGCTTGTGGAATGATCTGATTATATGAAGAGTTAAGTTAGAAGTAAAGGGGCTGATATTTGTTGAGTGTTTATGGTTCTTCAGACACTGCATTAACCTACACATTTCCATATTTTCTTAAGATAAATCTATAAGGTTACTGTCATCAGACCCAATTTGCAAATGAGGAAACTGAAGCTCAGACAGGTTAAAACTGATCAAGATTACCAAGATATACATTATGGAGCTTAAATTAATATCTCAAACTTTCCTCAAAGCTTATGATATTTTGCTAAATATTACATTATGTGTAAGGTCAAGATTTCCAGTATTCTTGTGCCACGAATACCTTGAAAAGAAGAGACGTGGGTGTTTAGGAAGATAGATCCCAGAGGTGTCAAGTCATAGGCTTAGAAGGAATTTTTTTAGATTGTTCCTTTCACTTTAAGTAGGATCACACTAATTCACCTGAACTGGCTGGCTGAAGTTGTATCCTATTTATAAGCATCTCTTTGTAAAGGATTTGATGGCATTCTTTTGGCAACATATTACATTACTGGAAAGTCCCCATTTTATCAATCTGCAATTAATCTGTCAACAGGATTTTGTTAAGGGCTTGCTGAATGCCTGGCTCCATAATATGCAACATCTGTAAGACGCACTATCTTCCTACAGAGATAATTTAGTGCAGTTGGGGTGAGAAGGCAGAAAATGAACCGACAACTAGTTACTCAGTATAAATGTTGATTCTCAAATAATCAATAAAGGATTTCAGAAGATGAGGAAGTACCTATGGATTATGTGGGTCCCACAGATTTTGGAAACGATAGTTTAAAATGGAATTTGAAAGAGAGGTGAATCCCTTGCTTCAAATTCAAAAGTAATTCCCTTGAATGTGAGACACAGCTGGCCACAGCACTACCTTAGTTGCTTACGTAGTAATCATTGGGTACTGGCATGTATTTTCCAAGAATGTGGGCTCTGGTGCCTGGGTCCAACCCCAGGCTTTATTACTTTACCAGAAATGTAGGCAAATTATGTAAGTCCTCCGTACTTCAGTTTCCTCTTCTGTAAAATAGAGTCTTTATAATACCTTTCTCATATGGCTGTTGTGACAATTGAGTAAGTTCTTACATTCAAATTGTTTACAACAGTTTCAGGCACATGGTAAGATCTCAATAGATGTTGTGGCTGCTGCTACTGCTGCTAATCAGAATGAGGATGAAGAGGGAGGAAGAGGGGGAGGAGAAAGAGGGGAGAAGGACAAGAAAAGAAAGAGGAGGAGGAAGGACGAGGAGGAGAAGAAGGAGCAGAAGAAGAAGGAAGAAGAGGAGGAGGAAGGACGAGGAGGAGAAGAAGGACGAAGAGGAGGAGGAAGCAGAAGCATGTGCGGACGATCATCCTTGCACCCAGTAGAATGATGTACAGCTGGGTACCGCCACCCCCACTTCATAAGCAGTGGGATCTATAAATACTATCACAACTTTATCCCTAGCACCTCTTACCTGGATAAAAGCAGAGAGAAGTTCACTATACCAACCCCTAACACAGAATAGTGTAACTACAGTCTGTTGACTAACTTTACTGTGTGCCAAATCAGTCAACCATCTGTGGGTCTCTGCTGCCTATATTTCACTGTCTGGAAGCTAGTTCTTAATCTGCACCCTCTTACTTGATTCATGCTAGCTTCTTTTCCAGAGATTCAAACCCTGCTTGTAGTCACCCTGACACTAATCATTATCATTTGAACATTTTGATTCTTACTCAATACCAAGAAGTGATGCTTAAAGCCTAGTGTGGTGCTCTACAGAACATCCTGATTCCACTTAAACCAAACTCTTGTGAAGTTCCCCAGATGGAATGTGGTTTTATACCATGTATCCTGCAGACTATGTGACTTCAACTTTATCATACACTTAGACCTGCTGGATGGGGTCAACCCCAGGATCACAATTGATCTTCTCTCCTTGCCAGTAATCGCTACTTAGTCCCTTGAGCACAGGATCAGGACTATTAGCAAAATGTATGGCTTGTAATAGCATTGATATTTAACCCCAATGCGGTGCCTGGGGGTCTCAGTCGGGTAAGCATCTAAGTCTTGATTTTGACTCAGGTTATGCTCTCACAGTCATGAGATCAAGCGCATTGGGCTACATGCTGGGTGTAGAGCCTGCTTAAGACTCTCTCTCTCCTCTTTTTGCATCTCTCCCTCCCCCTTGCTTGAGGGTACACACTCTCTTTCTCTGTCTCAAAAAAATTTGATACTTAACCCTGAATGTATCTTGTAATAATATATATTATATATAAATATATGATTTGCACATATATAACGTGTGTGTATATATAATTTGACACATCTAAATGCTTAAGCTCTCATATAGCTTTCCCCTAAGATGACTGTGAACATTATAAAGTCATTATTACTTCTCACATTTTGTTGTGCCTGATGGGTCCCTTCTCTGCATCGTTTCAGTACCCTGGGATAAATCCAAATATAGCTGGGAAGTTAAATAATAGACTGGGAAGTTAAATCAGTGCCTTGTCTTATGATTGTCTGTTAATAGGATGCTTACTTTTCTTTCTCAACAAAGCTGTTGATACCCTTTGCCTTAGGGTTAGTTCGTAAGAAGCAGATCCTAAGATGAAGACTTGTAGACAGTTGATTTATTAAAGATGTGTACCTAGGAAAAGACTTTAAGATACTGTGGGAAATAGGGCAGGAAGGAAGAAGATCTCAAGTCTTGGACTCAGGTGGATCCTAAAGGAAACTCTGGAATGTAAGTTACATTTAATAGTTTGTCCCAATTCCAAAAAAGGGAGCTGAGCTTTCATAAGCCTGTGTCTATCAGTCATGAGTGAGTCATCCAAGGGAAGCATAATCTCCAAGCCACTTTTGGCAAATAGCTCAGTAGTGCAAAGGCAGACTTCTGTTGCAAAGCATCACAGGGGCATTGGCACAAGGGCATGGCAGTAGTATCACGGGGGCATGGCACACGTACATGAGCCAGCGAAAGAAAGTCTGTAGACAGTAAATGTGACTGAGAGAGTCCCTGTAGGCTTGCCTGAGTCTCTCTGCTGTGAGTACATAGAATCAGGGAGCCAGTCACATTATCTGAGTGGGTACTAATGCAACAGTAAATGAAAGTTTAGGTATAGGAAAGATTCTAGGCTCTGGGTTTTCTCATTACTATGTGGTATTGTCATCTATTGGTTTAGGAGACTGCCATTGATAAATACAACATCAGGAAAGAACATTCTTTTGTCTCAGTAGGTAAAAAGGAACTCAGGCTCAATAATCTTCCTGCAAAAACTATTAATAATTTATTACAAAGAATGAGGCCTGTGAAAATTACGTAAAAAAGGTGAATTACAATGAGAGCTGTTATTAATAATAATATTATTTTTTAAAGATTTTATTTATTGGGCGCCTGGGTGGCTCAGTTGGTTGGGCGACTGCCTTCGGCTCAGGTCATGATCCCGGAGTCCCGGGATCGAGTCCCGCATCGGACTCCCGGCTCTGCGGGAAGTCTGCTTCTCCCTCTGACCTTCTCCCCTCTCATTCTCAGTCTCTCTCTCTCTAATAAATAAATAAAAATCTTTAAAAAAAAAAGATTTTATTTATTTATTTATTTGACAGAGAGAGACACAGCAAGAGAAGGAACACAAACAGGGGGAGTGGGGGAGGGAGAAGCAGGCTTCTGCTGAGCAGGGAGCCCCATGCAGGCCTTGATTCCAAGACCCTGGGATTACAACCTGAGCAGAAGGCAGATGCTTGATGACCGAGCCACCCAGGCACCCCTAATATTATTATTAACAGTAAACATGCATATAAATAATGGTAGGAGTGATATTTTATGTAGATCCAGAGTAATTTAATTCCAGTGTATCAAGTGTTGGTGGAATGTGTGAGGGGGTTATCCCCTTTTTGGTTACTACACCAGCAAATCAGTTGTTTATTTGGAAGTTGTGTTTCTGTTCTTTGCCAGTAGTCCTTGTATTTCAGTGAGAGATTTTAGCTAACATTGAAAGAGCTGAGCAGTGCAATCCAAAAGGATTATGATAACTTCTGACTTCCAGTGAAAGAAAGCTGTCAGGAAGGATGATCAAGAGCGCAGTCACAGAGACGATAATTTGGGAATTCTTGGAACTGTGTTTCCAAGTCTCAGTGTGATGATTGGGTCACAGTCTTCACTTGTTAGCAATTTCGGTCTCATTTGTGATGATCATTCCATTCATCTTTGAAATGAAATTTGTTCCAATATATAAGGCCATATAAATGATAATTTTCTCCAATTGGAGGTTATGAGTATAGTAGTAAAGGAAAGAGTAGAGACAGGGAAGAGAAATTAGAAAGGATACTGTTTGACACATAACATAGGGCTGTTTTCCTAATAAACCTAATAAACATCAGGTGCATATTACATCAACCTGAATGACTGATCCCTCTCCAGAGTGGCTGCCTGCCATCTCCATTATTATCTGCTAAGGAATGCAGCATAACCTGAACTGCTGCTGATTGAGTAAATATTTTTCCTATTTTTCTGCAAAAATCTGAAGCCATCAGGATTGTCTTCTTATCTTTGCTCAATGTGTTATGCTATTATTCATCTCACCGGTTGTCTTCTTTCAGCCCACAAATTAGCCCACATTCCTTTAAAATGCCCTTCCCCTCATCTTCTGCCATTTCTCACCACTCTTTGTCTCTGATACTCAAACCACATCTGGCTTTTTACAGCCTCTAAATATGACATAAGTTAATATTTGTGGATTTTATACATATTGTTCCTTTTTTATTGGAAGGTTTCCTTCCTTATTTTACACTTTTCAAAATGAATGCCACCCTTGTATTTTGAAAATCTCTCTTCCCTTGTCTGTCTCCAGCATTTATCACTCCCTCCTTCTGGCTCCCATAACTTTGAGTCCACATCATTTTGGTAGGGCATGTGCCATTTTATTGCTGCTTGCTATATATAGATGGTGTCTTTTCTCCTCCTTAAACTGTGACTTCCTCTAGAGCAGGAACTATTTTTTACATGTTTATCTCTAGTGTCTGTGACCTGCCCTTGTGCCCACTGGATAAAATGCCTAGTGAGTGAATTACTTGAATTTAGAAACAACAGTATCCTGGTCTGGCCTGGGCCCATTATGCAGCCTTTCTTCTAGTCTGTGCTCATATCTTTGTTTTTTCATATATCTACTACTGTATAATGGAGCACCCCAAAACTCAGTGGCTTAAGACAAGAATGATTACTTCTTTATTTCTCATCATTCTCAGGATAGGCTAAGCTCACTCAGACAGTTCTTAATCAGTTTTATGCAGTTACTATTCAAGATGAGGGTTCAGTCTGGAATCACTATGAAAACTTCACTCTTATACTTAGCTGTTAGCTGTTGCTGGCTGTCAGCTGAGACCACAGGACTCTTGCTGGAACACCTATAGAGAATTGTTTTTATAGATAGTGTAGGGAGTTAGTAAAAAGTAGGTGGAAATTACTTATTCTTTTTTTTTATTAACATAAAATGTATTATTTATTTCGGGGTACAGGTCTGTGATTCATCAGTCTTACACAATTCACAGCACTCACCATAGCACATACCCTCCCCAATGTCCATCACCCAGCCACCCTTCACCCACCCCACCCCCAGCAACCTTCAGTTTGTTTACTGAGATTAAGAGTCTCTTATGGTTTGTCTCCCTCCCCAGTCCCATCTCGTTTCATTTTTCCCCCTCCCTTCCCCCCACAGCCTCTTAAATTTCTCATATCAGAGAGATAATATGATAATTGTCTTTCTCTCATTGACGTACTTCCCTTAGCATAATATCCTCCAGTTCCATCCATGTCCTTGCAAATGGCAAGATTTCGGGTTTTTTTGATGGCTGCATAATAGTCCATTGTATATATGTACCACATCTTCTTTATCCATTCATCTGTTGATGGACATCTAGGCTCTTTCCATAGTTTGGCTATTGTGGAAATTGCTGCTATAAACATTTGGGTGCATATGTCCCTTTGGATCACTACATTGGTATCTTTAGTATACATTGTATCCCATGTATACCCAGTAATGCGATTGCTAGGTCATAGGGTAGCTCTCTTTTCAACTTTTTGAGGAACCTCCATAATGTTCTCCAGAGTGGCTGTACCAGCTTGCATTCCCACCAGCAGTGTACTACCTACTCATTCTTAAATCATGCTTACATTTCCTGTGGGGTTGCTTCTTCTACATTGAATATATATTACCATTTTTCTTCTACCTCCCTAAATGTAAATCCATCCATCTTCCAATTCTAGTTTTCCTGGTCAATCCAGCCATTAGTTACCTTTACTGTCTCTAATCATTAATGACTCTTTTAATCAACTCTTCTTTTCTACTCAAAATCTTATTTATGGGAAAAAGCACTTGATAAAATCCAACACATTTCATGATGAAATCAGTCAAAAAATTGGGGAACTTCTTCAACCTGATAGACAGCACTTATGAAAAACCCAAAGGTACCATTATACTCAATTGTGAAAGAATGAAAACTTTCTTTAAGATGAGAAACAAGAAAAGAATACCCACCTTATCACTTCTATTGAACATTGTACTGGATAGGCAGAGAAATTAGGTGATGACAAATAAATAATTTAAATAAAATGAATCTAAATTAGAAAGGAAGAAAATACTTACCTCTATTCTTTGATGACATGATCCCATGTATAGAAAATCTATTTGAGGTACCATTTCACATGCACTAGGCTGTAATAAAAATTGAAAATGACTGTTGATGCGAATAGGGAGGAATTGTAACTCTCATACATTGTTCATAGGAATGTAAAATGGTGCATGCATTGTGGAACATACTTTGGCAGTATCTCTGATCTAGTGATTCTACTCCTACATATGCCCCCTCAACCAAAAAACACTATTCAAAGAAATACTGTGGGTAAATGGATAAATAAAATGTGTTATATACATAAATGGAATATTATTCAAAATAGAAAGAAAAGAAGTACTGTAAGGAATGAGATAAGTCAGACACGAAAGATCATGTATGTTTCCATTTATATGAAATATCAAGAATAGATAAATCCATATTAACAGAAAACAGATTATTGGTTGTCAGGGGTGGTGGTGGTAAGTAAGGGGTGACTTTTCTATGGCTACATGTCTCCTTTATGGGTGATAAAAATATTTTGGAACTACATAGAAGTTATGGTTGGCACAGCAATGTGAATATACAAAATGCCACTGAATTGCACACTTTAAAATGGTTAATTTTATGTTACTTGAATTTTACCTCAATAAAAAAATTGTGATGGTTATGTGACCCCAAGTAATAATGTATTTGCTTTACTAACTCAAATTAGTTTGTCAGTTTTCTGAATGTGGTAACGTGGTAGAAAGGACAAAAGAATTGAAATCAAAGCAGATTTGAGTCTTTTTAAGCTTCTCTTTGGGATCTGTTGGGGTCCTCTCGTTGATGGTTGGCTGTAAGGAGTGTGGGCACCATAATGTCTCTGAGATACGGAATCTCAGAAGAACATCAGACCTATCAGCCTGGATTTTTGTTTTCAGAGGATAGGAATTGTACATTTGATCCCAAGAAACCTCTCCCTTCCACTGCAGCAGGTAGGCCATTTTGACTGGAAAAATTCCTAAACATTACAAGATTCTGTTTTTCAAGAGAAAATGGTTCCGGTAGATGACAGTGACATAAAATAGGGATGGTTGCTTTGTCCAGGAGTCCTTCCCCTCTGGCACTTCACTAATAATCCCATAAGCCTCACCAGCTGAGAAGCTAGATCAATTCTGTAGTACCCCAACAACCCGCCATGCTTGCATTGTCTCTTTTTAAAGAGCACGACCATGTAATTTATTGCAACAATACAGTTTTGAGAGGGAAGGGGGACTTTATTATGAATTATACTGGGGCAACCGTCATAAACTTGCACCGTCCTAGGCAAACCAGGACCTGTGACCTCCTGGTTATGAAGATATGAACAAGTACAGTGTCATGGACCCTGGTGATTAGATTTTATAGAAGCCAGTATCCTAAACTTGTGACTCCCACATAGAGGCAGCGTTGTGTAGGTTTGGACCCTTGAATCCTCAGCTTTGATGTAAAAGGCTTTTGGTTCTTGCTCCATTGTCAGGAGTGTGTGCTGGTCTGTAGGTTTGCCATTGGTCAAAACTAGGTGCAGTGTCTAGGCTAGTGACAGCAGGATCAAAGGGCCCACTGGGGTAATGTTGTGTGTTGACCACAGATGCCCCTTTTTCCTTCCTGAGATGATCATGTCCAGTTTGCCTACATCTTCTTTTTTTTTTTTTTTTTAAGATTTATTTGTTTATTTGAGAGATTGAGAGAGCACTCAGTGGGGAGCGGCCGAGGGAGAGAGAGAATCTCAAGCAGATTCCCCATTGAGCATGGAGCCTGATATGGGCTTGATCCCTCAACCCTGAGATAATGACCTGAGCCAAAATCAAAAGTCAAACACCTAACAGACTGAGCCACCCAGCCACCCCCAATTTGCCTACTTTTATGTCCAAAGCCACTGAGACTGATTTTCCTGAGGTACACAGGCCTTTCATGCTGTGGGTAAAAGGTAAAATGTCAATATAGTCCGTGAAAAGGCATGTAATGCTTTAGGGATGAGGTTCCTGTAAAAACATATGTCATTCATGGAGGCTTATATTGTATAAAAATAAAGGAATGTTCCTCCCAAATGACATTCATGGTCTTGGCCAAATTAGCTCCCCTTCCCCTAGTCTCACTTCTTCATCTCTAGGAATCGAAAACCCTAGCTGCCAGTCTTTGGATGAGTGATGCGTATGAGCATGTCAGGGGTACTGGGTGGAAACAGGATGAGGTGATGCCAAGTGTTTTGCAGTCAGATCAGGCTGAGATCAAATGCTCCCTTTGAGACAAACCATTTGTCTCTTATTTTGTGCATATTACATAACCAATATGAGACTAAATTCTTCTTTAAATAGCAAGGGCTGCTCAAGATGATTGAAAATTTCTTAAAGCTTATATAGTAGAGTAAGTGTCTGAGAATAGATAAGAAAAAGGACTGGAGTGGGGAGGGGGTTAGGGTTGGGGGGGTTGAGTCTGGGTGGCTCAGTAGGTTAAAGCCTCTGCCTTCTGCTGAGGTCATGATCTCAGGGTCCTGGGATCGAGCCCCACATCAGGCACTCTGCTCAGCGGGGAGCCTGCTTCCCCCTCTCTCTCTGCCTGCCTCTCTGCCTACTTGTGATCTCTCTCTGTGTCAAGTAAATAAATAAAATCTTAAAAAAAAAAAGAAATGAAAAAGGCCTGGGGGACAAAATGTATGATCCACAAGGGGTACTGTTTAATGAATGGTGATGACATGATGGGGTAAAAATAAAATTTAACTTTTATTTTAGTATATAAAAAACAAATTTCAAATGGAAAAAGGTCTTGCAAGAAAATCTAGCAGAATTTAACCAAATTTGGATGTCCTGAAGCCATAAAATAGATGATAAAGGTAAAAATTAAGATAACTGTGAGAAAAAATCATCATCTATGAAGTCAGCAGACAAATATTTGGAAAATATGTGTCTCTGGTGACAAATATGTTGTATCTGTTATATACAAATAACTTAAAAAAAAATAGGTAACCAAACAGAAAAATGGGCAGGATAAATGAATAGAGAAATTCAAAATAAATCCTAATGACTTATAAACATAACAGAAAGGTATTAAAAATCACCGATATTTTGGGAAATGCAAAGTAACAATTATTTATTTATTAAGATATGACTGACTTCAATAAAGAATAATAATATATTTCTTTCATGATTGCAGGAGAAAGAGTATTCTTGTGCATTGCTAAGTTAGAATTGTCTCATGGCTTTAGGAAAGCACACTAGCAATATCTATTAAATTTTATACATAAATAATATAACCTAGGAATTTCACTTCTTGAAATTCATCCCCAATAGGGATATCTATTAGTATATGTGAAGACATTTATAAAGATACTAATTATAGCATTAAAACAAAACAATAATAAAATGAATGCCTATCAATAAAGGAATAAAGGAATGAATTCACAGTGGACTATTATTTAGCCAATAAGATAAATGATTTGAAATATGCCTCTTGGATTTGGAGGAACTTCCACAAGATATCATTGAATGAGATAACTGTATAAAATATGATTGTATATTCATTTAAAAATGTAAAACTTTGTAAATATGTATATGTTTAAATACTATACTTTATTGTACTTAAAATACCATTGATTATAAAACTCACCATCATTTCATATAATATAAAGAAAAAAATGCTAAGATTAAATTATGGTAGAAGGCTTTTTTTAATCATTAAAAATTTTAACTTTCATTTAAAGAGCTCTTTTAGATTTAACTACATATCAGTGCTTGCCTTATGTAAATTTTTTTCATACATGAAAAGGAACCTGTAAGCAAAATAAACTGGTCAAGCTTTTATTAAATCCTCTTCATATCCACAGTAGGAATTTTATGAGTCCCTTTTCAAATTGAGGTCAGATATTTTGGGTTTCCACAAAATGTCTTCCTTTGTAATCAAGATCATTAACATTTATAGAGTGAGAATTCCAGCATTGTCTACAGACTTTTTTCCCCAGGCCCCCAACTCCCATTCTCTAGATACTGATATGCCTGCATAGATAATAGCAATTAAGTCACCACTTGGGGGGCGCCTGGGTGGCTCAGTCATTAGGTCACCACTTGGGTATTTCATAGCAATTATTATTGTATCTTAACTTCAAAGACCTTAAACTGTGACCAAGCTGCAACTTAGAATCTATGAAATCTAAAGATGCCTGTGTAAGTAATTATATGATGATAGAGAAAGCTATGGGAGAAAACATACTAGGCTCTTAACTTGGAGTATCTTGGTGGAGCTGGCACAGGATATGGATAGAAGGGATTAAGAGGGGAAGGAAGTGACACTAGAGGGGGAAGAAAAAAATTACTACACTAAAAACGCAGTCACCTGACACAATATTGAATGAAGTTGGAGGACTCATATTACCTGAACTCAAGACTTAATATAAAGCTATAGTAATCAAGATGCTGTACTGGCAAAGTAGTAAACAAAAAGATCAATAGAACAGAAGAAAGAGCCTAAAAACAGACTCAAATAAATATAGTCAACTGATGTTTCAAAAAAAGTCAACTGATGTTTCAAAAAGGAGCAAAGGTAATACAAGGAAGCAAAGACAGTCTTTTCAACAAATTGTACTGGAATAACTAGACAGCCGAAAGAAAAAAAAATCTAAATATCTTTACATCCTTCACAAAAATTCACTCAGAATGGATCATAGACCCAACTGTAAAACCTAAAACTACAAAACTCCTAGAAGATAACATAGGAGAAAAAAAATCTAGATGACTTTGGGTATGGTGATTTCTTTTTAGACACAACCTCAAAGCACAATGCATGAAATAAATAATTGACAAGCAGGACTTTATTAAAATTAAAAACTTATGGTCTGTGAAACATAATATCAAGATAATGGTAAGACAAGCCACACACTTTGAGAAAATACTTGTGAAAGACACATCTGATCAAGCACTATTGTCTAAAATATGCAAAGAACACTTAAAACTCAGCAATAAGAAAACAAACAACCCACATAAAAAATAGTCCAAAAACCTTAACAGATACTTTACCAAGGAAGATGTGTAGATAGCAAATAAGCTTATGAACAGATGTTCATGGATATTTATAGCAGTTTTATTCATAATGGCCAAAACTCTGAAGCATCAAGATTTCCTTTGGTAGATGAATGGATGAACTCTGGTACATCCCAACAGTAGAATATTATAGAGCATGGAAGAAAAAAAAAAAAAAGAGCTTTCCAGCCATGAAAAGATGTGGAGGAAACTTACATCCATATTACTAAGTGAAGCCAATCTGGGAAAGTTGCATACTGTATGATTATAACTATATGACATTCTGGAAAAGGCAAAAATATGGAGACAGTAAAACAATCAGCAGTTTCCAGGAGTTAGGAGGTGGGGTGGGGGACGAACAGGCAGAGTACAGGGGATTTTTAGGGCAGTGAAAATATTCTGTATGATATTATAATGATGGATATTATAATGTGAAAAACGATGTCATTATACACTTTTCAAACACATAGTATATACAACACCAAGAGTGAACCCTAATGTAAACTACAGACTCTGGGTGGTTATAATATGTCAATATAGGTTCATCAATTATAAAATATGTTCCACTCTAGTGGGAGATGTCACTAATGGGGGGAGGCTCTAAATGTGTGGGGACAAGGGCTGCAGGAAAAATCTCGATACCTTCCTCTCAATTTTTCTGTGAACCTAAAACTGCTGTAAAAAAAGTAGTCTGAAAAATATAAATACATATATACATGCATAAATAAATTTTAAAACACAGTCACAGTATGTTTATGATTATGATTACACTTTTGCATTACTCTATTATGTTTGCCTGTTTATAGGTAAAAATTATTAAAACTTTTTTTTAAAGGCAAGGAAAGAGAGTTGGTGAAGGACTTCACAAGGTGCTATATGCTATGTATAGTTGTAAGAGTTACGAAATATTTGAAGGGATTAAATGAGAAAGTATATGAGGTACTTATAAAAGTTATTGAAGTTGTATCATTGGGTGTAGCAAGTAAGAAAATGTGATTTACTTTTTTTTCCCCTTTAAGTCCTAGACATTTCTCCATTCCCATCCTATTTCCTCGAGGAGTGCTGAGAACACTGCTGAAATTCAACAATATTTGTTGATAGAATGATCAATAACAGAAGTTGGCCAAAACCAGCATTTTCTATGGTGAGTTTTGTAAGATGTCAGGCATTTAAGTTATTCTGTGGAAACATGGCTCTATGATTTTAGCTTGAGGAAAACTCTTAACACTCTATCTTTTTTGGCAGATTCATAGTTGCTTTGTAGAACTTGTAGCAAGTTATTTTATTGTGCTGGTAATTTTCTGAAACACCCAATTATAGAAACTGTTTAGCACGTGTAAAACATCACTGTCTGGAATTTGTGTTCTATGAAATAGGAAGAAATTGTTTTCTACAAACTGGTTTAGGTTATAGGAACTGGAAAGGTATGGGCACGTCACTTCACACATTTGTAAGTGCAGAGAGCTATAATTTCCCTCGATATTTTAGAGCAATGATTTAGGAAGAATTGGTGTACATTCTTAGAGATACATTCTTAGAAGGCAGCTTTTTCAACTATATGTCATTGTGATGCAGGGAGCATGGTAATTGAAAAAAGTAATGGTGATGATGTCAATCATGAGGAATGTGTATACAGCTGACCCTTAGACAACATGGGTTTGAACCATGGGCATCCACACTTGTCCATGGATTTTTTTTTCAGTAAATATACTAGAAAATTTTTTTGAGAATTAGGACAATTTGAAAAAAATTACAAATGAACTCTAGCCTAGAAATTTAAAAAAATTAAGAAAAAGATGATAAGACAGTTATATACCTTATATATGTATATAGCATATAATACATATAACATACAAAATATGTATGAATCAATGTTTATGTTATTAGTAAGATATCCATTCAACAGTAGACTATTAGTAATTAACTTTTGGGCTAGTCAGAAGTTTTTCGTGGATTTTCAACTGTGCAGGGAAGGGGGGTTGGTGCCCCAAACCCCTGTTATTCAGGGGTCAGCTGTTTATAACAAGGGTATAGAGCTCTAGCATTATTTCTATTTCAACTTTGCTGTTTTTAACAAGACTCAGAGATTCATTTGGTGGTCCAGAGAAAAGTGAATTGTGTTTGAGACTCTAAATGACTGCTTCTCCCAGAACATAGGGTTTGTTTGTTTGTTTGTTTGTTTGTTTTGTTTTAGAAGTCTTGGCTTGGGGAGGAAAAAAGCCAATCAAACTCTATTGGAAAAGGAGGGGGGGTATAATAAGCATTTTGTGGTAAGGATAAAGAGTGAAAAGTTTCCAGAGAGAGCATAGAGTAGAGAAACTAGAAACTTCTCACAGATATGTCTTTCTTGGTCCAATGTTTTCTGACCCATTGGAAGTAGTCAAGCTCTCTTCCCTGAGAAAAGAAGTAGAGATATTTTTTTTACTTTGAAATGGAGGGGAGAACCTGGAAGCTATATCCAATAAACTTCTGGGGAATTTTAGTTGGTGAATTAAAATGAAAGTCAAAGCAGAGCAGACATCTGTGAGCTTAGCGTCATGTGACTGAAGTAACCTTTCCTCAGTGGCTCAGGAGGCCTTATGTTAAAACAACCACTTTCAGTGGCAACAGTGTGTCAGAGAGAGAAACAGAGCAATGGCCTGGGTGAACCAATTATAGTCTAGAACTCTCCCTAGTTAGTTCTATAGCAGAATCAGTTGCCTTTGTTTTCTGAACAGTGGCGATGGGGAATCTACTCCCCTCTTAGATGAGTTACAGGACTTACTACAATTCTGGATGAGGTCTTGATCTTTTAATAATTCTGGTATTAGCAGTAAAAAATATGAGATATTAGGGGCGCCTGGGTGGCTCAGTGGGTTAAAGCCTCTGTCTTCGGCTCAGGTCATGATCTCAGGGTCCTGAGATCGAGCCCCACATCGGGCTCTCTACTCAGCAGGGAGCCTGCTTACTCCTCTCTCTCTCTGCTTGCCTCTCTGCTTACTTGTGATCTCTGTCTGTCAAATAAATAAAATCTTTAAAAAATATATGAGATGTGAGATTATGCTACTCCAATTGTAGTGGAGTAGTTCATACCTAAAGGAGTAGATCTCACACTTATTTTGGACAGAGATGACCTAGGAAAATGGTTTAAAATATAGATTTCCCAAGGTAGGTTCTCCTTCACCCCACAGAGATGCTGATTCAATAAAATTTGGAATCTATATTTTTTAACAAGCTTCCCAGGTGATGGTGAAGTAGTGGACCAGAGTACTGAAATTTGGAAAGGACAGTTCTGGGCCATTTATCATGTGAAATGGGGATGTAAATGGAACATGTTCTTTCTTCATAATTACTTTTGTCAGCCTAATGGTGATATGGCTAAGTATTGTTCTGAAAATTTAGATGGAGCCCTATGGTTCGTGAAAACTCCACTCACTCTTAGGTTCAATGAGTAATTACCATTACCATATGTAGGTTATAACGTATTCAAAATTAAAATCATCATCAATTTGCCAGAATATAAAACCCTCCATGAAACCAGTCTATGCTGAAAAAAATTGAGGTACAATTAGTGAACTGATTATTTCTGTGCCACCCATATACCGGGGGTAGAAGGCAGCCTGTTGTAGTGAAAAGGACTGCATTTGGGAGTCAAAAGGATTGACTTTAGATTCTGACTCCAATACTTCCTACTTATAGGCAAGTCATATCACCTCTCTGACCCTTGGGCTTACACATTTATAAAATGGAGGTGACAAGACCTACCCAAAATGGCTGCTGTGAGAACAACGCTGTAAATTCCAAGAGATTGGATGAATTTTTCCTGTTTATCATCTGCTCTCACCAACCCCCCCAACACTGCAAACACCAAGCCAGGCACATAATAGGAGCCGAAAGCACTAACTTTTATTAACATGATCATTATATTTAGAGAGAATATTGTACTCTCAGCTGTCAAAACAGCACCAGTAATTAACTGCTTTCCCCTTCTCTGGTTTTAATGTGCCATAGCATTTTTTTTCAATCCTATATGTACTCTATTAACCATGCACCTATTCATCCATAGAGCTATAAACACAGCCAAGTAAATGTTAAGCTGTGAACCCCCGTAGCACTAATGAGAATCGTGTCACTCATTTTCTCAGCTCAATGTGAGCATTTACCACTACAGAGTCAAAAGGGAATTGAAATGAAAATCACCAAAACACAATTCCTCCCCTCTTCTTCTCCTTTCCTACTCCCTCTAAACCACCTCTAAATTAAAAAATATATATATGAATAAATAAATATTTCATAGTAATACCAAGCTTTAGGAATTAGGATTAGGAAAATTAAAGGAAAAAAATGAAAAAGTATGGCTAGCCTTGCCCCTGCCTTAGAAATGGGCACATCAGTATGATAGAAACACTGCGAAAATCCCAGTGTATGAAGAGGAGACCTGGTACTTTCCAGATGGATACCTAGATCTGTGTGTATGTCTATAGCTGTATCTATGTTGATATTTGTTTCTAGAACATCTGTATCTACATTTCAAGTTAGAGGTCAAAAGAGTTTGATGGTAATAATACCTAATAGATACACTTAATATTGAATGATATTAAAGATAGCTGTGAGCCCTGAAAATCTATGTAAATCAGTATTTTTATGTGTAAGTGGAATAGCAATGTTAAAAAGTAAAGTTTTCCTAGATTCCTTAACCTTTACTTAAGTTAGAGCTTTAATTTTCACCTCTCCTTCAACCACTGACACATAATTAATGGTCTGAAACCAAAATTTTTAAAGTATGGGGTAAAGGGAAGTTAATTGCTATATTTTGGATTTAATGGGTTTCAAGAAAATTGTTTGGCATGGACCAATAGAAACACAGAAGGTATGCGAAGGGCTGTCACTTTTAATATAAGTTCCAAAAGGGCAGAAAATATCCTTTTTTTTTTTTCTGCTTCCAATACCATGAAACTGTATCTCTCAGTCTCTCAGTCTCTCTCTCTCTCCCTCCCTCTAACTCATACACACACACACTCAGTTTTAAGATTCTGATGTGTAGAGTATTTCTTATTCATGTATTTGTCTCTCATAGTTTTAATGCTTAACACAAATTCAAGGTCAATTAAAAATTGATTTTAGGTGAACTGAGCTAATATTAAGTAACAGCTATTATTTAATGTAAGTATAAGTAGGGAACTAAGTCCCAAAGAGATTAGGTGATTAGGACTTTCCCTAATGACACAGCCTGGGGAGATGTGGGGGAGGGGAACTAAAGGGTAGAGTGAGGGTAGAGTTATGTTTACCTGAAATTTATTGGAAGGGAGGAGATGGTCATAATCTCCCTCCACGTTATACCTTGAGATATCTTTCACTTATTTGTATTTGGTTTTTAAATAATAATATAGTGGCTCCGTTTGCCATCAGAAGTCTAGTGAACTGCAAAGGGGTCATATATACCTAAAGGTTACAATGAGGTTATATAAGAGATCTTATTTCCAAAGCATATTCTATCTAATGATTGCATATTCTATCTAATGTAAAATTAGCACAGCCATTATATTTTAATATAACCTCTTCTAAAATTTTGACATAAATTCATGGGGAGTATGTACCTTCCCATGGTATCACTACATGTGGCTATAATAATAGCTATCACTGATGGAATTTTTTTTTTTTATGTGCAAAGGCTTTATGTCAGTTCATTCTCAATTACAATGTAGTTGCTATTTTTTACCCTCTTTGGGGGTAAATATGATGTTCGAGGCTGTTGGGGTTAAGTTACCCACTGAAGGTCAAATGACTACTGAATGGGAGGACAATCATCTCAACGTGAACTTCCAGTTTTATGTGGTGGCCCCCTAAGGGGGCTTTTTCTCAGAAAAGAGGCCTTGGCTTACAGAGCAAGGAGCTTGGGTTTTAGAGCCAATTAAACCTGGGTCCTAGGCCAGCAGCAACACTGACTATCTGTAGAATATTATGTAAGTATCTTAGCCAGTTTGGTCCCTAAATTCCCCATCTGGAAAATGGTGGTAACAATACTTACGGGTTTGTTGGGCAGATTAATGAACTAATGATTGTGTTTTTCTATTTTTCTGGAACTTAGGTATGTGAAAACAAAGACAAAAACAAAACTAAGACATTTCTAAATTTAAAATTCTTGAGGCTTAACTAAACCATACGACTTACTAACAAACAATAAATTATTCCAATTAGGCTCATTGAGAAGCTTAAAGCTGGAGTGCTAGAGACCATCTATCCTAAAATAGAAAAGTGTTTCCATCTCCAAAGGATAGGCAATTCTTTATTCCCAGGCATCTGTCTAATTGCCCATTCTCTCCCATGAAGAGACCCTGGGGGTCTGGGGCTATCTGATCGTTTCTGTTTCACTACTGTTCATGCCTATGATTTCCAAAGTGTATTCTGAGGCATATTGGAGTGCCACCCCAAACTCATAGAGGGCCACTGAGATGTCTTCAGTTGATAGGAAAACACAGTGATAGTTTGACTTTTGTGAGAGACTGTAGGTATTACTAGCTGCAACTAGTTCACATTTTCCAAAATCATGTTATATTCCTGTTGGTGGTGTCATATCTTCGGGAAGCTGGGTGTTTAGCAGTTGCTGTGGTAGAAAAGCAAGCCCCATATGAAAATCAATGTGAATGGGAAGTGAGGGTGGCAGTGTCTGACCTGATTCCACACTTTGAGAAGTTGTGCAGTGCCCAACAGGTGCGCACAGCCCATTAGCACCACTTGTGACTTAAGAAGAGAGAAAGTTAATTTTTTTTTTCAATTTATATGCATCACTTTTTCGAAGAACTACTTAGTTGTCAGGACATAAATACTTCTTAAATTGCTCGGCTCTACCTACCTAACAAATGGAACTGTTAGGTATTTAACAGTGATTCTTCAAGTGTGATTTGTAACTCACCTGTACCAGCATGATCTGGGGAAACTTGTAACAGATACTCCTGAAACAGGATTTCTGGAATCTGCATTCCTAACAAGTTCTTTCTGGTTAATTTTTATACATGCTGAAGCTTAAAAACCATTCACCCAAATTCACTTTTTTTTTTCCCCCAAGCTTCTTTTCCTTGAAAGAGCTGTTTGCATCTTCAGGCCTCCCTACCATCTACGTGTAGCTCAAGAAAACCATCCAACCCCTTTTCACCTTTCTGTCTTTAAAGTGACAGGAGCCCCAGAAAATAACTAGGGGGCTTTGGGCTGGAAGGCTCCGTTCTCCCTGTTATCATTGTTTATGGGAACAGCCAGGTAGTATTGATTTGTCACCTGGTGATGTTAATTACCAGCCAAGCTTACAGATTGTTTCTTTTTTCTCAGCTCTCAGCTTGATCCCTGAAATTTCAGCATGGAGTCAGGAGGCACTTAATGGAAAGTTAATCAGCCAAATCCTCCCAGTTCAGAAGTTACCCCATGGCCCTGGCCCATGTTTGGAACACCAGGGTATCTATGTAATGTGGGGAAGCAATTATTTACCCAGTGCTTCCCAGAGGGCCCGAAAGAGGTAATGACCCTCAACAGGGGCCTCCTGGAGTCCCTTCAAGCCACTTATATACCACAGAGAGAATGGCCTGACTCATTATATTTTTAAAGATTTGTTTATTCTTGTCAAAGAAAGAAGCAAATTAAGCAAAGGGGTGCTTGCTTCTGGGATGCCAACAAGGAGGATGTTTTTTTTAAACAGTAGCATCTTATCTATGTCAGTGAAAGATGATGTTATGTGTGTTAGAGACACAGGTAATCTAGATTTCATTTGCATGTGAAATTTTCTGCTTTCAATCAATAACTCCTTAACAAAGTTTCTGGTTAAGTGTCCTGAAATTGATCTTCAAAGAGAATTTGCATTTGATAATTTGAAGTGTTTTATACAACAGCTGGTACTTGGGGGAAGAAACAGAAGGTAGTATGAAAGCTGTCCAAAGAGGACTTGTGTTGCTGGGTCTCTAACAGAGACCACGGCTTCAAATGTCTGGGACATCATGCTTTTGGGAGATGGTGTCACGTGAACAGGGTAAGGCTGTGGGCCCATCTGGTCTTGAGTTCCTGCTCTGCCCTTGGACAGATTATTTTCCCTCTATTCACCTTAGGACCCCTCATCTGTAAATTAGACACAATGGTTCTGACCACAGGAGATGTTGATTCTCTCCTGCATATTTCGTAATGCATCCGTATCCTCTACCCCAAACCTCACACCTTCTTTAGCACAGGCCACTGTAGTCCTTGCTACATGGCCCTCTCACTCCTTCCAGTTGAATGATCCCTCTGTCCATCCGTCCATCTATCCATTCCAAAACTGTATAAATTACTACTATGTACTGGATACTCTTTCAGGCACTGGAAATACAGAAACAATAGAACACAGCCCTTCCTCAGAGATTCATGTAACAGTGGAAAGTTTACACAGCATGGGTATGACTCTTCACAGTTGATTTTGTCAAATTCTGTGAAGTATTTGGGGAAGCTAAGTTTCACTTTTGAATACAGCTTGAAATTCACATACCTACTCCAGAACATATCCATATTATCAAACACACTGAATAGTCCTAAAAATCCTTTTGACATGTTTTTTCCAAATCAATGAGCCCAATCAAAATTTGAGCTGAGCAAACACTGGTACTCTAAGGGAAAGTTGGCCTGTGTCCAAAGGGCTCAAAGATCATCTCTTCATCCCTTTGGAGTCTTTCCTGCTTTGCAGACATTTCAGGAATGTAGGAGAAAGAAAAGGACAGAAAGAAGTTGCTGCCTTTGTAGGGAGACCATAACCGCTTGTCTGGACCCAAATGATGTTTCCCGTTGGCTTTATAGACATTGTGCTTTCAGTTGGGTAATGCTCACTGATTCTCTTCCCACAAACCACCACAGGGAATGGAACTATAATCTACACAGATTTATTGAGTAATTCCTGGGTACAGTTACTGTGACCAGAGGCTAGAGGTAATTGGTGCACAATATAGTAAGTTTTTTTCTTCATAAAGTTTTCAGTTCTGTGCTGGAGACTGACATTTTGAAAGATAGTTTGTAAAAAATATATTTAACCATAGCTGTAATAAATGCAGTGGATAGATAACTGCAAGGTGTTAAGAAAAAACAAAACACCTGTGAAACCTCCCCTGCTTTGTGGATAATGACAGACTAATGATCTTGTTTGACAAATCCCGTTCAAAAGGTAAAACCTTGATGTTGGAGGGTGGGAGAGCCTTCCAGGCAGTAGAAACATTATAGAGGCCCAGAGATGAGGGGTGTGAGAAACAAAAATAAGGCCAGGGTGTCAGGAGGGTGGATGTAGACTATCAGACTGGCCCAAAATGAGGCCAGCAAGAAAGGCCGATTGGGGTAGATCATGTGCATTTAAAGATACTACCCAATTTAATTGTCATAACACTTTGTACACATTAATGTCGTCCTTCAACAATTGAGGGAACCAAAATTCGGGCAGCTAATGTGACTAGTCTGAGGTCCTTTAGCTGGGAAGTGAGGGAGTGGGATTCAAGTCGAAGTCTTTCTGAGGGCAACACACATCATCATCGTCATCATCTTCACCATCTTGTAGCTGTAATGCACTGCCTTACTCATAGAAGACATCAGTAGTTTTCACTTGTTCTCGATTTTAACTCCTAGGACCAAGGAATGAAAATTCTCTCTCCATTTACCAATCTCACATCTGATTTCTCTTCCTTTGTTTTATGCGGCCCATCAGAATGGCACTCCTTCGGAAACCTACAGAGAAATATGCGTTTGATGCCAGGCAGAGAAGCCTCTGGGACTCCTGGGCCGGGGCAGGGGTGTCCAGGGATGGGATGGGCACTCTGCAAGGACAGCAGCCTCTCCCACCCCCAGAGACCTTGCCACCATTTGGGGATTGTGGATTCATATGTTATGTCTCCCTGAAATGGAGTGACTGTGTTTTAATACCTCACTCAGGACATTTCATATGCATTCCTTTCATATATTCAAATGTAGTTTTTCTTTCTTAGAGTCCAGGACTCTGACAGAAAAAAAGAAAATCGTCTCATTAAAGAAAAATTGTGCCTTATCCCACCATTCTGTGCCACACCCATTCCCCCAGCACAGCCACTTTTTTCTTTTCTTCTGTAAGTACAGGATCCAACATTTACACAAATTAAAAAAGCTGTGCCTAGAATAATAATTTCTGTAGGCTCAGCAGTGCTATTCTTCACTGCATTTGTGTTTGAAATTGCAGTCAAACTGAGTGAACTTCCTCCTTCCCTCTGACACAGCCACTGCAGATTGTGAATTATGGCTAAATACCAAAGTGTTATTTAATGCAACCGGGAAGGAGTGATGTGAATGATAGCCCATTACCATTTTACACCCAGAGATCAGTCTCCAAGTTCAAGGCTATTCTCTTAGCCATGCCAGAAAAATTACACAGGCCGCTACTAGTTTTTATAACCCCCTTAGGCAATGCTGGAGCGATAAACATGATGGGAATGAAGTCTTACCATGTGTATCTAACAGCACCAAAGAGAGTGGCTAGTTCAGTGCTGACACAGCACTCAGCTTATATTACAGGTTTAACACATTACCTAGCTCTCTCTTTGGCTATCTCATTCTGAGCAAGAGCAGATTATGTGCGCATGGCCTCTAGTCTCCATACATATTCTGTTATACAACTGAGCTCCTGCTCATTCTAAAAGGGAAGGAAAGCTTTGTAGGAAGCTCAAACCGTAGCGATGTGGGGCTGATTTCCATGGTCTCTGAGCAAGTAGGTGCCCTGGATAGGCCAAGACTTAACATCTGCTCTCCCATATCCACATTCTTGAGATTCCCACCTCCCAACTCCTTACCAATAGTTTTCAACCATATACGATGGCCAGCTAGTTCAATATGAGCCCAACATCCATAGGTGATTGGTTCATTAGTGGACAATTTCCCAAAGGAAGTCAATCTGCAAGTGGGTGAACTGTAATTAAGAACTTTGCTGACCAGGTCCAGTGGAGGCACACTGGATTGATCAGATCTTCTCAGAAGAATTATAAAGCTAATTAGAAGATTGGTAGAAAACCAAAAGTAGAAATGACAAGATAGACAGTGGATAGTTTACTTAGGATGAGAGAGAACCAACTGAGGATTAATGCACTCTTGCTATGGAGATGTGGAAGAGTCAATGAGATCAGAAGATATAAATTAATTATGGACCAACCTTACCATTGCTAATCTAGGTTTTCAACTGTATATAGCTTTTCCTATATTTTTATACTTCTGATTACGCATCTTTTCTTGTAATCTCATAGGCTTATAGCTGTGTGCTTATCCTTGGTTTTTATGGGGGCTGGCAGTACAGCTAAGGTTGTATCTTAATTATTTCTGCTGGATGCCTACAATAATTTTGCTGTCAAGTATTTGTTGCCATTCAATAATTATCCATTGCATGAGTAGCTAGAATAACTCTCAGGTTTTTGCAACCAAAACTATCTTTTAACTCCAGAAAAAAATATGTGAGAGCATTTAGCTGAACATAACATACCTAGCACAGTGGTTCCTCCAGTGGGTCTATGGTTTGGAGTTTCAAGGTGAGTTTTGCCATCTAGGATTCTGTTGCTTTTTTTGGTAACATCACTCCATTTTTGGAGAGGGAGGTAATATCTCTCTACTATGAAATGGTAAATAACCCTATGGACAAATGGAATTTCTCTACTTTCATTTATTTCTGATGAATTGGCACAGTGAACAAAGCCTGAAACTGAGGACAAACACACATGTATTAGGGTTGTCCAGAGAAAAAGAACTAAGATATAGATATATATGAGGAGATTTAGAATAGAAATTGGCTCAAGCGGTATTAGAGGCTGAATAGGCCCACAATCTGCTGTCCACAAACTGGTGCACCTGGAACATTGGCAGGAGTCCAAAGTCCTGAAAACTGGGAGCTACAGGTATAACACCCATAGTCTGACTGCTTGAGAATCAGGAACTCTCATATCCAGGGCGTAGAAGAGATGATTGTCCCAACTCAAGAAGAGAGAGAGGTAATTTGTCCTTGCTTTGCCTTTTTGTCCTATAAGAATTCCCAGTGGATTGGATGATGCCTATCCACACTGGTGTGGGCAAATCTCTTTATCCAGTCTACTGAATCAATTGCTAACTTCTTCTAGAAACTCCTTACAGACACACTCAGAAATAATGTTTTCCAGCTATCTGGGCATCCCTTAGCCCAGTTAAGTTGACACATAAAATTGACCATCACAATGCACCTGTAAGAAAATCATTATGTGTGAATAAAGATTAGAGTAGAATAGACCATGACTTAGAAGTAGGACCTGAATGGTGGAGGGATTCGTGATTCTGGCACAGCTTGAATCCTTCCCTACCTCTGTAATTGGCCTCACAGAACTCTAGCATAAAGGAGAAAGCTCTCTAATTAGGAGTCCAGGATCTCTTTCATGGGAACCCCTTGTAAAAAAGATGGAAGCGAGAAGCAAAATCATTTTCTTACTAATGGGGAATGAGAAGAGCTCCAGAGGCCTAACAAGGTCAGAAACCTAGAGATTTTTGCAATATACATATAGTCATGAACTTAGATCTGTGGGCTGCAGTGCAGTAGATCAGTGTGGGAGGAGACACACAGAAAAATGCCCCTCTCCCCCCAAATGTCACGTCTAACCTCTAGAAACTGAAAACACTGTCTTATATATAAAACAGGATTTTGAGATGGGGTATTATCCTGGATTATCTGAGTGGCCCTAAAATGGAGTTACAAGTATACTTATAAGAGAAAGGCAGAGAGAGAAATGACACAGAAATGGAGAAGGCAACTTGGCCACAAGGTAGAGATTGGAGTTATGTAGCCACAGTCAAGGAGTGACAACACCCACTAGAAACTGGAAAGAACTGATTCTCCCCTAGAGACTAAGGGCTCAGGGTACTGCTGACACCTTGATTTGTCCCAAGGAAACTAATTTGGGGCTTCTGGCCTCCAGAACTATAAGAGAGGAAATTTCTGTTGTTTTAGGCCACAGAGTTGGTAATTCCTTATAGAAGGTGGTAATTCCTTATAGAAGTCACAGGGAACTAAAACAGACCTTACCTCTGATGGCCAGACTAGTATGTACCTCCTAATTCTTGGTAGTATTTGGGGAGGAAAATCTGAGGAAAGCCTGGACTTTTTGTTAATCAAGCAAATATAGCTTCGAGCATAATATTTGGGAAGCCTCTGTATAACTTAGCAGATAAAGCAGTTTGGGCAATAGTGAACATGGGCTGACATTACTCTTACTTTTCCTTCATAGATTTGCTATGGCAGCTACTTTTATTATTATTTCCTTCTCCCTTCTTTCTTCCTTTGAAAAATTAGTTAATGAGTACACGAAAGCTTTTTAAAGTAAGAAACGGTTGAAAAAAATTTTACTTAACACTTCCTTAGTGGTAGTTGGCGTTTCCCAAGTCAGGTAAATGGGATTCTGGATGTGGAGCCATGTCAAATGTGCCATGTTCTCTCATGCCCTGACTTCTTCCACCCACATTATTCTTCAGGCTTAGTAGTCCCTTCTCCCAACTCTGAGGTGGACTCCTCACTCCACCTCACCCAGCTTAAAGCTAGTTCTTCAGATTCACTGCCCAGTCCAATTCTCTCTTCCCTGTTCAACTCTCTCACTGCACCTGCTGAAGTCCTTCAAAGCATGTGGAGCAGTCATGCCATGTGCATTTGTAGGTCTTGCTCTCGATCCTCTCTCTACTCTGTATGTTTTATGACACCGCCCCTCTCTGCTGCATAGAAGCATCATGGATGTCATGATGGAAACTCCGGTGCATTGGACTCCCAAAGGGGTATAAAGGAGGCCCAAGGTTTTCATACACTCAGAAGTAAGTCTTCACATCTTTATTGATTATCTTTCAAAATAACTCATCTACAGTCTCGTTGATAATAGAAATTATGGAAGGCAGGGACTATAATTTTTGTTTACCTTATAGGACCTTATAGAACCTCAGCCTGCTTGCTGGGTTATTGTAGCCAGCTCATGATCCCCAAGATAGGACTCTCCTACAACTTGTCCTTTTAACCATCACCCCAAGTCAAAACACCCAAAAATTTCTGCCTTGGCCATAATATGTAGTGGGGAAAAGCTCTATTCAATCATAGGATCTGTAGAAACATTCCTTTCCCACAGTGAAGACTGACTTCTACTTTGTTAAGCAAAGTACTTTAGCATTCTTGGTGTTTGTGATAGTGGCTGGAGAGACCTAGGAGGTCTGTGAATGTTTGTAAAAGAAATCAGATCTCACATTTATTTAGAACTACCTAGTTTTCAAAGGACTTCTGAAACTCTTTTCTCATAAATCTTAGAAGCAGCAGCACACAAACATTATTCTTTGAGTTGGAAAGGAGCCCTAGAAATTAGTGCAATTCCATCTTTTTACACAAAGGAAGTGGCTTGAAGAACAATGATTTAGTTAAGAGAAACACCTGGGGCCTTGTTCCTGTGAACTTATGCTGCCTCTGTAAGATCTTCCTTTTCTCTCCATAATAATATCTGATGACTACTTGTCACTGAATATTAGTAGAGATGATGATCCCTTCTATCCACCTGGGTCCCAGACCTGTCAAGAGATTATCAAATTTGTGCCCTTTCTACCTGATCACACCATCTCTCCAATCTATTATGTTAAATGTCTTTATCTGCCTTCTTATCCACTCCTCTCCTCTCCTTGGTAACTTGAAATCTTTGAGGTTGTACCCTTAATTAAAGAATGTTTTTCCCCATCACGTCCAGAGAATGAGTCCATAGGGACATATAAGTTGTGGTTAGGGAGGAAAGAGACACAGCCTCAGCAGTATGACCAGAAGAATAACCTGAGACAAGCACTGGCATGACCAATGTCACAATCATATCGATTACATTCTGCTTGTGGTGAGGAGACTTAATTAAAATCTATGGAACCATGTTGAAAAATACCTTCCAATTTACAAAACGAATGGCTTTCCCTTGCCCTTTTAAAAGTGGGACCTATTATGACATATCTTCCTGAACCTCAGCTTTCTGAGCTGAAAACCCTTAAAAAAAATGTAGCAGAGGTTGCATAAGCCTAGAAAGGAATTAACACACAGGATGGTTATTAGGTATCAGAGTATACCTGAGCATGGCTAGAGTAAACCGTATTACTGTGTCTTGAAGCCAAAACCTAGGATCAAAATAAAAAATAAAATGTTATCATGTGGTCTCCCTATATATCTTGTTTTTTTATCTGCAAAATAGACTTGATCATAATTATGTTGGAGGTTTGTTAGGAGCATTGAGTGAGATAAATAAAAAGATTGTAGCATGAAGTATAGAATATAATGAATGATTAAGAAAAGTTATTCACCCCCCCCCACCCTTGGTATATTTCCTTTGCTTTCCCCCTCTCCCTTCTGTGAATTTGATCAAATGGTCTGGAAAACAATAATGCATCTGCCTGGGGAGGACTCCAGGCATGGCTCCTGGGATGCAGAAAGAATCAGAATCACCAACCTGCCACATGCATAGCAAAAGGAGGAAAAGGCCACGGGGAAGCTGATGCAGCCTTTTGGTTTCTGGTTAAAGTTGCAAACACATCTGCTCCCTAGTGAGCCCAGGAGCAATGTTTGCTCAAGTTAGTTTCTCTTTATGCCCACTCTAATTTACTGAGAGCTCCTTGATACCTAGAATACATATTCTCAGCAGGTAAACGGAAGATTTTCCTTCATTTCAGTAACAGAAACAAACAGATATCCCAAACTCGCTTATGTGTGAGGAAGACCAGTAACAAAGAAGAAAAGCCACACAACAATCAGAAAAAAGCAGTGTTTAGGGAAACAATTAAGAGAATAAACAATGGAAAACCTTATATTTAATTAAATTATTTATCCTTATATTCAAGGGCATAAGAAACAAGATCAGACCTCTATGAATAAGAAATAGTAGAAATACTATAAATTAAAAATAAGATTATCATATCTGATTAAGAACAGTTTAAAAAACATACTAAGAACTCTTAAAATGCAGCAATAAGAAAACAACCAAATTAAAAAATTAGGCAAAGGTCTTAACAGATGCATCACCAACAAAGATATACAGATGCCAAATAAGCATCAGAAGAGATGCTTTGTATCATATGTCATAAGGAAGATGCAGATTCAAACAATATTGAGATCCCACTAACCACCTACTAGAAGGACCAAAATCTGAACACTGACAAAACCAAATGCCTGGAAGGATGTGAAGCAACAGGAAGTCCTATTCATTGCTGGTGGGAATGAAAAATAGTACAGCCCCTTTGGAAGATAGTCTCACAGTTTCTTACAAAGCTAAACATATTCTTACCATACGATCTAGCGATCAAGCTCATTGGTCTTTGCCAAGATGAGTTGAAAAGTTATGCCCACACAAAAACCTGCATGTAGTTGTTTATAATGGCTTCCTTCATAATTGCTGAGAGTTGGAAGCAATCAAGATGTCCTTCAATAGGTGATGGATAAATTGTGGTACCTCCAGACAATGGAATACTATCAGCACTAAAATGAGCCATGACAAGATAGGGAGGCATCAAGCCATGAAAAGACAGGGGGGCATCTTACATACATAACTAAGTGAGAGAAACCAATCTGGAAAGGCTGCATACTGTGTGATTCCAACTACTTGATATTCTGGAAAGGGCAAAACTTGTGGAGATAGTAAGAAGAGCAGTGGTTACTAAGAGTTGGGAGGTGGGTGGGGCATGAATAGGCAGAACACTGGGGATTTTTAAGGCAGTGAAACTACTCTGTATGATACTATAATGGTGCATAGATATCCTTATAAATTTGTCTAAACCCACAGAATGTACAGCATTAAGAGTGAACTCTAATGTAAGATGTGGATTCTTATGGATGATAAGATGTGTCAGTGTAGGTTCATCGATTGTAACCCATCTGCCACTCCTTTGAGGAATGTGGATAATGGGAGAGGCTATGTACCTGTGCAGGTAGGGGATATATAGGAAATCTCTCTTCCTCTCATTTTTGCTACTCTAAAAAAATAAAGTCTGTTAAAAAAAAAAAGAAGTTGTCAAGGTAAAAAGAAAAATACTAATTAGGCAAATAGCAGAATGAGCATAACTGAAGAGCACTAGAAAATGATAAGCTATAGGTCAGACCATTTGATAAATACTCAGAACAGAAAGCAGAAAGAACCAGACTAATGGAGAAACCAGTGTAAAGAAGCCACATCTGATCTCATCTATGGAGAGAGAAAAGCAGCTTTTTTCTGAGTAACTCCTTGAGAACCAGGTAGCACTTAACCTCAAGTTTAAAGAGACTAGCTTTCTAAACAGAATGAAAGGCTCTGCAATGGATTGTTCCTAAAGTGAGTGTTGGTTCTGAAGAGGAAGCATGCTCAGCCTGAGGTAAAGCCCTGGACACTCTCATAACAGAGCCAGGAAAGGAAGGAAAATGGAAGTGGACAGCTTGACTAGTCCGCCTTAGTTAAGTGTCTCTAACCTGAGAATTCTAACCAATTTCAGGATAGATTTAGGTAGTTGTTTCCAGTAACACTTAACAAACTCCATATCTTAACACATTTTCAGTACTCTTCTTAAAATAACTGGGCATCAATAAGGCCACAGATAGAAATAAATGTAAAAAAATTGTGAAATCATACTTAATTACATGAGACATATACTCTCATTGGAAATTTATGAAATAAATTAACCAAAAATTCTACCAATTTGGGAATAATTTGGTTGCAATATAAATGACTAAGGCTATTATTTTTGAAGATCAACAGAAAAGACAATATACATGAAATCAAAGATATGCCTTACAGGATTACTGCATACTATTTGAATACAATCTATTAACCATCATTAGAGAATAGTTGAAATGAAAATAAACAAGGAGACAAGCAATGGTGGGATTGCCCTTTTAGGGACTGTAGGGAAATTTCTACTTAGTTAAAGTCAGATCCATCTTGATCAGGGAATAATATTCTATATTTTTTCTCCTCATTCCCCACTCCAAGATGTACAAGTTTTCCACCCTTCCATTCATGGAGGCTAACAATTGTCCAGAATTTTTGGAAACTTGTTCACAGGCTAGGAGTTATAAAAAGTTGACAGCTCATTTTGTTTCTAGTCATCTGAATCTTTCTGCCTTCCTTTTGGCTCTGTGGCCTCTTGAGTCTTTTTCTTGGCTGATACAAGTGGAGAAGAAAAGGGGCCCTCAGATAACCACTGAAAAATCAGGAGGAAGGAAGTTACACAGAAAATGCACAGACCAATCTTTCAAAGTATAGCTCAGCCCTGACACTAAATGCAGATATAAGAAGGTGGTAATTGTCTATTTTATTTTCAAGGAATCATTGCATATCTCTGCAAATGCACTGAGGTTTATACACGTATCCTCTATCCAGCCACTTTAGTGAATTGCTATTAACTGGAAGTTTCTCAGATTTGGATGTACAGCCATTTCATCTGAAAATGCAACTTTATCCATTTATTTTCTCTCCAACTCCCTTCAATTGTGGTCATTCTTCTATGTGATTTTAAATCCCTGTAGTTTCACAACTCAGTGCAGCTTTTAGATTTTAGTTTGTAACCTTTCCTTCCTCCTCAAACTTCTGATGACCTCTTTTCATACATCTTTAAGAAAATAACTGACCATCTGACTGGTATTCTCTCATTTTATGTCCACCAAGTCTATAAATGTATGAACATCTGTACTGATATTTTCTCATTACAATAGACTTCTATTTCTAACAAAGTTCAGTACCTCCTTTAATGCATCCCAATTTCTTTTTTTTTGGATTAAGGTTTCGTCCCTGTAGCAAATTTATTTATTCATATTGTCTTGTACTTTCTTCTCCTTGTCTTCCTCTTCCTTGCTATTATCAGCAAAAGAACATGATCCAGAATTATTCATCTTAAAAACAAAGCAAAACATTCTTTGAAAACATGCCTTGCCCTAATCATTGCCTTTTTTCTGCCCTTCACAGTAAAATATCTTTGAATACTTGTGTATTCTGTGAGCCGTCCCTACTCCTTCCCCTCTTGTTCATTCAGTCCATTCTGTATCAGCCCCCTATCTAATCACTGTACTGAAATTTTTCATGTCATGGTCACTGAGGACTTTGATGTTAACAAAACCAAGGAACGCTTGTCAGACCTCTATTTACTTATTAATCCATCCGCATATTCATCATGGTGGACTTTTTTTTTTTTAAGGACTCTCCAGTTCGGTTTTAATAACTCTTTGCTTGCAACTCTTTATTTTCCTGCTTTCTCCAAACCATCTACTCAGTTTCTTAAATGAGTACAGCAGGACTGAGTTTGGAATCCTTTCCTTCTTTTTCTCTATATTTTCTAGGTGTTCATATCTTCTCGCATGGTTTTAAGTACCATATTTTTTCAAAGATTTTTTAAAAGATTTCATTTATTTTTTGACAGAGAGAGAGAGAGAGCACAAGCAGGGTAGATGGGAGAGGGAGAAGCAGGTTCCCCGATCTGCATCTGGATCCCAAGACCCTGGGATCATGACCTGAGCTGAAGGCAGATGCTTAACCAACTGATCCACTTAGGCTCCCCTAAGTACCACTTTTTTGTTGGTGACGACCAAATACATTTTCTCAAGTTATGATTTCTCCTGGAGCTCATAAATCCTGTTCATGTATCCAACTCTCTCCTTGCCATTATTGAAACCTTGATCTCTGACTCTCACTTCTCCCCAAAACACACCTAATCCTCTCCAGTCTTCTGCATATCAGCAAATGATATAATGTGACTATTTCCCCAGTTGCTTAAGCCAAAAATGTAAGATAGCCCTGATTGTTTTTTCTTTCCATAGTGGCCTCATCTGCACAATATGTAAATTCTATCAGTTTTACCTTCAAAATGTCTCACATCTAACCACTTTCCCCTAATTCCATCACCATTCCTCTCTCCAAGGCACAGTCCTGTTGTTTATAAACTCCTATGGCAGCCTTCTAAATACTGGTTTCTCTGCTTCTACTCCTACCTCTGTTCAGTTCCATTTGCTATGCAGCAAAGGCATCTTTTCAAAATGCAAATCATATTCCACCATCCTCCTGCTTAAAACCTACCACTGCTTTCCATTGCACTTAGAATAAAATCCCAACTCCTCACCAAGGTCTGGTTTCTGTTTGTTCCACTAGGCGCTTTGTGTTTTATCTTTTCTTTGTTCACACACTTAAGCACCCTGATTTCCATTGCTGTTCTTTGTTCTTTTCAACTTGAATTTTTCAGCTTTTTTTTTTGGTTGCTGTAGCTAGTGCTTTTTTATCCTTCAGATCTTAGCTAAAATGCTACCCCACCTCAAATCTTATTCTTGACCACTCTATCTAAGATAGCTTTCCTTACCCTCACATTTTTAAGCATCTTGCATTATTTATTTTCTTTTACTCATTCCATTTAACACAGCTAGAATGAAAGCCCCTTGAAAGTAGGGGCTTTTATGCTTTTATGCTTACTAAAACTCACTATATTTGCAACGCCTATAATTAGCACATGAAATAGTCTAGTCATTTAATATTTAATATATATATATATTAAAATGGATCATTTTAACATGTTTAAAATATATCCTAGTATGTCTTATTTTCTTTGTATTTGTATATTTTTCATTAGTAATAATTTTTTAGCTTAAATGCCTTTCTGGAATGAATTGAGATGTTATTGAGTCCTTTCATTTTTATATAATCTACCAAACACTTCATGTCTTATATAAACTGATTTCTTGGTATTAAACCATCCTTCCTTTTTAGTGTGCACTCTAGTTGTTTCAGGTTTTGGTAATGTTTTAACGCCTTGGTGTTTCCTATTTGGTGTTGCTTTATTTAAGGTTTTTATATAGCAAGCATGAGATTAATGATAGCCAATAATTTACAGTCTCTCATGGTTTATTTTTATTGCTCACTGGGCCATTTCTTACATCACTAGAGCAGTGGTTCCCAACTGAGTGACATTGTGCCTCTCTGGTGACATTTGACAATATCTGGAGAAATTGTTTGCTGCCTTAACTGGGGGAAAGAGACACTATTGAAATCTAGAGGGTAGAGACCAGAGATGCTGCTAAATATCTCACAATGCACAGGACAGACCCCACAACAAAGAATTATCTGGCCCAAGTGTCAATAATACTACAGTTGAGTTATCTTGCTCAGGATTAATTCCCTCTTCTTTCTTCTGTAGGTCTGTATGGGGATAAATGCCTCTAGCCCAGATAGACACCCAGGCTCAGCCCCCAAGGAGTCTGCTTGTGTAATAGAGTTCTTGACAGAAACTTTAATTGTGATAAATAGCCTTAATTGGGACAGATGAAATAAAGCCCATCAAGTGAATTGAGAGTGTTTCAAATTACTGTGACTTCAGGTCTCTAGATCTGCATTTGGGCTGACTGAATGCAGTTTGCATGTTCATACCCAGATTATACATTTCTTTGTAGTACTTGGTGTCTTATTGAAATAAGGTAAGATTGATATAACTGACGGCTGCAGCCTCTGGCTAGTTCCCCCTTTCTTCCCAATGTTTCCTACTTAAAGATCTCAATTTTACTTGGGCAATGTAACACAGAAAATCCTAATTCTGTTCTAGGATATCAATTACATCATATTCATTTGTTGTGGTTGGTTATCTTATGACTAGGCTCTGCTGTAAATTCTTCAAGGATACTAATTAGTTATTAAAAACTTCTATGAAGAGATACTACCATAATCTTTAACTGTGAGGAACCCAAGACAGAGAAAGATTGGGTGACTTGTCCAAGTTTTTAAGGTCATAAAGCTGATAGACCACCGAGGCAGTTTGGCTCAAGATTCCATACTTCTCATCACTGATCTTTTGCCTTTCCTAGCAAAAAAGTAATCAAATTAATAAGATTTAAAAAGCCATTAATCTGAATGCTTAGGAGAAGAAAATGTTTGGATTATGATTTCTTTGCCTTGTTCATTTATGTATTTTTTATCATATTCCAACACTCATTTGTACAAAGAGATAGCAAGCACTTAGTGTTTGAGGAAAATAAACAAAATAATCAGGGGTAAGAAGCTTAAAATTTAGAAAATCTATTTACTTAATTTTTTAAATACGAAACATAAATAAATACTGTCTTTTTTTAGCTGCAAACAGCTCAGTTGCAGAGCCAACACCATAAATAATAACAATGACAATAATAACTATTTTACTATTTTAAAGGCTCTACTGTTATGTCTGCCAGCCATATTATATATGTTCACTTACATTGCACATTCAGAGCTAAATATAGAAATAGAAACCATTATTTTCTCTGCTTTAGGCATGCGGAATCTAAGATTATTTTTGTTTTTTTAAAGATTTTATTTATTTGAGAGTGAGTGAGAGAGAAAGGGAGAAAGAAAGCATAGGGGGCTGGGAGTGGGGTGGTGGGAGAAGCAGAGGAGGAGAAAGAGAAGGAGGAGAGGGACAAGCAGACTCTGTGCTGAGCAGCTAAGCCCAGCTCGGGTTCCATCCCGGGACTTGAGCCAAAACCAAGAGTCAGATGCTTAACCGACTGAGCCATCCAGGCGCCCTGAGGAATCTAGGATTATAAGAGGTAAATTGACCTGCCTAAGCTTGTCCAGCTTGTAAATGGTGAAGCAGGATTTTGTCCACATGTTCCCCTTTCCCTTACAAAGCCTCTCATGCTTTTGACAACCGCAGCCTTCATCAAAATTTTGCGTTCTGGACATGGTTTGTGATAACTAAATGAACTTTGCTAAGGTAAGAAATTCCCTGCCCTCCCACCTGGAACCCTTGACCAACCAGAAGAAATCATTAGAATAATGGCAATGCGAAGTGATGGTATTCGCCAACAGAATTTAAAGGGATTTAAAGGGAGTAGGTGGTGGTTTTGTTAGAGGAAGACCATATTCTGAAGGCATCCTTTCCTGGAGTAATTGCAAAGGCTTTATTTCTATATTCATTCCTGGGGTTGAATGGAGCCTACATAAAATCCTAATTTCATATAATTG
>CM052815.1:15460504-15502411 GCA_028533885.1 Nasua narica
AAAAAAATCCTTTAAATTTTTGTTTTGCAAATTTATTTTCTTAAAATTCTAGAGGCCAGAGGTCCAAAATCAGTTTCATTGGGCTAAAGTGTCAGCAAGGTTGATTCCTTTCTCAGGTCTCTGTGGGAATCTGTTTCCTTGTCTTTTCTAGCTTCTGTAAGTCACCTGCATTCTTTGCTCACGATCCCTTCTTCAGAACGTTCCAACCTCTTGCTTCCATTGTCATTTCTCCCACTTTCTCCTTTGATCCTCTTATTATTGAGGAAAATCTTATTGAGAAAATCAAGGAGATGATGCGTGTAATCTATCTTTGGCACATAGTGGGAAACTAATAAATATTGCCATTAGTTTTGCTATTAGCATTTCCACTACGGTCAAGGGTTGATGAAAAACAATTGCTCATTAATATACTAAAAGGGATAGAAATGAAGGATATGGTAGGAGAAAATACTATATCTGAACATATAGTACTATATGAAGTGAGCTAATCTTCATACTAATTCATACTAATCTGAAGTGAGCAAACTTCTAATGGAATTTTAAAATTGGAGATGTATATCAGAATAGGCAAAGCGGGTGGAGGTTACTAAGCATTCCTCTCTCCCCTTTGTTACCCATCCCAAGAAGAATTTATAATCTAGTCAAATCTTGGGTACGTTTATTGGCCAGAAGAGTGGTTGTCTGTGTTAACCTCTGTGTTCTTTCTCCTCTTCCACGCGCGTGTCCTGAGTATTAAGATGATCTACGAATAGAGTATCTCTATAGTTACCATCTAAACTAGGACACCTTTAAAAAGGAAAGAAGCATTATTAAAAATTTTACTGGGCCAGCAGTTTACATTGGGATTGTCTCAGGCACAACAGTGTGTAGCCACCCTGTATGTGTGGAGGTATTGGCTTTTCTCTCATGTGCCCAACTTGTACTCCGTGTGGTGTTCTCTGTGCTACATTTTTCACCAAAGCTACAAAAGTAATAAAAAAGAACCAGAACCTGACCTTGTCATTTTTCTCTTCATTGCAGTCTCGTGTAGCTGACACTCTGCATTACTCAAAGCTTGAAGTTAGTCTGGCCAGCTTTCTTTCTCTTTTCTGACTTGATTCACCTTGACTGTTCTAATCTCCTGAGATCTGTGTATGCACACAGAGGGAAGGACAGAAACCCTAGGCCTGGATTCTAGCCAAGCTAACCATAATGTTCTGCATGGGGCAATGTAGCTAATGATAAAATGTTTCTTTTGCCTATTTCCCTGCGTATTTCTATTTGGGAGACACTATAGGGGTAGAAAGAATTTATACTATACTCCATATAATAAATGCAAACATCTCTTGTTTCCCGGGCCACAAATAACATCTTAATACTATTATAAACATTCATTTCAAATGATCAAGTTAAATCTAAGCTTTCCCACTAAATATTAAGACATCTCACTTAAGATCAGATATTGTTCCATGTCTTTTCTTTCTTGTGTGCATGGGTGTATGTGTGTATACATATTATTTTATATGTAAAACTTATGTGTAATATTAAAATATATTTTTATCATTATATTATTTATATTTGAGTATATTGTATATTATTCTACATATAAATTTTATACAGAATATTATGCATTGTGTATATATCCATATGTGTATGTGTGTATACATGTATGTGTGCATATACACGTAAATTAATGTGTATATCATCTATCTATTTATTGTAGTTTCTTTCCTGCTTGTGATGCCAACGCTATTCTCACTGGTTCATTTATCCATCTGTCCATCCATCCATCCATTTTTTTTGTATAAGCAAATGTTATCTTTTTTCCCTGCACTCTGACATTGGTGATATTTTTAATACCCTTTCTACAGACTTTGTCACTTAGAAAGATATTGTGATCATTGTAGGAAAATGGTCCAAAAAAACACCGAAGTTGAGGCAATAACGAGCATCTCTGACTGAATTTTTGACATCTGAGAATCTGACCTGTGATGTCTGATACCCTTTCTAGGATGGTAACAGTAATCTTGTTGTTTTCTTGTTTTGGGTTGTTTTTGATAGGAATGTGTATCTCTCTAAGAGCATCCTGTTCTGCTCTGATCAATAACATAGCAAAAGTGCACATCTAAGGACTTCAAGTCTGGTACTTCTTCTTTCAGCATTTTACCAAATGCTTTATATTTGCCAGAGAGGATAATAGGTACTATGGTAACGATGGGAATTGAATAGATTCAGCCTGTGCCCTGTGCCCTCATTGAGCTAGTAGTCTACCGGAGATGAGAGACAGATTAATAGAAAAAAAAATTACCGAAACCAGGACGGGTTGGAGATGTGGGAGGAGGAGGCCAGCTAAAGCTTTCTTGACAATTTGCTGCCCGCCCCCTTTTTTGAAGGCAAGGTACCTGTTACTTGGTAGACAAGAATACAAAAGAAATTCTGTGGGCATGGCGTTTGATATCCTGCCTTCACCAAAGGGCTGGAAAATCAGCTCAGATAATACATGTTTTCCCTCACTAAATCTTTTATCCTTAGATTGAAATTACCCTATTAAAATCAGAGTAGGATCACAGGCCCCTGCATTATGCTTTTTTTTTCCAGGGGAGACCCCAAAGACATAGCTGTAGCCTCAAAGTCTTTCTATTCATTGCTTTTCCAGCACCAGAATGCTCTGGAAGGGATGGAAAGTTAAATTATTCCATGGTTATTAGTCCATTTTCCTGGGGAGGGAGGGGAAGAGGTTTTGATTTTTATTTTCAAATCTGTTCAGATCTTTGATCTCTAAGGCATAATGTACAGTTGGATTTTCCTACGCAAATCTTCATCCTGGCCTTGCCCAAGGCTATTTTGGAGTAAGCTGAAGATCCATATGTCCCTGATAGGACTAAAACTTATTGATATGAGCTCTAGGAAACAATTATGGAGAAATTAATTTCCAAGCAGTATAGGGACTCAAAATACCCACTAGTTTTCTGCACAGATTTTTATTATTGATATTATATATATATATATATATATATATATATATATATAATTGTTCAATATACCATAGTAATATTTTACACTCTAATTTACAGTGTACCCAGAGCTTTCACCTAAGTTTCCTCATGTTATAATCATTCATAGCAAACCTAGGAGGAAGTATGTGCTACCCCATCTCCCAATGAGTAGACTGGAGTTTGTGGAAAATAATCAATTAGCTCATTGCCACATAGCAAATTTGTGTTTTAACATCTTGAATCTAAAACCTGGGTTTCTTTAGGTCCATATCACTCTGTAGTCATGTATTTATTTAAAGTAATTTATGCAAAGCTGAACAATAATGAGAATTTAATTTAATCTTGAGAGATACTCAAATATCAGAAAATATATGATTTTTTTCTTATGATTTCTATTGTACAAACATGGCCACTGATAGTACATCTTCTTCAGTATTTGCAAACAGCTCATTGGAAGGCATAATCTGTTTTGCTTTATTATTTTGGCATATCTTGTCCCAGCACCAAAGCTCCCGTACAGTTGGTATATATACATATAGACAGTGATGTTATTGTCTGTGCAGCAATAGGATTCTCAATGAGAAAGGAAATTAAAAAGCAACAGGTGATGAAAACAGAATGATTACATCTTCTCTGGGTATAAACACTGGCAACACCTGATAATCTTGAAAGACATTTAGTTCTGTCCAATAAATAGTTGTATCTGTCCAATGGAACCATTTTCATTATTTCTGAAGTAATCGTGACCAGATTTTACATGTAAGTTTAATGCTTGTTAAGAACATGAATATGAAAGCTCTGGAAATATTGTACAAAACTCCCTTAAGTGGCTTTGTTTAAGCTCTTCTTAAAGCTGTGGAGCACTGTTTTGCAGTTTCCCTTTGAAAAGGTGGCCATTGCAAAACTTAAAACTACTGGGACACCTGGGTGGCTCAGTCATTAAGTGGCTGCCTTCAGCTCAGGTCATGATCCCGGCATCCTGGGATCGAGCCCCATATTGGGCTCCCCGCTCCGTGGGAAGCCTGCGTCTCCCCCTCCCACTCCCCCTTGTGTTCCCTCTCTGACTCTCTCTCTCTCTCTCTCAAATAAATAAATAAAATCTTAAAAAAAAAAAAACAACAACTTAAAACTACTGCTTCATACCCCTGGAGAGACACTAACCACTTGGCTCCAGGTAAAGAAGCCTTTTGTCACTGAAAATATGACTTGGTGTGTTATATGAGCACGTAGAAATCCTTATGCATAGCCAACAGACTAGTACGTGGGCCCTCCAGTCCTCAGAAGCAATCAATTCAGTTTCCTTATAGAGTATGTTCCTGTTAACCTCTCTAGATGAGCAAGGGGTCTGGTCCCAGCGCCAAAGGTCCTAAAATATAAGTCCTTTGCTTTGTCTTCTTATATCATATTCCTCCACTGGTTCTAATGAGGTAGCATCTCTCTTTCTCTCTCTGTGACTTGACAGTAGGAAGTGGTGGAAGTTCACAAAGCAGAACACATCACTAGGTCATGTTAGTCCCTGATTAAGGCCCCTCTTGCTTATCCTTCACTTGTAGAAAAATAGAGACCTACATGTTCCAGGTCTTTCTGTATCGTATTTCACTTACTAGTCATAGCAAGTGGAAATGTAGATGTAATTATTCCCATTTTAGAGATAAGGACCAAGGACCCTGAAATTTAGAAAGGTTAGGTTACGTGGCTCGTGTCACCCAGCTTGAGATGGGGCTGGACTTTGAACTCCAGTCTTTCTGATCCTTAAATCCATGGCCCTCCCTAATGCAGGAATCAAGTGTACTGAACGTGTGTTTGTACAGGGAATCATTCTGACAATGTCTACTTTGGTGTCGTTCAGATTGGTAATGCATGTGTTCCCTGGATCAGTTGTCTCTGTTGGGAGAGGTGGTAAATGTAATCAGTTTGACTGTTGGAATGAAATTCAAGTAGCTAGGAAACAAAGACTTCATCGGTAGCAGAAAAAAAGGGGGGGGAATTAAAATCTTTTTTATGTGTATCTATAGCCTCAGTGTATTTCACTTATGTTTATATTGAAAAGGCTTTCTAAACTTCCCACTAAGAATAAAACCTGAAGTTCTTCCTAATGCCCATTAGGCCTGGCTTCTCTACTGAATTCCATTCTCAGCCCCTCATACTATCCTTCCTTTCTCTTATGCTCCAAGCTCACAACCTTCTGATGGCTTCTAGAATACAAAAGTATCCTTCTTGACTACTTATCTATCTTTCTTCTTTCCTTCTTTCCTTCCTTCCTTCCTTCCCTGCCTTTTCTTTTCCTTCCTTCCCTTCTTCCTTAACTCCTCCTTTCCTCCCTTCTTCCTCCCTCCCTTCCTTCCTTCTCTGCCTTTTCTTTTCCTTCCTTCCCTCCTTCGTTACCCCTCCCTCCCTCCTTTCCTTCCTTCCTCCCTCCCTCCCTCCTTCCTTCCTCCCTCCCTCTCTCCTTCCTTCCCTTCCTCCCTTCCTCCTTCCTTCCTTCCATTTTCCTTCCTCATCTCCTCCCTTCAACAAATATTTATTGTAAACTTTTATCTTCCAGACAGAGATGCTAAAGATTGCAGAATTGACAAAATAGCAAATGCTGTCTTTATATATCTTACATTCTAGTGCAAAGGACAGAATGTTCTTTTAGTATGTTTAGAGAATAGCAAGAAGTCAGAGTCAGTAGAGCAAAGTAAGCGAGAAAGAGAGTGGTAAGAAGGCAGGTGTAAAGGGAGCAAGGGGCTGCCAATGGTAAGGATTTTGAATTTTATTCTAAATGACTTAGGGAGGCAATGGATATTTTGAGCAGAGAATTGATGCAAACTCTCTGGATGCTGTGCAGAGAATAAAATGTAGGGATGCAATAGAGACAGAAAGACCAAATTTAATGTTGAACAGGTGGGAGATGATGATAGTGTGGTTTAATAGAGATGAAGATAATAAGTAGTTAGATTTGGGAAATATTTTGAAGGTAAAGCTAATAAGACTTTTTTCCTCTACCTTAAAAAGAAGGATTCAAACTTTTTAGCTAAAGCAGGTGTGTGACTGTGCCCTGTTTGCCAGTACTGGGGGGAGGGAGGAAACATATTTTGGGAGAAAATCAAGAATTTATTAAAGTTCAAATTTTTAATAGCCGTCCAAGTGCTGATGTCAATATGCCATCTGGAATTCAGGGGGAGTTGAGAGCTGCAGTTACATATGAAACTTGTCAGACAAGTTTCTGACAGAAGGTCTGACAGAATCTGACCTTCCCACCTTGAAGCACCTCCCTCTGCCTGGAATGTTCTCCTTCTGGTTTTTATCTATTTGGAATTTCCCATCATTCAGCTGTTAGCTTAAATGTGTTCTCTGACCACACTGTCAGAATTAGACTTCTGTCTCTCACATATCCTGCTTAGGTCTGTCTGTCTGTCTATGTATAATTTTATTGCGTTGTTGCTTTTGTCATTAGTGTTGATTTCTCTTTAAAGAATTACTTCAAACTTAACAACCTTTATTTGTTTTAATAGTTGGCTTCTAGATTTATTATCTCTCTTTTCACCATGATATAAACTCTGTAGAGTCGCACACCATGCCTATCTTATTTATTGTTGCATCCCTAGCGCCCAACACAGCTCATACATGTAGTAGATGCACAGATATATGTGCAGTAAGTGAAAATTTTTTTGTGTTCTTCTCCCATCTCACTCTTTAAGGCTTTCCCTGCCAGTTATGTTCATACCCTGAGCCTATTCACAAAGGCAGCCACTTGTACAAGCAGCCTGACGCTGACTTGCCGCCAGAATCTGGGACGGTCCATTTGCTCTGAGGCTAATATCCTTTGTGTCTGGCCAGAGACAAGGGCACCTCTGTGCAAACCCTGGCCTTCAAAGGCTGATCAGAGCCACTCTGTTTGCCTAAGCTTACTCCACAGGATCTGCACTGTCTATGAAACAGTCATGTATATACACAGATACAGTAGAATGTGCTAACTGTGAAAATGGTGGCTTTTACTCAGTGGTTGAGAATAGAGTAGAGAACACACCTACCTCTAACTGAGGGTGTCTGCAGGGCTTCACAAGACAGATAGATCATCCTTTAGCGGAGCCCAGGATATGGAGAAGTTTAGTACATTGCAGTGGTCTAATGTAGTTCAAAACATTTGAGCCCTGTGCACAACAGATTAAATTCCAAATCCCAGATCTTCCATTTAGAGTTTGTAGTCTAGTTCAAGTCACTTGAATTCTTTAAGTCTCAATTTCCCTATCTATAACACAGGGGTAAAAAGATGAACTTTTCAGGATTTATGTAAGCATTAAGATAATGTACAGGCCCTCACACTTTGTCTGGATTATAGACTCTAAATACAGTATTGGTGAGGTTATCATCCTTGAAAAAATACAAATAAAATGGAAAGAAATGCAGAGGTGCAGAGGGAAAAAAATCATACCATGTGAGGAAAACAGTGTTACTCGTGCTTTGTTTTTAAGTATAGAGTCCTAAGAGAGTATATTTGTTCCTTTTGTATATATGTTAATTATCTAACAAAACAGTAAGTTCCTTATGGGAGAGATGCTTCATGCATGGACATTTTATCTAATTTACTTTGCTTTTTTATTTCCAGCTGGTTCTCTAGGTTTCGAGAAAGGCAGTATTTCATGATGAAAATAGCAAATGCTTTGAAGTTGAACAGAGTATCTATCACTTCTTATCTGTGGGACCTTGAACAAGGTGCTAAAGTTTCTGAGTTTCAGATTTCTTATTTATGGACTTGGAACAATAATACTTACTTCACAGAGTTATTTTTATGGAGTTAGATATATAAAAGTTGCTTAAATATTCTTGGCACAGAGTTCATGCTCCCTCTGTGATGTAATAGTAATATAACAATAGTATTAGTAGGGTTAGTTGCACTGCATTAGAACAGTCCATAGTACCTAATCATCTTATATCATTCTCTGCACAGTAGGATGTCTGTACAGATTCACTGTGGTAGAGACTTCTAATGCATACCCATATCTTGCTCCTTTTTCCTCCTGTTCTCCTGGAGTAGTATCACATATCCTCAGCCCCTTGCAATTAGGCAGGGCAAAATGCTAGTTTTGGCCAAGGAACTACGCACAGAATCGATGTGTTTCACATCTAGGCAAAAGTTAGAGCCGGCAGGTGAACCAATAATACTCTGCCCTTGCTCTAGTAATCATGAAGGCCTTTTTCTTGATGGAGCAACTACAACATGATGGAATCTCCCTTAGCTTAGATCCTGAATGAACCCTAGACAATCTGTTTGGATAATACATGAGAAATAAATACATTTGTAATGTGATGAGCCAATGGGATTTGGGAATGTTTATCACTCCAGCATTACGTAATTTATACTGATTAATACACTTAAGTAATATTTAAGACTGAGTTTCAGAACAAGAACAATTTTAATCATTTCTTCTCTTAAAAGACCTTAATGGACAATAATTCTCTGGTGACTAACATAAAAATAAGACAATAATTTATTTCAAAAGCAATGAAAATGAAATAGTTCTTGTTTGTGAATCCTAGAAGCACAAGACAGACAATACAATTTTAAGACCTGATAAAGAGTTTAAGTGTTTTGAGATCGTTACAGATAAAATTGAGTTCCAATTGTCTTTTATTGAAAAAAGACTTCATATTTAAAGGAATTTATTTTTTTCCTTGGTGCTCGATTATGAAATTAGTGTCTCAATTGGCCTTTCTAAAAGGAGATCTCAAATAAATAAGTAAATAAAAAAATCCCAACAACCTAGAAAGATTGGAATTGACGTTTCCTTTCTCTTTAATGGGCACTTAAATACATAGTGCGATGGGTGTGATGTGACTGCCTACTGCTCTGTGTCTGGTGCACTTGCGTCTAGCCCCTCGTTTGTCACTACTCTCTTGATGGGTGTCCTTAGATAAGTAATCTACATTAAAAGACAGTATCGCCCAGTGGGTAAAACCCTGAATCTTGGAGCCAGACTGCCTAATTCACATTATATCTCTGTGGCTTATTAGCTGTGTGACCTTAGGCAAATGACTTAAAATCTCTATTCCTCAGTTCCCTTATTGGGAAAATGGGGATACTAATAGTTAATATGCTATAGACTTTTTGTGCAAATTAAATGAATTAAAGCAACTCAAGCACTTATAAAAGTACCAGGCATGTACATAATAACATTTCAGTAACTATTAGCTTTTTATATTATCTATGTCTCTCTGGGACTCTGCTTTATTATCTATAAAATAAAATGATTAGACTAAATGATCCATTAAAGTTCTGTTATTTTTTTTTTCTTCTAAGAATGAAGGTTCCATGAGTTCAGGGCCTATGATTGTATCTGTCCCATTATAGTGAAAATAACCTAATGAATCCCAACACAAGACACTCAATAACTATTTATTAAATACATGTATCAGTGAATTTATGATAAGAACTACCACTTATTGAGGATTTAAACATACCACACACTGTTCTAGGTGCTATTATCTTAAATTCTCGCAATGAGCCAATTAAGTAAGTATTATTATCACCTCATATTACAGATGAAGAAAAGATGTAAAAATATATTAGGTAACTATTTCAAGGTTGCACAGTTTAATGAGTAGAGAGCAGCGGAAGAATGGGACTTGGATTTTAGATCTGTCTGATTTGTAAGTTCTTTAGTGAAACCATTTTTTCTTTAAGTACCTTTATGAAGACAATTTATAACACAGCTGTGTAGTTGATCTAGAAGGCCAAAGCCAATTCTTGAAATAGTGCTTCTATTCCTCACTGCTCTACAAAATGGCAGTGACCTGTGTACTTGTCTGTGCCACGCATTAAGGAATGAATTTTTTTTTGAGAATGAAGAATGTGTTTATCTTGTCTTAGTACAATGCCTGACACATTACAGATACTCAGTATGTGTTAATGAATAATGAAGTGAATAGTAATTAGGAACCTGGTGGTTGCTGAGGGAGGCTTTGATAGGTTAATACATTTCAAATGTTGTTTTTATATCAAATCACCAACGTCTTGATTAGATTTGACTCTATGCCAGGTGTCTTATCTTTTATTTGCTCAGTATCACACAAATATGTAACTTATTAACTAAGTTAATAGTTTGGCTTCTAATTCCTAGTTTTTCTACCACATCAGGTTAGCATGCAAAAAAAAATTTTTTTTATTTAAAGGAATATTTAGAGTAGCTTTGGGTTTCCCCATTATTATAGCTATCGTGAGGGTTGTACACTTCTCAGGGAGGTGAGGGCACAGAGAGCTATGGTACTAAGAGTAAGCAATAGCCAACATGTACCTTCATATTATTTTTATTTCCTCCATTCTGTTGTTGAACAAGTCTTAGATTAATAATTTTTGAAAAACGTCACCCTCTTTGAAGTGGGCACATAGTTAGTTACGTGCCTTAATTTACCAGCATCTTGGAGCCATTAGCATTTGGGGGGAAGCAAAGAATTTCTAGTTCTCTCATCGAGTAATTGGTGAGAGACTGTGCAAGTTGTGTGAAAGTTTTGAGGTGCCTTGCAAAAGCCATTCAGGGTTACCTATCAGGTGGGTGAGGTGGTGGTACCCATAATCTGTGATGACTTCTGCATTTTTCCCCTAGCAGTTCAGCTCATCCTGGTGACAGCATTATCTCATTGTTACAGACAGGCTGCTCTAAATTGAATGGATCAATGCCTTGATTAAAAGCTAGAGATGCAAGCCAGTCAAGGTGGTCAAAAATGTTTGGTCCATTGACATTTTCCTGTAAACCATTGAATCATTTGGCCAATAGACCAGACTTCTGGATTAGAGAATAATAATAATGGCTGGCCAATTGGTAATGCACTCACTCTCTCAACCAACTCCCTGGGAACTTGTGGAACTATTTTAAAGCAGCACAATTGGAAAGCTCCACTCCAGTGCTTCACAAAATCATTCTTGGAGTGTGAGACAATTTGGCCTAACATCAAACAGAAATGGCACATTAACGTGGAACCATTCTCTTGGCACTGAATGCACTTTGCCAGAAAAAATGGCAAACTGATTTTGAAAAAAGATTTACAGACCTATAGATGAGTAACTGTCCTGATTTTTTTTTTCTTTTCAAACAAAACACTGAGTAATTAAAGGAGAGTATAAATACTGGATTGCATTTTAAAATAGTTTTGCTATACTATTCCTTTTCTTACAATCTGTTGAAAGGAAATGGCATTTCTGCTTCTTGAGAGGATGTTTCTAAACAAATCATAAAGCCAGGACTTGGTTAAAGCTAACAAATGCCAGCACCAAGTCCCTCTGACTACATGTCAGTGTAATGTGTGTTTCTACAGGGATTTTTAGTTTCTTTAATATTACCCTCTTCCTTGTTTAAGTGGAAAACATTCTCTGAAAGCTGGATACGGGTTCTTTAATATGATTTGAGAATATTTCTGACACAGGCATAAAGGGCTCCTCTTCTCTCCCTATCTGGCCATTCAAAAATAGAAAGATGTTACTCAGATTTTGTATTTCTTTATATCAATCTCTTTTTAATCTCAGAATATCTTTCTGTGGTTTACCTAATACTTCCAAAGTATAAATGTGCTTCTATATGGAATGATTCACTAGCTACATGAACTAGGTTATCAATCTTAGCATCATGAATAGTAGGAAGACTTTACATGTCTCCTCACATGATGCAAAAAGAAGTAATCAACATCTCTATATAATATTCCTACCATTACTATTTAACTTGACTCTAATGATGAGGGAACACAAATTTAGAATGTGATAAGATCTGATTTCTTAGTTGTAAATACCCCTATATCAAGGAGAACACTTTCTGTTAGGTTTCATTCTACCCATAACAAATGCTTATGATTCTGTAGTTTTATTTTTTTTAAGATTTTATTTATTTATTTGACAGAGAGAGAGACAGTGAGAGAGGGAACACAAGCAAGGAGAGTGGGAGAGGGAGAAGCAGGCTTCCCACTGAGCAGGGAGCCCTATGTGGGGCTCGATCCAAGGACCCTGGGACCGTGACCTGAGCCAAAGGCAGACACTTAACTGACTGAGCCACCCAGGTGCCCCATGATTCAGTAGTTTTAAACCAAACTTCATGGGTACCTATTACTTTGATGTTAGCTTTATTCCTGGATGCTTGTTCCTTCCTGAGGCTATAAAAGTCACCTCCCTTATCTATTCAGTTGACCAAGTACACAGACTGCCATAAGGTGGCAAATTAGGTTACTTTATTTTTTTTTTCTTAAATAATTATTTTAATGGATTCCAATGTGAATTTGGGAATTGACATGGGAATCACCAGTGCCCAGGTAGCATTACTCAAGAAAAATTGATATGTCTCAGGGATTCATAGGAGTATGTTATTGGGATACAACCCAAGAGCATGTCTGCTATGGAAAATAGTAAGTCTTATGAGAATGGATTATGTCAATTCTGAATGTCCACAGAGCTGAACGATGTCTCCTGGTGGTTATTTTTGTGACCTGACCTTATTTTCCGCAACTGGGCAATTACTTGCAGTCAGAAATTTTCTAACTTTTTTTGTACTTACATTTCCATAAAAAAGGCAGCTAAATAGTCTTGTTGAATTAATGGATCAAGGGGCGGATGAGACAATGAATGTGGCTAGGGGCATATTCAGTTTTTCTGTCACTGTCTGTTGGAAAGTTTCCATGACTTTAATCAGATTTCTTCATTTGGTAGGGATCATTTACGAGAGACACCAAATAAAAAACATACCCATTAGATTTCCCCTGGGGAGACAATTTTGGAAGTTGTAATTTTCCACTCTAAGTATGAACAGCTTCACCATGAAAAGAAGGCTTCACATGGATAATGACAATAATGCAGTTTAATTTTTAAGACACCCAGCCTGGAGGCCTCCTAAATGGGAAACAGATGTGCTGTGCATCTTCACTTTTTCTCCAGTAATAAAGCCAATTTGTAGACATCTAGGGCATCAGATGAGGCTAGAAGAAGACCCTTATCTAATGCCCTCAGCCATAGTATCCAGCAGAGAAAAAAATTATGTTCAGTAATGTTTACCAAATACTTAGATACACGAAGCACCTCAGTAGGCATTGTTTTGCTCAAACCTACATCAACACCACAAATTTGGTCCTATTATTACCTTCATTTTGTAGTTAAGAAAAATGAGTCTTAAAGAGATTAAGAGAATCATCTGATGTCACAAATGTTAAATGCATAACAAGCAGTCTTACCTAGAGACCATGTTCTTAAGTGAAGGAAACCACCAAATCATATGAAAGTTTATTGAGTTTCACAGGATGATTTTCATACATTAGTCTGAGCCTTTATGACCGCTATCAGGGTAAACATTATAATCAGTGTAGATAAGTGGAAACTGAGATTCAGAGACATGAGGTAACTTACCCACAGTTATTGTTCTGGTAATTGACTAATGCTTGCACACTCAGTGTTTCTTCCAGTGTCCTTTAAAGTATATCAGGCTGCCTCTCTTCGTTGCTTATTGAGGTTTTCCATTTTTGTTTGACTTCTTCTTATGCTTCTAATTTATATAAAATGGCATATAATTGTCTATGATAGAAATTTAGGATCAGGAAATATGACTAAAGTGAACGGGATTTTTGTGAAACTTGGGAGAAAAAAATAATCACAGGTTCCAGGGATAATTACAACAAATTGACCTAATCGTAAGCTTTTAAATCAGAATATTGCACAAGTGGCATGGACTGTGTCTTACACTATTCTCTGTCTAAAGTATTGTAACCACTATGGCAGAGATTACTTTCCCTCAATATATAATTTCGCTTTCTTCCTTTTAGTGCTGGAAGTCCTCAACTACCACACATGGAGTTGTTTACATGGCAGGTCTCATGATGTTTCGATAGATACATTTCCGAGCTCCTCTTGCAAATGGTATGATCATGTGAGCAAGTTGATTCCATGGAATGAAAGCAGAAGTGAAGGACTTAATTCCAATGCCACGTCCATAATAGAAAACTGCTTTTTCTAGTTGCTTCTCTGCTTCTTTCTTTGTTATGCTAAAAGAGAAAGTTTTGTTGAGAAGCTGGGTTCAACTAAGCAGACACGAGAAAACCACCTTAGTGGAATAGTGGAGTGACAAAATGGAAGAGAACTAGATTCCTTGACAAACTCATGGAGCAGAACTGCCCATCTGCTGTACTCTTTATTTCTGGGCTGAGAGAGAAATAAACATTTATTATGCTGAAGGTATCATATTCTGAGGTCTCTTTGTTACATGAGCTTAGTATATATACTGTTACATCAGTATTGACTGAAATTAAAAAATTCAAAATCCATTGTCTGAATCCAGAAAGTTTTAAGAATTATAAATTTTTATATATAGTAATCTCTATATTTCCTAGAAGACTCATGAGGACAATATTACATTATATTATTGGCTGAACTGTGTCCCTCCAAAGTTCATACGTTAAGGTATTTACCTCAGAATATGACTATATTTGGAAATAGGATCTTTAAAGAGATATGGTCAAGTAGAATCATTAGAATCTAATCTAATATGACTGATATTCTGATAAGAAGAGATTGGAACACAGAAACACACACATATTCACAGAGGGAAGACCTTATAGTGACAAAGGGAGAAGAGAGCCATCTGCAAGCCAAAGAGAGAGGCCTCCAAAGAAACTAATCCTGCGAACACCTTGATCTCAGACTTCTATCCTTTAGAATTGTGCAAAAATAAATTTCTGTTGTTTAAGCCACTTGTCTGTGACACTTTGTTATGACAGATATAGGAAACTCAAAAGAGATTTGGAGACTCCCAAGAATTCCAAAAATACGATCAATAAAGTATCCTTGTGAGAGTTACATTAAAAAATAAACATATAAGGGATGAGAGATGAGAAATCAATCATGGAAGAAAGTTTAACTCATGTAAGAACCTACTATATACTGGGACAATTCTATGAGTTGGGAATAAAGCAATGTACAAGACAGGTTAAATCAGGCAACCCACTATTTCCTGGTGCTCAAATTTGTATTTAAAAGAAAAACAATCGGGTTAAAGAGTGATATGTTGGGGAAGAGTAATCTACTTCATTTTGGGCATTCAAGCAGGTCTCATTGAGCAGCAGTCTTTACGTTGAGACCTAAATGACACACACACGCACACGCACTCACACACACAAAGTCAACCATGCAAATTGGGTGGGAGTGGCTGAGACTTTCATACATATACAAAAGTATCAAGACAGAACTGAGATTGGCTTGTCTATTGAACAGGCTCTGAGTAGACCCATTCCCAAGGCTTAGGGCAGAAGCTATGTGATTTTGACACTGAGGCGATGCCCGCCCCCAAACTTTGGGAACTGAGGAGGTAACCCTAATGATCTGCAAGTCTGATTCAAAGTCTTTAGTACTTAGTGTGAATTCTTAAGTAATTTTGCATGCACAGCCAAATGGCTATATTGGTCCAGTCCTGTAAAATCCAAGAAGTCTGAGAGCCTTTCTTCATTTCATTCTGTCTTCATCCCTTTTAGCCCAAGTTGGCAGTGTTCCCACTGGGCTTATTGATTAGGTTCACACCTGCACTAACCATCCTTATCAAATGACTGGTCCACCGTCCCCTTAGTGTTCTCTTCAGAACATGTTTTTCTCATTTTTTGTAATATGGAGGTTGAGAGTTTTCTAAATCTTTAAGTTCTGTTTCTCTTTTGCTTAACAACTTCTTCAATTTATTTCTCTGTTCTCACATTTTACTCTAAGCAGCCAGGAGGAACCAAGCATGAGTTCAACACTTTGCACATAAATGTTCTCAGCTGAATAACCAATTTCATTGCTTGAAAGTTCTGTTTTCCACAAAACACTAGAATATGAACACAGTTCAGCCAAGTTCTTTGCCAGTTCCTAACAAAGATCACCTTTTTCCATTGTTCAATATCACGTTTCCTGTTTAAGTCTGAGACCTGACCAAAATGGCCTTTACCATCTGTCTTTCTACCAACACCCCATTCATGATTATGTATATATTTTCTAAGATAGAAGCTCTCTCTAAGGCTCTGCTTCAAGGTGACTAGAATCACTTTTAAAATTCTGTTCAGGACAATCTAGATTTTTTCTAGCATGTACCTTGAAATTCTTCAAACCTCTCCCCATTGTCCAGCTCCAAAGCCACTTTTACATTTTTAGGTATTTTTACAGCAGCACCCCACTTCTTGGAACCAATTTCTGTCTTGGTCTACTTCCATGAGACCTAGTCTACTCTGTAACAAATGCCATAGACTGGGTCGCTCAAATAGCAAACATTTATTTCTGAAACTTGTGGAGGCTGGCATCCTGAACGCCAGCAGATTTGATGTTTTGTGAGGGCCCTTGTTCTGGCTTACAGACAGCCACTTCTTGCTGTGTCTTCACATGAAAGAGGGTTTCTCTTTTGTCTCTGTTTTTAGGACACTGATTTCATCATGGAGTCTCCGCTTTCATGACTTTATCTAAACCTGTGTGCTTGCCTTCCAAAGGCCCCATCTCTTAATACCATTGCATTGGTAATTAAGGCTTCCACAAACATTCAGCCCATAGTACCATTCTTCTCCTTTTTCAGTTCTCAGCTAAATGTTAAGCATCCACCCCTGGATGTTTCCCTGCAGTCATGGGCAAAAATTAATTGCTGCTTCCTTTGGGGTTCCTCAGCATGTGGTTGTACCTTGAGTATGACATTGGTGAGTTGACATTATATCTTTCTGCTCTGGAATCTGCATTCCCCAAAGAACAAAAAATATTAGTGAATTTGCAACTATTTCTTATTTGTGTAGTCTCCATGCCTATCGTAGTCTCTGACATTTAGTAGGTTCTCTGGAATCTTGTAGTTAAATGTTTGGTAGGGTGAATACACATAAGGACTATTTGTATTTGTTAAGTTATATGGCATCTGCGTTCAAAGATATGTTCACAGCAAGAGATGGAGAGGACAGGATTAGAAGGGTTTCAGATACCTCCGTAAATGAAGATGTCCTAGTGCAATTTTGCAGACAGTCAGGAAATTTAAATATTTTCCTGTTCATTTCCAATTGCCTTTTGCAAAAGGAAATCTCCTGCCAAAACACTTTGTGAAATAGAGGCTTTATTCCTGCTTCTTTTAAAATAAAAACCAGGCTGCTCTTGTTTATGATGTTTGTCATATGTCCTTCCTTCCAGCTTTCCCTAGCTACAAAGGCTGTGATCATGCTACTAAATATTGTCTATGATGATGCCAGCACCTCTGGCATCTCGTTAAGCAAAACTTGGTGTTGTACTTGAGGGAATAACTCGTCAAAGTCAACAAATTGTGCTGAAGGGCAGATTCAGTTGCCTCTAATGTAAGAAATCAATCCTTTGGGAATCTGCAAAGAAGAAGCTAAAGTCACATCTTAGACTTAATTGTCTGACTCTGAAGCACAAATTCTTATGATAACACAGAATGAAATTCATTAACCATTATGATTCAGCAAATATTTAATCAGAAACTAATATGTACCAGACATTGTAGGATTGATGATGAATGATACACACTCTGCTTTTACGGTATGCATGATACATTCAGATGAGACAAATAGTTAAAAAAAAAAAGACACTATTTTGGCAGAACCACTAGGGTGGAGACTGTATATGATTTTATTTACTCTTTTAAGAGCCTGGACTAGGTCCTAAGACAGACAATTATACAAATTGTGATAAGCATATTAAAAACAATATTGGATAGTATGCTACAAATGGGAGTATATTCAAGGCACCACATTCTGGTTAACTCTGTTGTGAAAGAATGAGCCGGCCTGGAGGGAGACTTCACAGAGAGACTTTTTGTAGGAAGAGTCAGTATTTGGAAGGGTACAGAGATGCCATGTGGGAGAGTGTGGAATGGAAAACAGGGACTGGGACTAGGCGAATGAAACCTTCCAGGCACAGGGGTGATGTGTGCAAATGCTTGGGACTGTGAAATGGGATGGTAGGTGTTGAAAAGTGGCTTACGGAAAATGTAGGAATGTGATGTAAAAACAATCGACCTTAAACGGGTGGGAGTTCAGGGGGGAGGCACCATAACAGTAAAGGAGAATGGCTTGTGTTTCAGGGAACTAGAGAAAATGGCAGCACCTTCAGCTTTAAAGATCAGCTCTAGCAGGTACAAAGTATGACCTTGTGTCATACTTTCAGAACTGGTTGCCACCACTCTTTGAATGAGGAATTCAGAGACCTGGCATATCCATAAAATGGAGGAATTGTGTTTTACCACTCTTGAGGCCTAAAACATCTGCATTTAAAGTGGGGAGTAGAGCAAGGACTACAGCTTAGAAGTCTCTTTTGCTTTTGGACATTGCAGAGTTTCTTTCTCCACTGAGTAAATTTAGACTTACTGAGTTTGTAGCTCAGGGAACATACCTGAGTTGTATTGGTGTTGCATATAGAAGTACTCCTTTGCTTTTATTCTCTAGTAAAACCATAGACAGATAATAGATTCATCTTCTTTACTATGCCAGAGACTTTAAATAATACCCCAAATCAGAAGTGACACAGGGTGATGGAAAGAGTAAGGCTATTGACATGAGAAAACCCGAGGTCAAGATCCTATTTTCTAGCTTCTACCTAAATGAGTCTTTAGTTTCTCTGAGTCTCAGTTTCCTAATGCATATGATTGGGTTCATAAAATCTGCTAAAACTACTAAAAAGTTAATGTATAAAATAAAAATTAATAAAAGTCAAACTAACATATAATAACAGCAGTAATAATGGCCCTTTACTGTTTGCCACATCTCTACCCTGCCAAGTTTCTTTTTTTTTTTTTTTAAGATTTTATTTATTTATTTGACAGAGAGAGAGAGAGAGATAACAAGCAGGCAGAGAGAGAGATAACAGCTCCCTGCTGAGCAGAGAGCCCGATGTGGGACTTGATCCCAGGACCCTGAGATCATGACCTGAGCCAAAGGCAAAGGCTTTAACCCATTGAGCCACCCAGGCACCCGCCAAATTTCTCTTATATTCATTATATCATGTAATCATCTTAATTACCCCATAGATTGATTTCTCTAATTTGCAAATAATGAAACTAAAAGTTTCAAAGAGATAAACTCTTAATAACCCACACAAATATAAATGCTAATCAATTTGTATTTATTACCAAATCTTGATTTTTTTAATCATGTTTCTTTCAGATAGGAATAAATTGTCAAGTTGGAGGAATTTTGATTTGGTTTACATGAGACTCTGAAGATAGATATTGATAACTAGAATTCCTAGAGTAATACATGCAGTAATGATGATCTTATTTATAGAAGCCAAAATTTTATTGAGAGCTTACTGTTTGTATCAAACAGATGCTAAGTCCTTTCCATGGGTTATAACATTAGTTCCTCATACCAAAATGTATATTTTATGCTTGATATCATACTGCTGTATGAATAATGTCATGACCATTTTCACCATGAGAAAACTGAGGCTCACAAGGACAAAAGAAGTTTCCCAATTTCTCAAGTAGAAAGTGGAGGAGCCAGAATTCCCTGGAGACTAACCTCAGCTGAATAGCAATGTTATGCTGATTGGAGATTTTCAATTGTTCTTTCCTGTATATTGTTGATACAGCAAAATGGCACTTACCAAAATGCAGTATTCAACCCAACTCTTTGTTCTCATGTATAACACCATTCATTTCATAATAATTGTCAATTTCTATAAATCCTTTGATTGCACCCTTTTTTAGCGCTGCATGTGCAGTGCAGTGGGTGTAGTTTGCACTAGAAATATGGGAATCTGAAGATATGTGGTCTGCAATGGTCATTTTGTGGCCATTCCTGAACTACTTCCCAATTTACCAATCACCGTGTCTGTGAAGAACAGAAGTAGTTCCCTGTGTTGGCATCAACAATTGTGTTTCTATCCTGTTAACACGCTTTATACTGTTCAATTTCCATACTTGATCAGAAAACAAAACAACAAAAATTTAACAAATCTGTTTTATGCTTCATTAAATATATTTCTTCATTAAATACATTTCTAAAATTTTATTTACTAGCATATTACAGTAATATATTTATAAACATAAATTTTCTGTAGGGCATCAAGAGATTCCCCAAATATTCTCCCCTCTAAAATCTGAAGTTCTGTCATTCCTTTTGAGTAAAAAGGAACTATTATTTTCAGTCACTTTATTACCATGGTTATTCACTCAATGAATATTTACCGAGACAGGAACACTATGAATAAATGAATATTCTCTCTCTTACCCATCTAGCAGGAGAGAGAAAAAACAAATTAGTAAGATAATTTTCAATGAAGATAATTCTATGAGAGGACCATAAAGTGGAGTAATGGATTTTAAAAAAAGAAGCTAGAGGTCATAAGATGGTCTCAGTTAAAAGGTGACATTTGGGCTGAGACCTGAATTAAGAAGAAATCAGCCTTTGAAAGTGAGGGAAAGAGTTTCAAGTAGAGGTAGCAGCGACTATAACATCCCTGAGGAGAAAACGAATTTAATATATTTCAGAAACTTAAGTATTATCAGTGAAGCTGCCATGTAGAGAAATGAGCACATCCTGGTTTCAACTGAGATCATGGAGGAGAGGACCAGATTTAGAGGTTTTCTGAGCCATGGTAAGATCCTTGGACTTTATTCTGAGAGTCTGTTAATTTTAATAATAAATAAATACAAAAGCGCTTAAGTGAAAATTGAAAGAATTTTCCTAATGGCATTTCCAAACACAAAATGTTTTGTAACTAATAACTCCAGAGTTATTAGTAACCATCCTGCTACCACATGAAACCTAAAAATGAACCAAGATGAAGGAACATAAAGCTGAAAAAGAGAAAGAGTAGGTCTTAATAGCATGATTTGAGCTCTAGATCAAGCAGCCCTTAGCTTGTGTCAGTCAGGTCGTAGAAGGAAGCAGAATTCACTCCAGATGGCGTATCTGAAAACATTTTAATGAAACAACTATTTACAGAGAAGTAAGCAAAATTAAGGGAATAAGTAAGGAAGGATGAGGCACTCAATGTCCAGGAAAAGTAGAAAGTTGTTACCATCTCTGGAGCTGAAGAGACAAGAGGAAGGCTTAGTGTTATTCCAGCGCAGTAAAAGCTGAAATAGTCAAGTGCCTTATTGGGGTGTTTGTAGTAGAGGGAGGAAACTCATCCTTGAAGGATAGAGTGAGTAGAACAAAAATGGTCTGGTATTTTTCTCCGCTAGCCCTGCAGTCTTTGCCTAGTAACTCCCTTGTCATCATCCAACTAAGAGAGCTAGCAAGAGAATCATCAAGGTAATTAACAGAAATCAGCCTCCAATGTCAGAAAAGGCTGAAGAAAAGTGGATAATGCATGGGAAGTGGTGTACAAAGAGAATAATTTCCACAAAGTCAGACTGAATATCATGTAACTTTTCATATATATGAGCTAAAACGTTTGTGCATCTCCAGATTTTATTTTAAGGCAATTAGAAATTGGTATTTTGTCTCTTGCAATTAAGATCTTAACTAATAAATCCTTTGGATCATGAAAAATTACGATAGCCTCTGCCACACAGAAATCTTTTATCGTAGCCTATCTTTCTCTGCAGAGGGTCAGAGTGATCTTGAAATATCCATTTATGCAATTAGTAAGTGAAATGTATGTATGTACACACTGTTCCAGTTCTTTCTGCAGAGACCAGTTGAGAAAGTGATCACGACTCAGTGCTTCTTCCATATCTATTAGACCAAAATATTAATAGAATGAGTGGAGTAGTTGGAATATTTTCATGTCTAGTTTAATGTGAATGGGTAAATATTCATATGATGGCAGCTTCTTTTCACACAGAGCTCAGTGGGGACACTCCTTCAAATTAAATGAGTCCAGTGGGGCATTTAAAGTTGGAAAAAGAGAGATAGGAATGTTTCTGCAAGACATAGGTGAATGATTGTATGAGCCTTAGGTGTCTAGACCCCAGAAAGTGTTTCCTGTGATTATTCAAATTGGAATTCTATACCATAAGGTAAAGGTAATGAAAAGGTAGCAAATGAATTAAACTCTATCATCTGGAAGGGAAGTCACAAAGTCCATCTCCTTCATTTTACAGGTGAGGAAAATTTGAGCTAGAGAGGTAAAGTGACTTGCTGAATATCACCCAGCTCATTAGTGGCAGAGCAAGAATTAGAGACTTAAGCGTTTCATTCTACTATGTCATATTATATAGTTTAGGATGCAAAAATGAGAGATGGGCTTGAATTCTAAATCTGTAGCTTTGTTGCTCCATCTATAAGCAAGGTGCTTACCTTCTCCACAATGAAAGACATGTATTGGATTTCAATCATTGTCCCTTCTCTCTAGTTCAGGCCATAATTTTATTGACAAATATGTACTTTCCTTTTCACAAACTACATATAATCTTACCTAACTTAATCAGTTCTTTTGTAATCACAAAATGGTGATGTTCATCATGCCACTACCTATATGTGAAAGTATTAGAACTCAGAAGTCCCCCTACTGAAAATTACTGTCAAAGTCAATATAATTCCTTTCTGTGCTGTCTGAAAATGTCAGCATGCAAGAGTTAAGTGACAGAGGCCACATTTGCTAACCATTGTGTTTTGTGTTTAAGGTAACTAGACTCTGAGTGTTATGGCAAACACTTAAAACTTCTTTGTCCAGAGTTAATGAGCTGACATTGATTTTTCTCTTTGTTAACTACGAACTGTCCTGGGTAATCCAATTGAAAAGCTGGCAGTGTCTAGGGCCTCCCACTTTTAAGAAGAGCTTTCAGAATGGCTTAGTTCAGCCTTTTTCTCTGCTTTACCCCAAAGAAGCAATAAGGGTTTAACTGCATTTGCCATTTTTAGTGGTTTGGGCTCTCCTGATGTGACAGCAACTTTGGGCCAGCAGGTTAGGTTTGATTTACTCTGTAATGAGGCTTTAGGGACAGTTTTCTCTACTAATCTGGTACTCCACTTGAGTAACAATAAGGGTGGCTTATAAATGTTGCCATTCTGTAGCTTCCTGAAAGACTTGCTGATCAGTGTGAAATGTCAATGTCACTGTTATTTCTTTGAACTTGAGTTATTTTAGTTTTGTACCTCAAGCCCTAAATGAAGTTCCTAAACCATAAATAAATGTAGTAATTGGCCCAAACCACAGTGACACTGGCAAGTCTTTGATATATTGCTAAACAGTCATATGCTCCTCTTGGAATCAAAGCATTTCAGAGTTGAATGAGGCCTAAAAGGTCACTTGCTCCTACTCTTTATTCTACCCTCTAGTTATACTGCAACTAGGGTATCAAAGGTCATGCAGGCCTTTGATATTTAAAGAAAATTGGTTTGAACTGCTTTACCCTCATTCTGTGAAAGTAGTGCTCTCCAAAAAGACTTTTGCAAATTTTTCACATGCTTATATTCACTCCTTGCCTCTCTTTTCAAAGAGACACTTAATTCCAGGGTTTTTTTCTCTTCTCTCTGGTATGCCGTGAAACACGGTATTCCGCCCTGTCCTCTTGATTTTCTCCAGCTCTTACCTGAAGAGGACATTTGTGAGTATATGAAACTTTACTGAAGACCCCATACAACTTGTGTAACAGCACAGCAAACAATTTAAAATTGAAAGTAAGGTTGCTTCAACTTTAAAATTCCTTGTGGCTGAGATGCCAGTACGAATTTCTCCACAGGATTTCTGCTCAGCCCCTCAGCCTTCTTTGTAATGTCTCAGCTATGCTTCCTATTTGATTCTGCTTTATCATGAGTATTTAACTTCTTTCAGTGTAACTAGATCTTTCCTAGTCCTCCTATCTGACAAAAGGTACCACAAGCGGCTCCCTCTGAATGAATAAATACACCCATTAAAGTGGGTTCCTAAATATGTACCATTTTTTCCCTGACAAGAAGTCTGCTATTGACCAATTTTTGCCTCCCAATCTGCTCCCTTCCTTCTTCCTTCCTCTGTCTTTCTTCATCTTTCTTATCTCTCACTCCCTCGCCTGGCCTCCTCTCTTCTCTCTTATTCTCTCTTGGTCTCTTTCTCTCTCTCTCTCCTTGTAACCAGGGTGCAGGGGTGCTAGAGCACCTGGCTCCAGGGGGCCCAAATAAACCGGGTTCAGCCACTCACAGCTAATAAAATCCAAAGGCAGAGAGAATAGTGGTGGTGAAACAAGAAGAGAATTTATTTCAGTGAAACCAACACCAGGAAGACAGTGGTGTAACATCGCAAAGACTGTCTCCAAAGTGCTGAAGATGCTTCTAGGATTATATAAGGAAAATGTGGGACAAAGGTCAGTGGGTACATCCAGGTGGGTGGTAAAGGTCAGGTTGATCATTGTCTTGGGGTTAATTATGTGGGGTCTTACTGGTACAGGGCAATCCTTATTACTTAAGGGACAGTTTCAGTCTCCATCAATGGATGCTTTGCCTACCAAGTCTTTTGCCTGATTTAAGAGATAAGCTGGAAAGAAGAACTTATTAGAAAGGAAAGACTAATTGAAGTCCCCTTTCGGCCCTACCTTTCTCACATTCCCACTTCCCTTTCTCTCTTCTTTCGTTATCAAGACTTTGGAGAGGAGGAAAGTAATTTTCCTTCTACTCTTCTAGGTTCCTAGCTGAGAGGCCCTTGTAATGAAAGACAGATTAACAGGAGAAAAGCAATACGCCTTCTCTACATGGGATACAACCAGAAAATTGAATAGCAACCCAAAATGGCCTAAGCCATCACATTAAATAACATCTTTAGCTACTGACAAAATAAAAGCTTGGGGAGGCATGAGTGGGAGAAACTGTTAATGGAAGATTACCAGAAAAAGCAGTAGCAAGTAACAACAGTAAGTTGTTATACAAATCTAAGTCCATTGTCTTCTTTACTGGTAAGGGTTTCAGGAGATTTAGTCATTCTTCTCTTCCTGGTTCGGAGAGGAAAACATACTTACAAATGGGGAGATTTTTCTTATAAATATAAGTTTCTCTGACAAAAAAATAACTTCTGCTGGGTTTTTAGAGCTTTTGTGTCTGCTATTTCTTAAAAATAACCAGCTCAAGATAATCCTATGTCAAAGGGACATATTTTGGGGTGGCAAATTCTGTTCTCCTTCAACTACAAAGCTATTAAAACTAGGAGGTACAACACAAAAACTATATGCTCTTTCTTTTGAAATTTTAATCAAATAAGAATACTAACCTTTAAAGATATTGCTCAAGGACATACACATTATCTTACTGTTAAAAATCATACAAATGTTAATATATTGAAAGCAAAAAGTCTTTAAGAGCAGTTTTAGATTCTCAGCAATGTTGAAAAGAAGATGAATAGATTTCCCATATAACCTTGCCCCAATACATGCATAGCCTCCCTAACTATCCACATGCCCCATCAGGGTGGAACATTTATAACAATTGATAAACCTACATTGCCATATCATTGTCACCCAGACTCCATAGTTTATATAAGATTATATTCACTCTTGGTGTTGTACATTCTTTGAGTTTGGGCAAATATATATTGATATGTATTCATCATTATAGAATCATAAAGAGTAGTTTTGTTACCCTAAAAATCCTCTGTGGTCTGCTTATTCATCTCTCCCCACTTCAACCCTGACCCTAGCAACCACTATCTTTTTACTGTCTCCATAGTCTTCCCTTTTCCAGAATGTCATGTAGTTGGAGTCATACAGGATGTAGTCTTTTCAGATTGGCTTATTTCACTTAGTAGTATTCCTGTAAAGTCCTATATTTTTCCATGGCTTAGCATATTTCTTTATAGGACTGAATAATATTCCATTGTCTGGATGTACCACAGTTTATATATTTCCATTTACCTCCCAAAGAATAGCCTGGTTGCTTCCAACTTTTGACAATTATGAATTAAGATGCTGAAAACAATCATGTGCAGGTTTTTGTGTAGACGATAAGTTTCAACACTGTTGGGTAAATGCCAAGGAGCACGCTTATTGCATTAGATGGTAAAAGTATGTCTAGTTATATAAGGAACCATCAAACTGTCTTCCAGATTGGCTGTACCATTTTGTATCCCAGCAGTGAATGAAGATTCCTCTTGCTCCAGATCCTCATCAGCATTTTGTGTTGTCAGTGTTCCAGATTTTAGCATCTAATAGATATTTCATGGTATTTTATTGTTGTTTTAATTTGCATTTTCCCGATAACATATGATGTGGAGCATCTTTTCATATACTTATTTACCATCTGTGTATCTTCTTTGGTGAAGTATCTATTAAGATCTTTGGCCCATCTTTTAATCAAGTTGTTTGTTTTCTTACTGTTGAGTTTTAAGAGTTCTTTGTGTATTTTGGATAACAGATGTTATCCAAATCCTTCATCAGATGTGCCTTTTGCAAATATTTTCTTCCAGTCTGTGGCTTGTTCTGTCATTTCTTTGACATTGCCTTTTGCAGAACAGAAGTTTTAAATTTTAATGAAGTCTATCTTATCAATTATTTCTTTCATAGATTGTGCCTTTGGTGTTGCTAAAACTCTTTTCATTCCCATTTTCTGAGTTTCAATCTTGGACCACTTAGTCAAGGTGCCATTTTCCATGTTATAGTAATACAGGTATATGCAATAAATGTGGATTCAGAGAGATTTAAATTAAATATGAATACTTGCATTTTCTTAGTGGTTATAGATTAAAAAAATAAGAAAAACTTTATTTGAATTTTTACCAATTGCTTTTATACTTTATCACCCTCTAAAAGAGCTTCCAGCCATATTTCATGACATATTTCATCCTCTAATTTATACTCTTTTCCATATGGAATGAATTTTTGTCTATGTTGTGAAGTAAGGCCAATGTTTATTTTTTAATATGATATCCAATTAAGCAAGCAGCACTTATTAAAGGACTACTCTTTTTGTGCTGAATTTTAGTGGCAACTTGGTTGAAAATCAATTGTTTGTATATGCCTGTCTGTTTCTGGGCTGTGTATTCTCTGTTCCAGTGGATTTGTCTATAAGAATAGACAAAGAGTATGGATATCACACTGTCCTAATACTTTAGCTTCATAGTAATTCTTAGTGTTTAGTCCAGTAAGTCATATAGCTTTGCTGTCTTTAATAAGATTATGTTGGCTATTATAGGTAATATTCATTGCCATTTAATTTTTTAAATAGCGGGGCGCCTAGGTGGCTCAGTTGGTTGGGCAACTGCCTTCGGCTCAGGTCATGATCCCGGAGTCCTGGGATCGAGTCCCACATGGGGCTCCCAGCTCCGTGGGGAGTCTGCTTCTCCCTCTGACCTTCTCCCCTCTCGTGCTCTTTCTCACTGTCTCTATCTCAAATAAATAAATAAAATCTTTAAAAAAATTTTTTTTAAATAGCTTGCAAATTTATTCTAAAAGTCGTTGCAGATTTGATTGGGATTGCGTTACATTTTGAAATAAAATTGGGAAAAAATTGATTCTTCACAATATAGATCCTTTAAATCGTGGACATAGTATATTCCTTCATTTATTTAGGTATTCTGTAATGTTTCTCAAAATGCTTGTAGTTTTCTATGTATATGTTATACACATCTTTCATTGGTTTCTCCTAAGGTCTTTGATGTTTTAAATATTATTGTGAATAATGCCTATAAAATTTATTTACAGTTGTCTTGTACTAACCTCTAGAAATACAATTGATTTCTACATATATTGAAATTTTATTTAAAATCCTTGATAAGTTCTTTTGTTATTTCTGACATTTTTTCAAAATCATTTTGATTTTTATGTACATAATTATCATCTGTAAATAAAAAGAGTTTTAATCTCTTTTTTCTCTGGTTTTTATGGCAATTATTTTATCTTATTGCTTTATTTCACTAACCTTGACTGCCTCATCACTATATTATGTTTAGTAGAATTGGAAGTAATCAACATTTCTTGGCTTATTTCGAGCCTCTAAAGGAAAATATTCAATGTTTCACTGCATTTTTCTGACAGCTTTTATTTTCTGTTTATCTATTGATTCCTTTTCTGTAGATAACTTTTAGTAGGCTAAGGAATATTTCTTCCTGATTTCCTGGGAGTATTTTTGTTGTTATTTAATGACTAAATATTGAAATTTATCAAGTGAGTTTTCTACATTTATTGAGATTCTGATATGTTATTTTATTCTGCCTATGTGGTGCACTGCATTGATGCGTGTTCAGATTATAATTACAATTTTATGTACCTGGAATAAACCCCATTTATCAGGATGAAAATATCATTTTTTGTTAATACTGGATCATATAGCTTAAATAATGCTTCAGTTTTTTGTGTATGGAGATATTGACATGTAAATTTTCTCTTGCATACTATTCTTGTCAGGTTTTAAATCCCAAAGTTATACTAGTTCATAAAATGGGTTTTGAAGTATCTTCACTTTTTCTATTCTCTGAAATTGTGTTTTGTCCTTAAACATTTGAAAAAAATCACTGGTGAAACCATCTTCTCCTGTAGTTTTCTCAATGCAAGGTTTAACTTACATATTGAATTTATTAGTAAAAATAGAGGTTTCTCTATTTCAAATTTTCTTTTTTTCATATCAATTTTGATTACGTGGTTTTCAAGTTGTCAAATTTATGATGTAGACATGCTAATTATATACCTTTGGTACTCTCTTAAGATATGTAGAATCTGAAATAATGTCAACATTTTCATCCTTGATATTATCTATTCATCTTTTCTCTAATTTTTTTCTAATTAACTTAGCTAAGTGTTTATCAATTCAATCAATGTTAAAGAGAGTGATCCTCTTCCCTATTGAATGTGTGTTTTCTGTTCTTGATTACATTCTTCTTTTACTCTCTTTGGATTAAACTGGATATTCGTTTGCTGGTTTCTTGAAAGGAAAGTTTAGATCACTGATTTTTAAATTTTCTTGTTTTACAGCATGTAAGTTGTCCTCTGAACACTGAAATAACTGAATCTTACACATTTTTGTCTTTCCATAACATTATGGTAATTCATTGTAAAATATTGATATTTTTCTTTGACTTATTGGGGTACTTGGAAGTCTGTTTCTTTACGTCTAGACATTCAGGGTTTATTAAATTATAATGAGTATATTGAGTTCTATTGTAATTGAAGTGTTCATAGAACATACTCTGTATAATTTCATTCTTAAACAATTATCGAATGTTATTTTTTGACCCAGTGTATGGTAATGGTAAATGTTTCATATTCACTTAAAAAAATGTAACAGTGAAATTTACAAATCTCTTTGTTAATTCTAAGTAAATTTTTTGTCATACATTTCTCATAAATGTATGTTAAAATATCCAAATATAATTGTAGATCATTGTATTCTCACTTTTAATTCTGTTGGCATTGTAAAATTTAAATCATATTATAACACCAGTAAATTTAGGATTTTATAGTTCTCTGTTTAATTGATCCTTTAGTTTTTATGGAATTATTTTTATCTCTACTAATATTTCTCACCTTAAAATATTCTTAACTCATATGAGTATAGCTTGGCGAATATTCCTTCAATTAGTGTTTTCATTGTATATTCTTATTCTCTTACTTTCAAGATACTTTGGTTCTTATTTTAAACTGTGAACTTTATTAAAAAAATGTAGTTTATTTTACATTTTTGATTTTTTAAAGTAGTTTAGTAAGTTTATTGAGGGATGCACAAATATATATGTATATATTATATGCATATATATACACACATATATATATTTAAAATACAGAATTTGTTGAGTTTTGTCTTTTGTATACACCCATGAAAGCAATACCATAGTCAGAAAATTAATATAATGATTATACTCCCCCCAATTTCCTTGTGGCATTTTGAATTCCTTTTCCTTTTCCATTCAGGTGACTTTATTAACTTGCATGGTGTCATTCGATACTAGTTTGGATTTTCTAGAAATTTATATGGAAATTGAATCATAAAAGCTCTACTTTTTTATGGTTTGGCTTCTTTCACTCAGCATAATTATTCTGAGATTCATCCATGATGTGTATATCAGTAGTTCATTCTTTTCATTGCTAAGTAGGTAGTTTATTTTACAAATGCAACACAACTTATTTATAAATTCTTGGATAAATGTTGATGGACATTTGGGTTGTTTCTGGTTTTTCAAAAAAAAACAGTGCTATGAACATTTGTAATTTGCATACACACCTTATGTGAACATATACATGCATTTTTCTTGGGTAGAAGCAAGGAATTGAATAACTGGATAGTCATATGGTACTTCATATTTAACTTTTAAAGACACCCCCAAAATTTTTCAATTTTTTTTTATTTTGCATTACCAATAGAGTATCTCTTATATAGATGGAATATAAGCAATTCATTTATTTTCACCAGGCTTAGTACACTCATTCTTTTTTTTTTTAATGTTAAATTATTTTTATTTCTTTTTTTTCCCCAAATACGTTTATTTTATTTTTTCAGTGTTACAAGATTAATTGTTCATGCACCACACCCAGCACTCCATGCAATACGTGCCCTCCTCAATACCCACCATGGTCAATCTTTTTAATTGTAGTCATTCTAGTTGGTAAGTAGTGGTATATCATTGTGATTTTAACTTGCATTTTTGCCTAATAAAAAATGATGTTGAGCATTTTTATGGCCTTATTTACCATCTGTATATCCTTTTTAAAGTTTCGTTTATTTTTTGAGCTGTAATTGACCTATAACATTATATTAGTTTCAGGCCTAAAACATAATGATTTCATATCTGTGCATTTTGTGAAATGATCACCACAATAGGTCTAGTTAACATCCATCACTACAATGGTTGTAATTTTTTTCTCGTAATGAGAACTTTTCAGATTTACTCTCTTAGCAACTCTCCAATATACAGTACAATGTTACTAATTAAAGTTAGTATGCTGTATTTTACGTTTCCATGTTATTTATTTTCTAACTGGAAGTTTGTATGTTTAATCACCTTTACCCATATTGACCATCCTCCACTGCCCACCCCTGGGGCAGTGGCAACTGCCAATCTGTTCTCTGTATGAATGAACTCAGTTTTTCTGTTTTGGTTTTTTTTTATATACTTAACAAATAAGTGAGATCATACAGTATTTGTTTTTCTCTGTCTGATATATTTCACTTATTAGCACAATGTCTTCAAGTTCCATTCATATTGTGTCAAATGTCAAGATCTTCTTTTTCATGGCTGAATAATATTTCTAGTGGATCTCTACCATATTTTCTTTATCCATTTATTTGTTGAAGGACACTTGGGTTGTTTCCATATCTTGGCTATCAATATTATAATATTGATGCAATGAATATATAGGTACAGAGATCTTTTCCAGTTAGTGTTTTTATTTTTATTTTTGGATAAATATTCAGAAATGCAATTGCCAGATCATATGGTATTTTTATTTTTAACGTTTTGAGAAACTCCCATACTGTTGTCCATAGTAGTTGTACAGTTTACCTTCCCACCAACAGTGCACAAGTGTTCCCTTTTCTCCACATTCTCACCAATATTTCTTATTTCTTGTCTTTTTGATGATAGTCATTCTAACAAGCATTATATCTCACTGAGGTTTTGATTTGTATTTCTCAGATGGTTAGTGATGCTGAGTACCTTTCATGAACCTGGCAGCCATCTGTAGATCTTCTTTGAGAAAACACCTATTCAGATATTCTGCACATTTGATTGATTGATTGATAAGTCCAGTGTAGTTAATATATAGTGTTATATTAGTTTCAGGTATATAATATAGCAATTCAGCAATTCCATACATTACCCACTACTCCTTACAACAAGTGCACTTCTTAATCCCCATCTTTCACCCACCTCCCACCTACCTCCCCTCTGGTAACCATCAGTTTGTTCTCCATAGTTAAGAGTCCATTTCTTGGTTGTATTTCTTTTTCTTTTTCCTTTACTGATTTGTTTTATTTCTTAAATTCCACAGATGAGTGAAATTATATGGTATTTCTTTGACTGACTTATTTCACCTAGCATTATACTCTCTAGCTCCATCCATGTCATTGCAAATGGCAAGATTCATTTTTTGTGGCTGAATAATATTCCATTATATATAGTCCATTTTAAATTGTGTGTGTGTGTGTGTCTGTGTGCGTGTGTGTGTACACACACCACTTCTTTATCCATTCATCTATGAATGGACACTTGGATTGCTTCCATAATTTGGCTGTTGTAAATAATGTTTCTATAAATGTAGAAGTGTATAGGATTGCATGTATCCTTTGAATTAATATTTTTGTATTTTTTGTGTAAATTCCCAGTAGCATGATTACTGGATTGTAGGGTAGTTCTATTTTGAGGACGCTCATTCTGTTTGAGGAAGCTCATACTATTTTCACAGTGGCTGCTCTCTTTTGCAACCCTACTAACAGTGCAAGATGTTCTTTTTTCTCCAAATCCTCACCAACACTTGCTGTTTCTTGTGTTTTTGATTTTAGCCATTCTGACTGGTGTGAGGTGATTTCTTACTATAGTTTTCCTTTGGGCATTTTTTAATTGGATCATTTATCTGTTTGCTGTTGCCATTTAAGTTTTAGTTTTATGTTTTTCATTTATAGAAGTTTATTGACTAAAATAAAACTTGTAGTTGAAAATTTTTAGTAAATGCCAATTTTTTAATTCATGCTTTTGTTCCCCCATTAGATTTCTTTAAACATAATAAATATTTATTTTTATTTTATGTTTAAACATAGTACTTATTTATTTTATTTTATGTACATAGTTATTCTGGCATCTTAAATATATACACCTTTAATTCTGGCTTTTTGTGTTAGTTTCTAATTACTCTGTTATAAAGTTTATGAATTTTATAAACAGCTATTGCTAAAGTTATTTGTAGGGACTCTCTAAGGTCTGGGATAAGGATGTAGCCCTCCAGAGCACACCCATGTTGGCAGTTGTCTGGGGATACTTCCAAACTGGTAATTCAAATCAATTTTTTTATGCCCTATACCTCAAATATATGCTTCATCCATAATATAATGTGTTTGCTGTATTATTTCTGACTTTAAGGAAAAGACTAACAAATGGGTTAGATGAAACTTAAAAGAATTATTAACTATAGATAGTAAATGCATCATTAACCTATAGGACATGTTAAATATAGATAGAATAAATAGGCATTTATATGTTAAATATAGATGAAAGGGATGAAAGAAATAAATGATAATATTACTTGTAGATAAAGAGATAGAAGGGTGCCTGGGTAGCTCAGTCGGTTGAATGTCTGACTCTTGGTTTTGGCTCAGGTCATGATCTCATGGCTTCTAGGTTCGAGCCCAGCATCAGGATCTACACGCAGTGGAGAGTCTGCTTGAAGATTCTCTCCCTCTGACCCTCTCTCAGCTCACTCAGTCTTTCTCTCTGTCTCTCAAATAAATAAGCCCAGCATCAGGATCCACACTCAGTGGAGAGTCTGCTTAAAGATTCTCTCCCTCTGACTCTCCCTCAGTCTTCTGAGGGAGCTCACTCAGTCTTTCTGTCTTTCAAATAAATAAATAATCTTATATTTATATCTTACATATATATAAGATTATATATATAATCAAATAAATAAATAAATCTTTAAAAAAGAGAGAGAGAGAGAGAGAGGGATGGAAAGCAACATAAATCTTAAATATTCACAAAGCATGGATCAGCTTTATCTGCCTCAAATTGGCTACCCACTGGGGGCAAAAAAATCAAATTTTTTGCTTGCATTCTTTTTAATATATGAAGATAGCCTTAATTTAGGTCCAAATACTATCCTTTCTTGCAGATGTTAAATTTCAAGAAAGATTTTATTTATATATTTTCCTTTCTATATATAGCCTGAAGAGAGTCAGTCAGATTTTTGTCCCATCTTCCCTTAGTGGGAAGATTTTTCTTCCTTGTTTAAACTTTATGTGAGATTATAGACTTCATTTGTTATCAGAATTATGCATGTGTCATCTATCCAAGTCTCCATCTTTCATGAATTTAGAATTTTGTCACTTGACCATTGTATGTAGCCTTTAAATCCAGAGTACCTGGTTACCCCATTTGATGACAGATGACATCAGAAAGGTTAATTTTAGCCCTTGCTTATATTTATGAATTAGCCTGTGCTTTTTAGTGTTTATAATTTTAGTATTTTTGCAAAGATTTTATTATTTATGTAGTGGGTGTTTTGGATATTTTATAACAAGACAGTTTCAGAAAACCCACAATAAAATAAAGATATAATAGTTATTATATATTCTGAGGTATCAACCAAATTTTAAGTATTGTTTCCAAATTCCACTCTTTGGAAAACCTTCGCCATTGGATTATTTTCTCTGTCAATTTTATATAACCTTTATGTATTTAAGTTTTAAATATATGATCACTAAGCACAAACATATTTCTGAATTTTCACAGGGAGAAATAAATAATTATAATAACTCACTATTATTTGGTGAAATACTTATTGAAATGAATATTGGGTATATATGTTAGCTAATAATAAAGACAAATACAATTTATACTTTAGAGAATCAAATCATTTTCTTTGTGAACTGGGTTTGTTCAAAATGATGCCATTCAAATGTCTAATTACCAAACATTTCCCCTTCTTATTACCCTATGAATTACATTCCTTCCCACTCAAGTTTCAGACCCTTACCCTCTTCTCTTTAGTTCAAGATGACATATATATTTATTTTGCCTGGCTGTCTTCGGAATTTCCACGTCTGGGTAGGTTTTCCATATGTATAAAATTAAATTTGATTTTCTCCTCTTAATCTGTCTCATTTCAATGTGGTTCTTAGTCCTGACAGAAAGAATTTTGAAAGGACAGGAAATTCTTGTTCCCTGACAACACAAAGACTAAAAGTTTGGAAGATAGTCTATCATATAGTTCTGTTCTTTAAAGTCTGTGGCCCAACTTTGATGGAAGATAAGGTTATAGAATGAATTTTCTCTCTAGAAATATAGGCACATAGTCTGTGTAAATAGAACACTAAGTAATTAACTATTCTGGTCAAACTGCGTAATTCCATTCCATTTGGGATAAAATTATATTTTTCTTAATTTTTTATATGTACATCCTTGTATAAGCTAGCTCCTAATACTGGTGTATAATTTCCTAATGCATTTCTTAGGTGTGTTCTGTGAGACACTATATGACATGCCTTATAAGAAAAATCAATAGGATTTTACAGTCAAGTTGCCCTCCTTTACACTACCACATTAAAGGCACAGAAATGTTTTAGAGCAAAGAAATCTGCTTACTTTTGAATATTTTTGTGTTGGTAGAATTATACTTTGGCCATCTATCTTTATTAGTGTTACTTTTATTTAACCTTTCCATTAACATTCAAAAAAATTAGAACATCATTTGAGAAACTGCATAGGAATGAGTCATAAAAGTCTTCAGTATAAGTGAAATCTAGGTGAAGTTAAAATTCGGAATTTACTTCATTTTTCTTTCTTTGGCCTCAACATTCTTTGTACGCCTACTCTTTTGCTGGTTGTGCCATGCTCTCACAATGTCCTAATTTCAATGGAAGAAAGATGGAAATAATAAATCTACATTAAATTGTTTCTTTGGTATTGAATACATGCTCAGTTTGACTTAAAAGATCTGAATTCAAACAGCAGATCTGCTATTGACTAACCATGTAACTTTGGACAAGTTAACCTTCAGAATTCTGTACCATAAAAAAAGAAACAATCATGCCTCCATCTACCTCACAGAGTTAATATGGTAGAAAACATAAAGATTAATTAATTAGTGCTCATTTGTTAGTAGTGACTTTTCTGAACATTAAAATGTTATGAAAACTTAAGATAATTGTTATATGTATATAGTAGTTATACATATATAGAATATATTATATAGGTTGTTACATAGCACAGCCTTGTTGCAAAAAAAATTATGTCAGTCTTAAAAATAAAATTATTTTCAAATGTAAAAAATGAAGCTAAAATCAGGTACAATAAAAGAGAAGAATCAGATAGTAAAATGAAATCAATAAGAGTTAATATACATATGTACATGCTGTCTAGGACTGCCTGCATAATTGAATTGACAGAATTGTTACTATTTCTTCTCTTCTTTAATTTCAATATAGTTAACATACAGTGCTATATTAGTTTCAGGTGTACAATATAGTGATTCAAAAATTCTATACATTACTCAGTGCTCGTCATGAGCGAGTATACTTAGTTGCCTTCACTCATTTCACCCATTTCCCCGCCCACCTCCTCTCTGGTAAACATCAGTTTATTCACTATGGTTACGAGTCTGTTTTTTGGTTTATTTCTTTTTTCTTTGTTCAATTGTTTTGTTTCTTAAATTCCTCATATAGGTGAAATCATATTGTATTTGTCTTTTTCTAAGTGCTTATTTCACTTATATCATACCCTACAGATTCACCCATGTTGTTGCAAATGGCAAAATTTCTTTCTTTGGTAAGGCTGAGTAATATCCCATTGCATGTATATACCACTTCTTCCTTATCCATTCATCCATCCATGAAACTTGGGTTACTTCCACAATTTGGCTATTGGAAATAATGCTGCAATAAAGATAGGGGTGCATATATCTTTCCAAATTAGTGTTTTCATATTCTTTGGGTAAATACCCAGTAATTAATTACTGGATCATATGGTATTTCTATTTTTAATTTCTCGAGGAACCTTCATACTGTTTTCCACTGTGGTTGCACCAGTTTGCATTCTTACCAAAATGCACGAAGGTTTTTCTCTACATCCCAATAATTGTTTCTTTTTTATTTTAGCCATTCTGACAGGTGTGAGGTGATATCTCCTTGTGGTTTTAATTTACATTTACCTGATGATGAGTGATGTTTTTGAGAATTGTTTACATGTGTCTTTTGGCCATCTGGGTGCTCTTTTGAGGAAGTGTCTATTCATGTCTCCTGCCCATTTTTAATTGGATTATTTTGTTTTTGAGGTTAAGGTGTATCAATTCTTGATGTATTTTGGATACTAATCCTTTATCAGATATGTTACTTGCAAATATCCTCTCCCATTCAGTAGGTTGTCTTTTAGTTTTGTTGATTGTTTCCTTTGCTGTGCAAAACTTGTCATTTTGTTATAGTACTAACAATAGTTTTTCTTTTTCTTTCTATTGCCTTAGGAGACAGATCTAGAAAAATGTTGCTAAGGCTGATGTCAGAGAGATTACTGCCTGTGCTCTCTTCTACGATTTTTATGGTTTTAGGTCTCACATTTAGGTCTTTAATCTATTTTGGGTTTATTTTTGTATATGATGTGAGAAAGTGAGTTTCATTCTTTTCATGTAGCTGTTCAGATTTCCAACACCATTTGTTGAAGAGACTGTCCTTTTCTCTTTGCATTTTCTTGCCTCCGTTGTAAAAGATCAATTGACCAAATAAATCATAGGTTTGTTTCTGGCTCTTTATTCTGTTCTGATGGTCTGTGTGTCTATTTTTGTGCCAGTACTATACTGTTTTGATTATTGCACCTTTGTAGTATAGTTTGATATCTGGGATTGTGATGCCTCCAGCTTTATTCTTTTTCAAGACACCTTGACTCTTTGGGGTTTTTTGTAGTTTCATACAAATTTTTAGATTATCTGTTCTGACTCTATGAAAAATGCTGTTGGTATTTTGATGGGAATTGCATTAAATCTGTGAGTAATTACTACTCTTAAATCCTGTAGTTAAAAGATCATTTTCATAGCAAAAGTGGGGTAAATAGGAATGTTGAGGAATAGTTTAATAGAAATTAAAGAAAGGAAAGAAACTTCTTTAGGGACAAAAACGTCATTTAAATCTGATTTCTTGAAACTCCAAAATTATTGGTAACAAAGTAAATCTATTCAAATGAAAAGCATTTATCATGTAATAGTCCCCAAACTTTTGTAAATCAGTCAGAGAGTTTGTCAGATCCTTGGTCTTATCCAGTGGCTAATACTAAAGACTATTGCTCAGTGTAAGAATGCATTTTACTTTGTTAGCTATTGAAAAGCAAACATGGGAAAAATATTTGGCTTTTATCCCTTTAAAGCCTAAAGATATTTATCCAAGTATTTGCCCAAGATAAATGCTTCCAATCTTTAATCTAAGTAAAAATCTACTTTTTAAAAAATATTTTACTTCATTCACTTCTTTCATAGCATTTACATATTTTAACATTATTAGGTTTTTTAACTTATTACTATACATCCAGCTTGTAGCCTAAAGCCTCCCAGAACAAAATACCATGATTTTTTCTTTGCTATATTTTGTCCTCCAACTATTGTGCTTGGCTCCCAATATTGAATGAATAAGTACATAAATGGCTGAAAGCTATTTTCTAATAAATATATGGTTAGGAGAAATTCTTACAAAGAATATTATTAAGCAATGAGTATGAATGAATTAAAACATAAACATGATTTATAGTGAAAATAATCAGACTGAAACAAAATGCTACTGCATGACTCCATTTAAAATAGTTCATGAACAGGCAAACTCATGATATCAGAAGTCAGGATGTTGCTAACTCTTGGGGGGCAACAGTTACAGAAGGAGCACCATAGGGCTTTTGGGATACTGGAAATGCTCTGTTCCTTAATCTGCTGCTGGCTATCCACTTGTCTTCAAGTTTTTGTAAAATCCTTTGAGCCTGACCTGTGTACTTCTTTATATGTATACTATACTATCCTTTATAAAAATGTGTTCAGAAGTAGTACCTAATTGCCTGGAGCAAAAATAGATTGGGTCATTTGACTGTCTTTTTTATTCTAATGGCAAATATTAAATGAATATTCTGTCAAAAGTCTTAAAGATACTTCGTATCTTCTCCTTCACTTAGCTTTTAAGAGCCATTTGCTAGAAAAGAGGCAAGCCACCGATGATTGTCAAATCAAAGATCTTATAGATGTGCATTTGAGCATGGCAACCTTCACAGCAAACTTTCTGTTTCCCCAGAACCCACTTCTTTCCTCACATTCCTATTATGCTACCAACTTTAAACTGGGTTTCTATCTCTTCTCCCAGCTACACACCATGAATCATATCAGATCTTCTTTTCCACAATATTTCATGCCCAAAAAGATATTCAATGTATTCCCAGATACAGGAAAAATGGAAATATCCAGTAGTCAAATGAACAGACAGAATGGTTCTTTCTCAAGTTTTTCTCTTATGGTTGAGAACCATGTTGGTTTATTCAGAGACTGGGTGTTGATTTTTTATCTCCAATCAGAACACAATCTTGGATCCTCTTCATCGCTGGAAAAACATTCATATCTTTGGCATTCAGACCAGTGGGGGAAAAATTGTCTTTCCTAAAGACAGATGTCCTATAAAAATGCTCTGGGATCAATCCCATGATGAAAGGCTTGTTGCTTCCACATGGAGGGACTAGGAAATCCATAGTTTAGGTATGTGTGACTTGAATTAGTAACACACAAAAATCACAAAATAAACACCATGGTTTTGCATCTACTTGCTAGACAGAAACACTGGCATTAATAATACAACTGTGAAAGTCCAATCTCCCTATTTTCATATGTATATATGCAACTCTTTTTGTAGTACTATATATCATACTTACCAGATACTGTTTACCCCAGCATATTTTACTTGTCATCTGCCCAGCCTTCCCCTAATAAACCTTGAAACTGCTAAAGAGAGATAACTGGTAAGACCTGTCTGGTGAAACCACAGCATGTTTTGAAAGGGAGTAAAGTAATATAAGAAGATTATGGAGATGCGACTTATTTCCTCTAAGGTTTTAACAACAATAGCAACAACAAAATTGTATATTGAGTTAAGATTAAGACAAGTTCAGTCTTCATTCTGATACTCTTTACATGTCATGCACTCTTTGTAAATGTTAGTTTCCTCTGTGTGAAGTGAAACATGATAATGATAACAGGTTGTAATTAAGCAAACTTTTTCATGGATGTTGTGAGAAACAGATAAGTTAGAGTTATTGGAAGTATACTGAAGACGTAATAAATATGGGTAAATACTGAATGATGTATTTGATACAGTCTAAAAAAGGGGATGTGTAACGACCCTTCAAACCATTCTTTGGATATTCTTCCAAAATAAATAATCATCAGTTTTCATTTTTTTATAAGGTAGCTTTAAATTCCATCTCCCCATTTGCATTTTTGTTTAGTCCATTCACATAATTGAGAGCAGAGTTATAGAAAGATAGCTAGGACTTAACAACAACAACAAAAAGTTGGTTGGGGGAAAAGGTCTGGAACTTCAGAGGAAAGGAATGCAGTTTCTACAGTACTAAGAAGGGGAGATGTTTAGTAATTAGATGTTTGCCCTACAATACATATGGGTTACTCAAAATTTTTCTTTGCTAATAACCCTTATTCTGGGAAAGGCTTCAAATTTAGATTATTCTATGTAGTTAAGGGAGGGGAAAAAAGTTTCTCTTGAGCCCACAGGGTCTTGATTGTTTTCAGCTCAAAATAATCTTCTCGTGAAAGTGGCCCATCTTGCTGTGGTTTGCCCTTGGCCCCTACAATGTGATTAATGTTCAACAAGAAGTTGTTATTAGACTATATACATACATATTTAGGGGAATAAAATAAAAATTATTAAGAAAAAATCACAGATTTATTTTTGAATTGCCTTTTAAGATGGTCTCCTCCTTTAGCATCCATATTTCTAAAAATTGGCAATAGCAGTCATGACCCATGAAGAAACACGAACTCTAGTTTCACCTAAGTAAGCCCAAATGGGCCAATAGAGGAGGGGTGCAAGATGGCGGAGAAGTAAGAGATCCTGCAGCAACCGGTCCCCAAAAGTGAGCTGGAAATCTACCAGAACACGCTGAACACCCATGAAATCACCCTGAGGAGCAAGATTTCTCACTCTGGGATCTCTCCGAGAGCAGAAGACAGCAGTGGAGAGGTAAAAGCAAAGTGGGAACACTCGAACTGATATCGGAGGATAAACAAAAGGGGGAGGGAGCCACCAGAAGCTAACCAAGAACAGTAATACCCCAAAGTGCCCAGTGGCGGGGGACCAGCATTAACGTAGAGTCCATTAAAAACACTTAAAAAGGGCAAAAAGTTCTGAGGAGTAGCTAGTGGAAGGGGGTGGTCGCGGGCACGGGCGCTTGGACCCACCCTCCCAGGAAGGAGCGTGCCAAAGTGAGACTGGTGGGGGGATCCAGTCTGCGATTCCTGAACCTGCAGCTTTCCGCTCTCTGCAACAACCTGTGGGCCGGGCGCGCACCTGCAAGAGCCTTTAGAGAGTCTGCAGTGGTCCACGAGCCGAGCCACAGCTTTTCTCTGTGTGCGCCCGCGACCAAGGCATTTGCAGCCCGCCGCAGAGCCTGAGCGATCCCCGCTGGCCGCGGGGAGTACGCGGGCAAGCGGCCTAACTTCCGGGGCGCCCCTCGCGGAGCCGCAGAAAGGCAGCTGCGGTCGCGACTTTCCCGGCCTGCCACAGGCCTCCCGGTCCGCACATGAGAGCCACAGAAAGGCAGCTGGGGTCGCGCGCCACCTCGGACAGGCTGAGATGTGAGCAGAAATTTCGCAGAGGGGAGTGTGTGTTCTGAACCACACAGAGGGGAGCAGAGACTCGGGCTTCCTGCAACTCGGAGGTCTGAGTGCTTCTGAGCAGATTCATTGCTTGGACTCTCTGATTCATTGCTTGGACTCTCTGAAAAAGCTACAAAAGGCCAAAAACCTTCAGAGAGCAAAAGACTGAGAAACCGGTTTCCACAGAGCTCAGCCCCTTGACTGGGGGGCAGGGTGGCTCAACCCAAGCAAGACTGACTGGCAAACAACGCGGCAGGCCCCTCCCCCAGAAGGCCAGCCAAAAAACAAAAGGACTATAACCACAGGGTCCCCATAAAATTTTAAACCCCCAACGCCAGGGGAAATCAATATATTAAGCTCCTGGTAATACCCTCAAACCTGTATATTTCATAGATACAAGGTTGTTTTTGTTTTTGTTTTTGTTTTCTCCTTATTCTCTATTTTTTTGTATTTTATTTTAGTATTCACTTGCTTTCACATTTCTTTTTTCTTTTGTTTATTTATTTTTTTTAACTACTTAACATTACAACGAGGTTTAATACAACTATAAACCCAGGAGGGCCTGAAATAACCTTCCTCGCCTG
>CM052815.1:15502911-15532251 GCA_028533885.1 Nasua narica
CTTTGGAGGATGGAAATGAAAATGGCGGCTTCCAGTAACCGACCTGTAGGAGCTGAGAGCTCAGAGCCCCACTCCTCAGTACGCCCTCAGAGAAAAGCAGTCAATCCCTCTGTTCTCTCTGGTCTCCAGCTGCACTCCATGCTCACCCGGGCTGTGACCGAGTGTTTCTGTCTCTGGCACACAGCCCCGTTTGGGGTCTCCAACCCAGCTGATTCCTGCAGTGCACTCCCGCACCACTCTTCTTGGAGGAGGAATGAAGGGGTATCTCCCCTTGTGGGGTCCCTGCTTGAAGAGCAGTTGCCCGACTGTGCCTCAAATAATGGTTTAAGGTAATCCAGAGCTGATAGCCTGTTTCTCGGCTGTCTCTGCCATTGGCTTCCCCGCTCTGACGCCTGGGAGTCTGCCACCCCAAGACACCCCTGGTCTTTTTGTATCCCTGTGGGACCTGAGATCACACTATCCCAGTGAGGGTTCCACATACTACCCCGCCCCCTTAGCCTCTGGAGCGACATCCCTCAGTGGAGAAGATTTCTAAAAGTTCCAATTTTGTGCTGTGCTGTTCTGCAGCTTTCTGGAAGCTGGCCCCTCCCCCTATTGTCTATCTTCCCATCGCTTTGGATTCACTTCTCCACACGGCCTACCTTCAGGAAAGTGGTTGGTTTTCTGTTCTTAGAATTGCTATTCTACCTTTCTTCTCTCTCCTGTTGAGTTTGCAGGTGTTCAGACTGGTTTGATAACTATCTAGCTGAACTTCTGGGATCTGATGATATCTCAGTCTCCCACTCCTCTGCCATCTTGTTCCTCCCTTGAGACACTTTTCTAATGTTGTTTATTAACATCACAAAAAGAAACTGTTCCAAGTTCTGGTGATAAAAATGGTAGCTATTGTCATTGATATTTTCATCATTACTAATTAAACATGCTTATTGAGACCAGCTTCTTGAGGACCAATACTTTGAATGGGTACAGTTTGGTGGAGAGCCAGCTCAGGAAGAAACCACTCAATAATAACAGACTTGGATGGGATGGCATTAGGTAAAGAGTATTAGAGTCCTAGAGCATTGTGATAGATAGCCCCTTCAACACTCTGTTGCCTATCCAGCATTTGAAATCTTCAATGTTTAAAGCTTCTGATGTATCAGTCTTGGTGAGAGATGCCTCTTTCAAAGCCACTCTGATTTGATTTTTGAGAACCAGCAGCTACGATTCAAGAATATACTTAGGTTCTGTCAGTTTGATGCTTGGGAAGGGAACTTAATTTCTGGATTGTGTGACAAAAATAAGCAAAGGACATTTCTGTTTCACACAGTGGGTTGGACATCATTGTCCAGTCTGAAACCTGATAGAAAGCAGTAAGCTATAACCCACAAGACAAAAATAAAAGGAGAGGAGGTGGCAGTAATAACATATGGTGGTTAGTAACTAATGTAGCAGGCCAGATAAGAAAGAAACCTAAACCAGTGTGAGGGAAGTTGCAGAGTGAGGGGATTACCATCATAGAACCATAAAAAGCATCAAGAATTGAAAAAAATAAATAAATAACTCTGAAAATAGGCTGGATGCATGGCTGAAAACCATGGATTGGTTATGTTTGGAAGCCTATAGGAGAATCATACAGACACTATATTTTCTTCCTTACTCAAGAAGAAAACTGGAAGGTGACATCTTGGAGAGAGTGAGCCAGAGAGACTCTGCTCTTGGTGACATGGGACATAGCTGAGAGGTGGGCTATCATAATTAAATTAGGGTGGTTAATTGAAAAGTGAGACTATTTGTATCCTTTCCTTGCTAGGCTTCCTGAATGCTGGTAGCCAGGCGTAAACCATTCAGGCAGAAGAATAGATGTTTCTTCTCTGGGTATACTCACTAGCTCAAAAGAAAATACCTATAGAAAAAAATATATGTCCTTCCTATGAAACAGCTCAACAAGATCATCCTCTATTAAAGTCCATTGTTTGACAAGCTCATGTTACATGTAAAACATTACTCATCAGCCTTTCTTGTTTTGAGCTCAAATAGGGGCAGAGTGCTAAAGATCACCAACATTTGAGATGTCTGAAACGTTGAAAACAAAAACTAAATAACAACAACAAAAATAAATAAGAGGAAACAGTGCAGAGAGCAGAGCAAGGGAATATTAAAACCAAATCATCATAACCCTATTATCTCTTTACAAGTTCCTGAATTTATAGTTGGTGCACTCAGAACCTAGTGGCAATCCTGGAATGGTGTCCTCATCCATGGACTGCTAATTACTATGGCAGAAAAGGCAAAGGAAGGAGAATTTGTGTTAATCCTTCTTACCAAAATAGCACATTTGAATCAATAGCTCACCTCTGAAAAACCTGCCAGTTTGTGCGACCACCAGAAAACTTACAGGTAGGGACGGGATGGCTTCAATTTAAGTCTCCATTAAGTCTCTAGTTCAGGTGTAGAGGATAGACAATTTTTTAAAAAAGACAGGAAATTAATACAAACTTAATGCTGCAGGTTAGATTCTTTAGGAAACAGACTGAAATAAAGAGCACAAAAGGTTTATTGGTCTATAACATGTGTGAACCAAAAATAGGAGGGAGCAGGATTGCACAAGAGAATCCATAAAACCGTGATGCAGATCTGAGAAAATCTCTGTTAGCCCAAAAGAGAGCTCCAGGGCAAAGATTGCCCATTAGAGAAGTGTCTCATTGGGCAAAAATGACTAGGCTGTTTTGCTACCATCACTTTGCTAGGTCGTTGGCCAGGGCTGCCCCAAGAGTAGAGTATAATCTCAGCTCAAAAATGGAACTTGGAAGGTGCTACGAACTGGAAGCTATCAGCTAACTACACTCCTTGTAGCTGGACAGCAAATCATTCCTTGAAGGAGGCGGTGCCTGAGTGGAGCTTCTCCATAGCTTCCCCACTTCTCAATGGGTGACTGACTGAAGTTGCTAGCTTGGTTCCAGTTATGGTCCCCTCATTTGATCTATTATGTGATATTTTTTCTTTTATCCTAATAAACTGGAAAGACTAGTTATAGTTGTTTAGCTAAAATGGCAGTACATCTTTGCTAACATATAACATATCAGAATTATTCCATCCTTTTAACTCTGTATTACAGTATAGTTTATTGATGCCTTAAGTAGCTTATCAACCCATAGGGCATTATACAGACTGATTTCAGTGATAATTTTATGTTGATCAGACCTAGAAAGCAGGAAGTAGCAGGTATCCTAGATGTCTCAGGATGGCATATACATGTAGTAAGATTAGAGACAAACTTCACTATAGATTAATGCCACATCAGTGGAGTTCCTGTGCTTCTAATAATCTGAAACCTGTTGGGATATAACCTGCAAAGTCTAGAACATTGCCTAACCCCTATACTAAGAAATATACCCGACAATTTCTGTGCATCTTTGAGTTTTGAGAGCAAAATAAATCACATTTTAGTTTGCTGCTTTGACCAATTTGCCAGATGACCTCAAATGCCCTTGGTTTAGGAGTGGAAAATGAGGATATGAAAAGATACTACAGTATGTACATGAACAAGTAACACTGCCAGTTGGTTCTTATGGATGGAGAGACCCAGAAGTGCTTGGAATGTCTGAGGAATATGGAGATGTTATATCATACCTTTGATGCTCCAGTAGTGAATTTCTAGGGGAAGCCTTTATGATTTGGGGACAAAACTGTACCACCTTCCAAATTTAACTTACCATCATTTAACAAAATAGCTTTTCTCTCCTATGATAAACTAAGATTGAATAAATACCTTATTATGAAATACCAAGGACCATGTAGCTGCCAATATCAAATATTTAGTATTTGATCCATTGATTCTTCAGATTAATTGTGCCCAGCAACCTTTAATAATCATGTGAAAGTAATAGATATAAATAGGAAAGGTATTAAAGACATAGCATACACATATTTTTAGTGGGTTACTTCTAATTCAGTGTCATCCCACCTTTAACCTTTAATTATCAACTCATGGGTAGTTACCTGTAACCAGTTGTCTAAGGAGGGAAAAAAAAGCCAACAAAGTTTTAGGCATATATCTGCATGATAAATTGACATTCAGTTGAAAACGACTAATACATTCTAAGCCAATTAGACATTGAGAAACAGTGGAGGAAGCATTCTCTCATTGATTTATGAATGGTGAAATAATTATTTCAGTGGATGGTCGAGGTCTTGGAAGGAGCTAGAGTTCACAGCAAAGATACCTATCGAAGACTACAGGATAAATTTCTTGAAATGGGCCCAACATTTAATAGTACTGGTTTCTCAAGTGAAATTTTACTAAATACCCTTTCTGTGAAGATTTTTAAGAAGTAGAAGAGGTAACAGCTTTCTTCCTCAGCTCTCTAAAGATTTCTCAATAGGCTCATGAACCAAGTAGTCATGAAAACTATGCATGTGCTCAGTCATATGGACTTCCCTCCACAAAGCTGATTTCTCTTTCTACTCTGCAGTTTGCAAACAATAGAAGCTAAACCTGGGCCCTCAAGTGATATGACTTCATAGAAGAAAAAAGCCACACAGCAACAGGTGAACATCCATCCATCAGGTAGGAAATAGTAATTTATGCTAACTTGAAAAACATCTGAGTTGGTATCTGTTTCCTCTCACTTATCATTCTTTTTTTTTCTTGTTTTTTTTTTTTTGCATGAAATGTTACCTGAAACTTACTGACTGTCTTACCATGTTATCCAGTACAAAGTGAACTCATTTTTCAAGGAACGAATGATATCGCTAGGAATCACTGGTCTCACCATATCCATATCACCAAAGGAAACAGATTTGCATCATAATGGTAGAATGGCTAGGGAGACTCATGTAAGCTTTAGCTGGGAGGTGTGCTTCATAATGTTGGGATGTTCTGATACAGGATGTGTAGAACACAGTGAAATATGCATACATGGCTCTGGGAACCAAAGTAAAAGAATAGAGGTCATTCCATTTATCATTACCCCTAATTACCCATTAGTGACATTTTAGTTTTTAGATTCTGTGACTCTGGGTCCTGTAAACACAGATATCTTAATGCTCGAAGTATGAATACTTCTACCAGAGAATCCAACACTGTTGTAGAACACAGATTTTATTAATTTGAAGCTAAGCGTTCTACATGGACATATCAGTCTTCTCTTGTCAGGGGATAAAAAGAGAGAATAGGAAGCTGTGAGGTATTTTGGCTCATATAGTAAGGGAAAATAAGGTTGGTGATAAGTAAAGGGACATGAAGTAGTCTGGAAATAATCCAGATGATACTTATTGGTGTTACCTTATGCTACTCCATTTGACATTAAAAGTTAATATAAGGATGCAGCAAGTGTTTGTAGGAACCATCAACATAGGCTTAATTAGATCACCATAAATCAAGTTGTGGTCCTTCAACCAGTTAATACAATCTAAGTGACTATATTGTCTAAAAATTAGTAATTGTGTAAGGTTGTTTGGCTATTTCATCTTTACTGGGTAATGTAGCTAAATGGTGTGTGTGTGGCTTTGTGCATAAATGGGCCAACTAGGCACTATCCATCTGTGAAATGTACTTGTTCAGGACAGATAGCTCTGTTGGAAAGCCTTGGCCATTCTTAGTTCTTGGAAACAATAATATGTCATTTCTTACCTGCCTACCTGACATAGTATGTTCCAGAGAGAGAGAGGCAGGCTTTGACACCAGAGACATTCTCTCACCCTTTCTTTTATATGACTTGTCAAAAGTCTAAGGTAAAGTGAAAAATAGACCAGCCAGCAATGGGGTGAAAAATGAGCTTGGGGTTATGAATTTCAGTTGACTAATAATATCCAGGAGATGTTTTCATTATGTGATTGGGTTGAATGGGAGAAAAGTGGGTGCCTTTTCCTTTTGAAAAAATAAATGGCTTATAATATTTCTTTTCTATTCCCTGGATAAGAATCTAAGGCTCTTTAAGTATTTTGGTACTAACTTTGAAACCTCTGGGGATTATTATTCCTCCCGGGAGATAGATCAGAGAAAAGTTTATCCTGTGGTGTCTCCAGCAGTAAAAAATCTTAGGGTTCCACTCAATGTTCAGTATTGGGTATAGCAAGAACCCAGTTATAAGTCAATCTATGCCTTGTACTGGATGCTAAAAAGAAATGAAATCCTTCCAAATAGCTAGTATTTAGAAATATCCTTCTGTTACTCCATCCATCCATCTAGAAAGCCATTCAGCTAGCCACTATAATGAAATACACTTATTAAGAAATTATAATGCATCCATAATTATATGAACTTTTGTTGGAAATTTGAGAAACAGAATCATAAATCATGTGAAAATCTGAGATGTCAAAGAAAATAAATTCATCTACTTCAACACTGTTTTTATAAAAGTGGAAAATGAGGTTCCAAATAATAGGAAATGATTTTTTTTAAGGCAGAGATGCGTATAATTTTATGTCAGACTTGAGTAAGCCTCAAAGTGGGTTAACATCAAAGCAGGGCTAAGAACTAGGCCCTCCAACCCTTAGAGAAGGTATCTGCGCTTTCTGAAATTACAGTCCAACTGTGGAGGAAGAACAACATATGTGAGACAATTGGAAACAATGAAGCAACACAGTGTATAATCAGTAACACACAGGGTGTTACTTGTTTTGAATCATATGTATTTCTATAATTATAGTTATATGAATTATATATGTATAAAATAAGAGAATTGGGCATGGAATGGGTTTTGGAATAATCTAGAAAGCTTCTAAGGAGGTATGAATATGGAAATAGGTAGTTTGAGCCATGGTGGTAAGTAACAGAGGGACAGATGGAGGGATGTTAGGTGGAGGACCTTTGATAAAATGAGTGTGACATTGTGCTGGTGGAGCTGTCAGTGGGGTGGATGGATGGACCTCTCTTGCTGCATCAGAAGGTCAGAACAGGCAAGAGTGATAAAGGTATATTCATTCATTCTATTTTGACAAACTTCACAGTGTCGATCCTTGGGTACTATAAGGTGTTTTGTTTTTTCTTTCCTCTCCTCTCCTCTGCTTTCCTCTCCTCTCCCCTTCCCTCCCCTCCCCTCCTCTCTTCTTTCCCTCTTTCTTTTTTTCTTTCTTTCTTTTTTTATCTAGTTGTTTTCTTTTGGTTTGACTCTTCCCTTTTTTTGTTCATTTGCTTTCTTTAGGTTTAAACTTCCTTTTATCTTCCTGAGCTGCAAGAAATAAGGTGTCCTTGCACTAGTTTTTCACCTTAAATTCTTCCTTGAAGAGAGCACAGTAGGGTCTCAGGGCAGTGCAGGAAGAGTTCAAACTCTAAATGGAAAACACTCAGTCCATCCGGTGTTAGTATATAATTCCTTCCAGTGAAATTGGCTTCCTGTTTCTCACTCAGCTTTCTTAAAAATGTATTGGCAAATTTTAACAGCTTTTATCCTTGTTAATCTGCACCGCAGACCTCTACTAATTCCTAAACTGCAAATTAAATGCTTGAGGATGAACAGAGATCAGATTAGAGAATTCACACTTCACAGAGACCAGCTCAGCAGGAGTACTCAGATTCTTTAAGCTATCATGAAGGAATGGAAACAGGCTTGTCTGGAAGCCCATTAAAGTAGAAGCTAGAATAGCTATAATGTAATATTAAAGCTAATTTCCTACAGACTGAGAGATGCCTTGGACACAATAAATAATAATAATAACATTATACTGTCCTGTCAAAACATGCTTTATACACACATTGATATGACTTATTATTTAAAAAGAATAGTTTTGCCTATAATTTCATTGACATCTACCAGAGCATTATGAAATGGAATTACTATTACAATAGGATCACTTCCGAAGGGGTTTTAATGCAACAAGAAACTGTTTATCCCAGGGTATAAATTATCTTGAGATATAATTACTCATAATGTACTTCTGAGCTGTTCTTGTGATACATCTTGTTAGTGAAATCATCTGTCTTAGAAAATATAAAATAGGTAAAAATTTGCCAACTAGAGAGTCCAAAAATTAACTTTAAAAAAAAATTACTGATTTGTTGGGGTGCCTAGGTGGCTTAGTTGGTTAAATGGTCAACTCTTGATTTCAGCTCAAGTCATGATCTCAGGATCCTGTGATGCCCAGGAGCCCAGGAGCATCAGGCTCTGCTGCTCAGCGGGGAGTGTACTTGAAATTTCTCTCTTCCTCTCCCTCTGCCCTCTGCCACTTATGTGTGCTCTCTCTTCCTCCTCTTTAAAATAGAATAAATAAATCTTTTAAAAAATTTAAATGAACAATTAATCTTGTAACACTGAAAAAATAAAAGTATTTGGGGGAAAAATTTAAATAAGTGTACCGATTTCTTAATTAAATAAGGCATTTTTAAAAGAAGGCACAAAATAGTGTATGTATTTTGATTGGCCATATATGGTGTTGGGAGCTCCTATTCTCTAAGCCTCACAGACCTTCCCAGCAGATATTGAAATAAGATAAAATGTGATAGTAGTTAGAATTGGTTAATAATGTCAAGAAAAATGAAGATACATGAATGAAATGATTAGCATTTTAGTAGGGAAAAGCAGCAGGACTTGGTATATAACAAAAGGTTAGCAATGAAAAAGAAGGAAGTCATACAAATTGATAAGATTACTCAAGGGAATAGTGTAGAAAAAAAAGAAAAATGAATTTTGTAAATAACCCTGAATAACTACAATTTATGTTTTAGGTAGAGAAGGAAGAAACCATAAAGGGACTGATGAGTATCCGGAGAAGGCCACAATAAATGATGTAGTATGTGTTGGCACAAAATTAAGGAAAAATATTGTTTCAAGTGGATGAGAATTCTCAACACTAATAAATGTTCAGAAAAGTTCAAGAGATACAGTTTCTAAGATTGCCTAAAAGGTTAAATAATAAAGAGATTTTTGTTGTTCTTGGTAGGAATATAGGGCTCTCGTCCTTAGAGTTATGAGAAACATGGAGGGCCAAATCTCTTCTTTGCAGATATCCTCCAATTTTCTATGGCTACTCAACCAGAAGGAGAATCCATTCAAACTAGTGGATGCCCCACTGATGTTGTGGTTTGTCCTGGGAGCATGGGGATAGAATATAAAACAGGAAATGCTGGTATTCCTTGATAGTGAATAGGTATACGACTGAGATGAGAATTGAGAAGATGTCCAGTGGTCATGGGCTGAAGAAAAGCCATGGGCTTGATGTCTAATGGCAATTCAGAATAGATACTTTTTCAGAATCAAAAACAACAGTGGGGCCTGAGGAATCAGGCAGATCTTTGCAACAATAGCTTTTCATTTTTTTCCTTGATCCTTTTCTTGGATCATTTCATCATCGTATGTGATTTTTTTTTTAAAGATTTTATTTATTTATTTGAGAATTTGAGAGAGAGAGAGAGAGAGAGAGAGAGAGAGCATGAGTGGGGAGAAGGTCAGAGGGAGAAGCAGACTCTCAGTGGAGCTGGAAGCCCGATGTGGGACTTGATCCCAGGACTCCGGGATCATGACCTGAGCCGAAGGCAGCCGCTCAACCAACTGAGCCACCCAGGCACCCCCATCGTATGTGATTTTAATGATTGTTTAACGTTATGACTCCCAGGCTTATTTGTCCCACCAAAATATCTACTTGGCCAGATAAGACTAAAGGTCTTATCTTGGCCAGATAAGACCTAAAGACTAGGTCATCTCTAGTTGGCCAGACACAGACTAAAGGTCATGTGTCTTTTTCTCACTTTACTAATTTCTAATTATATACCAAGTCTTGTTGATTTTATTCCTAAACAGCAATCAACTCTATTCACTTATTTTCATCTTCCTTGACATTATCTCACTCTAGGCCACCATTACCTATTGTCTGGTATTTGCAACATCTGCTTAGTTGTCTGCCTATCGCCAAACCTGGTTCTTGACAATTCACTCTGCCTAACATAGGCAGAATGGTAATTTTAACATGCCGCTTCCTAATGGCGCACGGGAGAATAAGGCATAAACAAGTCAGCTTCAAGAGACCGGGAGCAGGGGACAACAGTTGAAAAGACTGCTGCCCCGAACAACTCCTCAGTCTGTTATTTATTGAATACAAGATAACAACAAACAAAGGAGCAGAAAATGGCTATACATTAACCATATGCTTTGTAAACAAGAAGGGCTATGAGTCATACATTGATTACAAATCTCATAGATAAGTAAGCAGAGTAGATTATCTAAGGTCAAGCAGTATAGTATTTAAAATTGAGCAAGCACAATTAAGAGGATGGTCTTGATTAACAGTAAGCTCTCCCTGAGGCAGAGGAGATAATGTAAAAAAGGAAGCAGGCTGCGTTCCACTCTGAGCGGCCGGGGCGTTCCCAGCTGCTCAGCTTCCTAGAAGCTGGCGGAGTCCTGCCCTGAGCTGGCCAGGCATCCCCAGCTGCTGGGCTTCAAGGACATATTTCATCCTCTCCCCCAGAGACCTGTTGCTAGTGCATGTTTTTCTTAAGGTAACGTTTAAGTGTGCTTGCCAGGCTAATACAATTTCTCATAGTTATACTTTAAGTAGTACATTGTTTTGAGGGACGGTTACATTAACATGCATAATTAATTTTGTCATTCTCCTTATTAAACCTCTTTAAAGTCTTTGCGGTGCTGTTAAAATTAGGTCCATTTGTATTAATCCAATTTGAGGATTTATAATCTGGACTTTGCTTATCCCTGCAGTATTATTTCATACTGTTCTTTCTGTTGCTTCTCACCCCTCATTAGCCTTATTTCAGTTCCTCAAACTTACCGTGTTCCTTCCTACCTTGGGGCCTTTGAATCTAGTTTCCCTTCTGTCTAGAACATTCTTACCTGTTTTGAACCATGTTCTTACCTTTTTCTTGGGTAACTTCTGTTCATAATTTATTTTCTAGCTCAGAAGTTCCTTCTTTTGGTATACCTTGTCATTTTTCCTTGATAGCCAGGAATGACATACAAGGTAAAAGGAACTACTATAAATAGCCCTTTAGTAAGGTGGTGATGAGGTGCAAGGGGAGAGGTAGCATTCTATAGTCCTATGATTAGGGTTCAGTCTTTTAGGGAGACTGTTCCTCTGAACTATGAATTTCACAAGTTTTTCCACATTCTTCTTCCTGCTTAGGTGGAACAGGATGGTTAGAGTAGGCTGAAATTGGTTATTTCCCTTCCCTGAGATAAATTAGGCTTTGATAATACCACAGCTTGTTAGGTCCTGGTTAACTAGTTTTCCCTTAGGACAGGCTTTGTTAAAGAACAATGCTCTGGCACCTTGCAAAATGGTTCCTTCTCCCCTACCTATCCTGGAACCATGAGGGTATTTTCTCAAATATTTATTGTAAGAACCTGTTTGAGCTTCTGGAGGTACATCACAATATTGGGGATGGGGGTCCCCTCTGGAGTTTTTGACCCTAGTAATTGTTCACACAGAGCTTGTAGCATTCAGATTTCCCACCCCAGCACTGGTTTCCATTACAGTTTCTGCTCCAGTAAGCCATAACTTCCTGTATTTGCCTGTTTCTCCAATCTTTGGGGCAGTGATTTCCCTGGGTCCACCTCTCTCTGACATATCCAAGAAGAGTTGATGATTTTTTAGTTATGTTCAGCTAATTTTTGCTTCTTAGGACAGAGTGTAGCTTCCAAGTTCCTTATACGTAGAATGGAAAACTAGAAGTTACTTGTTCTTTGTTTCTCCGAAGTTTGATTTAGATGTCTCATTATATGTGTTCCTACTGTACCTTAAACTTCCCCTAAGATGTTTCCCTCATGTTGTATTATAATTAGATTTATTTGCTTTTCTTCCATAGACTGTAAAAGGACATGAAGAGTCCAGACTCATGTATCAATGTATTTTTAGTATATACCACAATAATCAGAGAAGTTCTTAATAAATAGTACTGAATAACTGAGTAACTGAAACATAACAAACATAGTTGGATTTAGCCAAAGTCTAATAATACCTTAATCCATATTTGGCATTTCACAGCAGGCATTCCGCCACTCATCACTACCAGTCCAAGGTGGACATATCCAACTCATGATGCTACTCTTTCATTCTGAATCCAACTAAGATATTACAATCCATTTATATATGCAGCCACTACCAATCACCAAGAGTTGCTGTGCAGCCTAAAATTGTTTTTCTTCCATGCCCTGGACTAATGGACATGCCCAATCTGAATGGGGGACAATGTTCTTAAACTTCTAGGTTTATGGTTTTTGTGCTATGTTGACATCTTCATACTGTTTTTGGAAACATAAAAAGGCTACTGCTTACAAAAGCATAATCTAGATTCTAAAAAAATAATTCTAAAAAAGGCCAAAGTGCTTCCAATGAGGTTGGATGGCAAATCTTGGTAACCAGGCTCGGTCTTGGTTGCTGAGGCCCTTGGCAAAAATTGGAATGGAAACAGGTTATTAAAAACATTTGTTCTTCAAACATGTTTATGCCAAAGAGATTTATTAGTTATTCACTGTATGTTTAAAGCTGTGATTTGGTTACTCTGATGAATCAAGCATTATCCTTGCCTTTGAAGAGCTCACAGTCTACCCAGGAGAAAGTCCTATGAGAGACTGATTACAATAACACATATACATACTATAAAAGAGTGAGGTCTGAAGTCCCATGGGACTAAATAGAAAGAGCCAGTTAATAGTGTCAGGAGTCACATCTCCAAGAATGAGATCTTAGCACTTTTCTGCAGTCCTGTACAACACCCTGGCCATTCACTCAGGCCCTTCCTCCCTCCAAAAGCTACTTTCCTCCTGCCCCTTTTCTTAAAGCTCCAAAACTTTTCATTCTGCTCCCCACTTTCAAATGACTTTATTTTTTTTTTATTAAACTAAGAAAATAAAAGTATGTAGAAAATAACTCCCAGAAGTTTTATCTACCTCCAGCTCCAATGTCCTTTGCTCCCCTGAGATCTATCTGATCCCATTCCCTACCACTGCCCCCTGCCATGCTCAATCCACTGTAGTGACACCGAATTCCTCAGTACTCCCCCAACTAACTAGGCATAAATTCCTGCCCCAGGGCTTTTGCACTTGCTGTTTTCTCTGCCTGAAGCTCTCCCTAGACATCTGAAGAACTTGCTTTCTCAAATTGCTAAGGTCACAGATACCTTATGTCTGAAGTCTGCCCTGGTTACTCTATATAATACTGCCTGCATTATCTCCCCATTCCTCAATGCTGCTTTATTTTTCTCCATACCACTTATCCCTAAACATAGCCTCCATTATCTATTTTGTTTATTGTCTCTATCCCTCCATTAAAAATCTTTCACAAGGACAGAAACATTAACAATCTTGTTCACTGATGCCTTCCCAAGCATAAATGGTATCCTTTTCTTTTTTTTCATAAATGGTATCCTTTACTGATATTTTCTTATTGTTGAGAATGGAGTTTTTCATATATTATACACTCAAATATTTTTGGGTGGAATAATGTGTTGAAAGAGTAGAGGTTAGCACATAAATTATGTTCAACAAATAATATTTACTAGAGAAATTAGTACTAGGTAAAGAAATAAATTAACACAAGATAATTCTATACATTGAAGAGAGACTATCCAAAGGTCATAATATGACCTTTTTTTTTTTTTTTAAGGTTTTTATTCATTTGACAGAGAGATAGAGAGCATAAGTAGGCAGAACAGCAGGAGGAGGGAAAGGGAGAAGCAGGATCTCCACCAAACAGAGAGCCCGATGCGGGGCTTGATCTCAGGACTCTGGGATCATGACCTGAGCCAAAGACAGCTGCTTAACCGACTGAGCCTCCCAGGCACCCCTAATAGGACCTTTAAGATTATGAGGTCTGATGCCTCATAATCTTTGTAGCTTTAGTATCTACCATAGTGTCTGGTAAACAGTAGATATGTACTGAATAAACAAAATAAAATTAAATGCTAGCCATTAAATCTACTGAGTCCATTTAAATCTGTTAAATCACACTTGAATATTTAGTGGCACTGGGCATTATTTTAATAAATATTCTGTGAAAGAGGCATGTTATAGAACTTTCTGCATAGTATGATTTCTACCTATAAAAGAATATATTTACAATAACTTTAGGCATAGAAGACTAGATGGATAAATTTCAGAAACTAAACCAGTGATTATCTGTAGGTTACAACACAAGGATGAGCCATCTTATATTTTGTGTACTTATTAAATTAATAATTTCCTCTAAGTATTGTTTTTGAATCAAAAAATGTTATAAAATCACATGGTGTTACTAAAATAGGAAAGGGAAAGTAAGGGAAAAGACAGTAATTAGTTATCTGGTGTCTAAGATTACCTTTTCACTTTAGTGCAGTTTTATGAGCCATTCAAGTGGTTGGTATTTATGTGTGGTGCACAAAGGGTGAGCTGCCATCAGCAGGTTTCAGAATGTCACTTGAACTTCTGTCAGGTAACAGGATATTCATTCACTTCATCACCTATAAATTTGGAATCCCAATTCAATTTAAAAATATTTATTGAGCTCTTAATATGTGCCAGGCACTTTGCCAAGGCATTGAAACCACAAAGGCAAACAAGACACAGTCCATGACCTCAAGGTTTTCCATTTAGACAGAAGAGAGACATGTTTAAAAACAAAGGCAAAACAAACACATGCAAACAAACAAAACCCACCAAATTCAGAGTGATTATAATAAGGAGATCTCTGTGAGGGCAGGGACCATATCTGTTTTATCCACTTTGCATTCTTTGTGCCAAACACAGTACCCAAAAGCAGAAAGCAACCAACAGCTATGTGTTTGATTTTTTTTATTAATTTATTTTATTTTTTTATTAACATATAATGTATTATTTGCCCCAGGGTACATGTCTATGAATCATCAGACTTACACATTTCACAGCACTTACCATAGCACATACCCTCCCCAATGTTCATAACCCAGCCACCCTATCTCTACCTCCCCTACTTCCCAGCCACCCTTAGTTTGTTTAGTGAGTTAAGGAGTCTCTTATGGTTTGTCTCCTTCCCTATCTATGTGTTTGATTTTAAGTTTAGGAATGAAACTCGAGAAGTATTCTCAAGGTATGTGGTATTGTGAATCAGAATGCCTTCCTCAAAGGACATATTGGTTTCTAGTCTTTCTTAGAAGCAATTCCATGAATGTTAAAAATTAGGTCTGGCTTAAATTAGCTGTTCTTATATTTGAAAAGTAAAATCTCACTAAATGCATGCCTTGATATTCAGCAGGAATGGGAGAGTAACTATAGGTGGAAAACTTCTTTGAAGACCTGCAGATAGTCTAGATATGGCCTTCTTTTCCATCCCGTTTCACTACCCATTACATCATACTGCCAGTGGGCTAGAGGAGTAAACATACAGGTGAGACAACATGTAGAGGGAAGGGAGCACAGAAGAAAAACCACATTGCTGTGGATTTTAACCACAGCATCTAACATTTAGCTGGATGACCTAGACTAAATGACTTAATCTCTGAGTCTCTTTATCTTTAAAAATGAAGATGGTAGATGTATCTCAGGATTATTATGGAAATGAAATAATGTATGAAAGTTTCAGTGAAAATTAGACATAAAAATATGGTGTATTACTTTGTTGGGGCTACTATAACAAAGTACCACAGATTGGGTGGTTTGAACAAAGAGAAATGTACTTTCTCGCAGTTCTGAGGATACAAGTCTGAAATCAAGGTGTTGGCAGGGTTAGTTTATTTTGAGTCCTTGCTCTTTGGCTCATAGACAGCTACCTTCTCCCTGTGTCTTCGCCTAATCTTCCCTCTGTGTGTGTGTGTGTGTGTATCTGTGTCCTAATCTTTTTTTCTTATAAGGACACCAGTCATATTGAATTAGGACTGACTCTAATGATCTCATTTTAACTTAAGTACCTCTTTAAAACCCTAAGTCCTAATAGACTTGCAATCTGAGATACCAGGAGTTAAGACTTCTACATATGAAATTTTGTAGGAACACAGTTCAGTCCATAACATTTGAATTTCCTTTGTTTTTTCCCCCATCACTGTTTTTGGGTAGAGTTTTGATATTCTAATTTATTAAAAGCTTCTGGTAAATGAATCACCTCCCACCAGCACTACCAAAGATTGGCAAAAGTTATAGGCATGGCCTGTTGGGATGAAGTTTCTTTTTTGGGATCAGTGTTTATTCTCAGATGTAACCTGGGTTTAATGTAGATACATAATGACATTTTAGACCTCATGGGGAATGGGAAACTTTATGTGCTACTGAAAAATATTTTGTATGTTTATAGACAAACTTTTAAATGAAAAGAAATTGGAGTTCACGGGTGAGTTTCAGCTCATTTGACTACTCTTAAAACTTGATTCCCACTAACATGGTGTATAAACCAGAAACAGATGTAATAAAACTAAGTATATAGATGCTCTATGTCTCAGGACTTACTGATTGTCCTGGCCGAGCTCAGATAGGTGCGATATTACCAGCGTCATTTTCTGCGCATAGTAAAATTGATATAAAGAACAGCTCAATAGAAGAGATACAGTCTGCAGTGAAGAGTTTATAACACTTGTCATAATGGATCTGTCAGAAGAAAAAAATGTTTACAGTTCATTGCAGAATATAAAATGTTTGCTAAATCAGCAGTAAAAGTCGAAGCTTAGATAAATTTGCAGCAAGGGTAGCAACACTACACAGCATAACATAAATACACCCAGCAGGAGAGTAGGAGAGAGAAAAAAAAAACAACAACAGCAACGACAACTTAGTTCTGAGCAGGATTTGATTTATGCCATAAATAAATATAAGGGGTATTAGGAAGATTAGTGCATTAGAATGTTAACACAAATCTAGATGTCCTGTGCCAAGCGGGATTGCTTGCACAACAATAAACTGTGCCAATGCCAGGTAAGTTGCTGCACTTCTTACTGAGCTTTTCATTTCAAGCTGGGAAGTTTCTGTACGTGGGGTAGCAGTGTAATTATGGATAGTGGTGTTAGGATGTCCAGCTGGAACTCAACCATGTGGACCATTGCCTGACCATTGACTCAGCTCTTCCTAGATAAGCAAAGAATTGGCTGGCTTTGAATTTTGAAAAGGGAAAAAAAGGCCATAAAAGAAAGGTTAATGTTATTTTAGGAAGCAACTCTTCTTAAGTAGAAAGTCATTAGGAAATATAAGTAAGAGTTCTGTCCCTATCTACAAGGTAACAGGAGAAGGCTTGGTAGCCAAGTTAGTCCCTCATGACTGCCTCCCAGTGAGAGCTATGTGAATCAGGAGTCATCAATAAACCCAAGTTGGACAAATAAGACTCTTTCTGCCAGAATTTGGGGTTGCTTGTGAACGAGGTAGTCTCTGTGCCATTAAATCTGTAAAATGCATGCTCTCCTGTGATATTGCATACTCTGCAGCCTACCATCAGGCTAGAACAAGGGTATGTACTCTTTCTCTCTGTTTCAAATCACTGCTTCCTGATCATTCTTCCTCCTACCTTCATACAAATAACCATTTTCCAGCCTTGTCGTCCTCACCTACATATTCTTGGGTCATTCTCTAATTCCTTGAAGATTTTAGCTTTTGGTTCACCGTTTCATTCTCCAACACTACCTCCATCATAACTATTGGTGGTTTTAGTGCCAATCTAGATGGGAGTTCCATTATGTTAGACTTTAAATTCTTAGCCTTTTCTGATTCAGTAATTCTGGCCTCTACCCTACATTAATTACTCTTTGCTAGAGTCATACCCTGGGTATAGTTATGAGCTGTAAATGAATTCCCTCTGTATTCTAAATTTTAGGAAATCCACATTTAGACCATCACCTCTCATCTTTCCAAGTCACTCCTTGTAGCACTGGACTCTAACAAATATTCCATCTTGCCAGGACCTTCAGTCTTTTTAATTTTATCTCCTTTTTAATGTCCTTCATTTCCCTTACCATCTGTATGTTCACTTGAGATTCTTGAACAGTTTGGGTTTCATGGCCTATCATTGTAATAACTCACTTGCATGTACGCATTTTCAATTATTTTCCTAATTTCTCATGTTATATACTCACCTGACAAAAATCTCCCTTGATTGTCTTTAATTGTCTTCCCACACCTTGACTAAACCTCACTGCTGAATTGAACATGGTTGTAGAAAAATGTATGACCATCCTACTTTGTCTTGCTGTAAAACCCTGACCACTCTTAGGTGGACTTTTGTATCCAGCAAACCTATCTTTCTCTCCATTCACTCTCCCACACAGCTTGTTTGCACCCTCTCTATTTTCTCTAAACGCCCAGCACCTCCTCTTCCCTCCTCCTTCTCAGATGTTTGCTTTGTGTTCTGTTTCCCAGAAAAAAGAGAAACTGAAGAAAGAACTTCTTCCAGTTTCCACCCACTGACCTGCATCTTTGTCAATCTATTTCTTTCTTTACTCCGATTAAAATGGAAAAACTGTTTGCACTCCCTTCTGGATCCACTCCTCTACTTGTCCATTAGTCCCACCCCCTCTGCCCACTTATAAACATTATTCCATTCATTTTCCTTTTTTCTTTTATTATTAGGTTCATTCTGTATCTACCGAATCATTCTCCTACAGTAGCTCCCATCTTCGACAACAGCAGCAGCAAAACCCTCTCCTCTTGCTATTGCTGCAGTTCTCTGATCTTGCTCCCATTACATCAAGTAAAACTGTTATTCTCTTTTCCTCCCATTTTCTCTGGAATCATCTGTAATCAACTGATGGACAACTGATGGATCAAATCTTAATCAAATCTTCCCCTACTACACTAATCAGTTTTTCCACACCACTCCACAAAATTGCTTCTGTAAACATCAGCATTGACTTTTGTGTAACTAAATCCAACGGTCCTTATTCTAATGATCTAATTACCAGAATTTGATACAGTTGATTTCTATGTCCTTATTTTTTAAATTTTTCTTCCATTGGCTTATGGAGCATCAGATACTCTTGATCCTCTCTTATGTTACTGGCCTTGATCTCAGTGTCCATTGCTAGTCCCTTTTAATCTCTCCAACAACTAAAATTCTCAATTCTTAAACTTCTCTATCTATATTCACTCTCTCTGGATCTTCTTGTCTCAGCTAAACTCACGGCTTTGAATATCATTTATTTGCTGTCAACCCTTAAATATATATCTCTATCCCAAACCTTCTCTTCTGAAATTCAGTCTTATATCAAATTTCCTACTTATCTTCTCTACCTGGGTGTATAAAGCATATCTCAAATTTAATGTGTCCAAAATAGAATTCTTGATTTCTTCCTCCTATGCTTTCCAACACCATCACTCCCATAGGATGGCAACTCCATCCTTCTAGTTGCTGAGGCCAAAACATTTATGGAAAGAAAGTGCCAATGGCTGATTATTCTCAGGGACAACTGATGGATCAAATCTTGATCAAATCTTCCCCTACTGCACTAACTCAAGAAATTTGTGAGAGTATAACAGATCCAAGCTGGGTGAGATTCTGGCAAAGGTTATTATGCACAGGATCAAGCACCTGTATCTCATTGCTGAGATTGTTTATCAAGTAATGACTAACCAATATTTATGAGATACAGCTGCACCAGTAAATGGGCACAAAGCATAAGAGCTGAAGGAACCACAGAGCTAATGGTTTCACTGAGCTGATGTCAACTTTTCTCACTCAGCTTCTCTTATGAGCTTGTGCATGCCGGATGCAGAGAAATTGCTCATGTGAAGCACAAAAACTGTTATGCTGTTGTCATGAATTCTACATCGATTCCTATGCTGCATTCTTCCTTTTTTTAAAGATTTTATTTATTTATTTGAGAGAGGAGAGAGATCACAAGTAGGCAGAGAGGCAGGCAGAGAGAGAGGGAGAAGCAGGCTCCCTACTGAGCAGAGAGCCTGATGTGGGGCTCAATCTTAGGACCCTGGGATCATGACCTGAGCCGAAGGCAGAGGCTTTAACCCACTGAGCCACCCAGGTGCCCCTGCCGCATCTTTTCTTAAAGCTAAGTAAACATGATGCTTAATGAAACACTGTATCCAGTGAGTTTGGCCATCTGTCTGAAACCAAGACCAGTGCTGCTGGTCAATTGTTATGAGTGTTGCAGTTTAGAATTGCATCAATTTGCTTCCTGTTCTCATTCCACAAATTCAGCCAACAGTTCGATTGGTTGTATTTTTAAAATATATTCAAAATCTGAAAAAGGTTCTCTCCCCTGCACTGCTCTAATCCTGGTCCTAGCCACAGATAGCTCTTTTCTAGATACTATAATATCTAATGAGTGTCTCTGTTCTTTCGCTGTCCACCCACCTCTTTTCAAAACTGCAGGTGAAGTGTTTCTTTTAAGGGGTGAGTCAGGTCATGTCACTTTTCTGAGAATCCTCCCAATGATTTTCTATGACGCTCAAAGTAAAAGTCAAGTATGTGTAGTGACCTGTAAGTTCCTACCTAGCCTTGCCACTGTTCTCTCCAGATCCTGTCTCTTTTGCTCTCCCCATAGATCTCCCTATTCTAGTCACACTGACATCTTTGTCTTTTGCGAATGACCAGCACTCCAACCCTGAGGAATTTGCACTTGTAGTTCTTCCTACTAGAAGGTTCTTTCTCAGAATATCTGCATGACTTGTTTGTTCACCTCCCTAGGTCCTTGCTCCTACATCATCTTCTCAATGAAGCTTTCTTTGATCTTCCTACTTAAAATTATATCCCCTCCCCTCTTTTTCTTCATACTTCTTAACCTCTGACATTTTGTTTATTTGTTTTAAAGATTTATTTATTCATTCATTTGACAGAGAGAGAGAGAGAGAGCACAACCAGGAGGAGCTAGAGAGAGAGAGGGAGAAGCAGGCTCCCTGCTGAGGGGGGAGCCCAACATGGGGCTCAATCCCGGGACCCTGTGATCATGACCTGAGTGGAAGGTCTGAGTGGATACTCAACCAACTGAGCCACCCAGGCACCCCACCTCTAACATTTTAAATAATTTCTTTATTACCTGTCTATTACATACTTGCCTATTACCTCTCTCTGCTAGAATGTAAGCTCCAATAGAACAAGATTTTTTCTTTATTTACTTCTGTATTTATAGTGCCTAAGATGAGCCCAGGACTTGGTAGCTGGTCAATAAATACTAGTTGAATAAAATAGAAGATGGGCTATTAAATATACCTAATATAATGAATGCTCTGGTGCCATTCACATGTCCCCTGTGCACTTATCCCCTGCTGCTTTGAGTTCACCGTCAATGACACTCAGGTGTTCCTCCTCTGAAGACTGACCTCTGCCTACCAAAGCCTACCAGTTGGTTATACCTATCCCTATGGAGGTAGCTCATAGCTAATGTCTGGTTACACAGTGGTATAAAAGGCTGCAACCTAGCCTCAAGGAAAGACTAATTCTGTGGTGTATTAGTTGTCCAGAAATGGAGGTCAGATTTTAGATAGTCTACAGGTGAAAACATAATTTGGCTTAGCATTTTTCTTCTCCCTACCTGGTTTCTTCATTTCCCTCTCCCCAGTTTTCTCTTCTAATAAATCATTTGAATAAGAGTTCTCATCTCAAGCTCTACTTCTAGAGAACCCAACCCAAGAGTCCCCAAAAGAGGATGAGAATTTATAAGAAATAAATTTAGACACCTCTTCAACCTACTTTTTGAAGATAGTGAAGGCCATGAAATGGAGAAGGTTACTTTGACGGAACATTTTTCTTTTTTTTTTCTTACAGAACATTTCAATGAGAACCTATTAAAAGAGTCATATTATGCAAGCCCATGGTCTCTTGGTATGTAGAAAGGATAACATAAAATCTCTCAAACTTCCAGTTTAGTTCTTGCCTTTCTTATATTACTTGGGGATCAAGGGAAATTTAACTCCTGGCTTCAAGATGAGCTGTAAGATCTTAGACAATTTTGTTAGACTCTCTAAGCCACACATAAAATTTGGAATTAAAACAAAAATCCTAATTTTCAAGACAAATGTGAAAATGATATAAGATCATTTAGATGAAACTATGTAATATGGTTCATAGCATGTGATCTATAAATCAGTATAGATTCCCACTGGAAGTTTAAGGGTCTAGGTATGACACTAAAGCAAATTCATAAAACTTTTGCTTAAATGTGTTTCTTTAAACTTGCTGCAGGTTGAGTTATTTTGGAACTAGACTCTAAGACATAGATTAGCTTGAATATATTTATCAAGGAGTTTCCTTGGGATAAACACTCATAGAAGGGAATAAAATAGGACTGGGCAGGGGTATAGGTAATATTGATATGTAGGTATAATCCAGCCTTCACCAACCCTAAGGGAATTCTGGAGCTTGAATGACCCTCAAATCTGTTCCCTGTTTGGGAAACAATGTAGTCAACCCTTTATAGTCCCATATTGATGAGTCATTGACAAGACCCACCATGAGAATGGGTGAGACCTTGAGCTAAGCAGCTGAGTCAATCCCTAAAGGTATTGATAGCCAAAGGCAAGCTGCTGATAACATTCCTAGGAGATGGGATAAAAGATGGAAGGTAGCACGTAACATTGGTCTCCACAAATTCTAATACATTAGAAGAAAATGCAGACCTCTATTCTTTAATCACTCACTCAAGAAATCTCTGTTGAGCTCTTACTATATATATGACACTGTGCTAGGTACTAGCGAGATAATGAGGAATAAGACTTATCCTTGACCTTGAACAGTTGATGGTCAAATGTGGCGGAAGATTTGTATGTAAACAAAAATGTACAAGCTGGTGAGTACTGTTTCAAAAGTAAGAAAAAAGTGCTGTAGGAGCATAGACAGAACAAACAACTCAGCATGGGAATTTGGGGAACACTTTACCTTGGCTTCACCACTCATTTATGTCTAAGTAACTGAGCTGTTTCTACACATAACTACAAAGAAATTGCTTGAATAATATATCATTTTCAATAGGTGCTCACTGAAACATTTTAAACTGTTGTTAAGAGCAAGGCTTTGTCTCTAGACAAATGTGTGCCCCAAACTATCCATTTAGCTTATGGCATATAGCAAATCAAGTTCTTGCTCAAAAATTACAAAGATTTAGGTGTCTGTGTCAAGGGATGTATATTCTTTGACTTGGGGAATTTAAATGGCTGAAGGTAAGTATTCTTAGAAAAAAATAAAAGATTTATTTAGGGGAAAGAAAAGGAACCTGCACAACTTACTGTCAAACTGATTCAACATGGTGTTGAGACATAAGTACTCAACAACTGGCTGTTATTCAGTAATACAAATTACTGATTTGCTTAATAATCAAATGCATATTGAGGGCCTACAATGATCAGGAATTGATGAAATTATATATCTTTATGCTCATTAAAAGCATAAGTCAGACACTAATGATACGAGTCTTGAGATCATGATTTGATCACTCTCTGAACAACATACATTTTATTTTTTTTGAACAGCATGTATTTTAATCACTAATACCAATGTATATTTCTCAACTTTTGGAGATGCCCTAAAATAAAAACCTAAAGAATATGCCAGTTGAAATTTCAAAGGAACAGAGGAAAACTAGAGCTTGCTTTGGATACTGGCCATGGAAAAGCACTATGAGGTACCATAAAACAGGCTTTTGAATCACAGGGACCAGCAACTAGTTTCTTAACCTCTCCGAGTCTTGATTTTTTCATCTTCTAGAAAATATTCTCCTAAAAAGTTATTGTAATGTTTAAATAAGATAATACATGTTAAATGCTTGGCTGAGACTAAGTACTCACAAATGTCAGTCCCTTTGCTTTTCCATCCCCTGAAAATACTTCCTAAGAAAATTACAGTGGGAGATTACAGTGCTTAATAGGACCAGCTCCATCAGTGAATGAAAATAGCACTTTCATTTCAGGGTTCAAAAAGGTTAATATTAATAGTTATCATAAATAATGATTTCATCAGTAATGACCCTTACTGTCATTTACATAAATGCATCAGAGTAAAAATGCCTTGTGTACATAGAAAACTTTGGGAGGCCTTATAAAACATTAGAAAGACAATGGAGATTGCTGTGTGTAGACCTGAATTTTCATTTCAGCATCCCTGCAAACAAGCTGTGTGACCTTGTACCAGTGGTTACTTAACCTCTCTGAAGCTCCATCATTCACATAAAATTGGGGATTAAATATTGTAACTACATAGGACTTTTCTAAGGATTACCTAAAATAGTATGCATTAACTATTGGATGTAGTCATAGATTTTAGTCAGTCAGTAAATGAGCATAGAATCTTGTGGAATCTTCAAGAATTTCAAACCTGTCCTACCCTTTGGGTTCCTCTATTCCATCCCTAATATCTATAATTGTCTGGCTCCTTTCTACTTAATGTTATAAAAGTTTTGAAAATAATTTCTCCAATGTCACTGACCTCTTTCACAGTTGGGTGTAAGCTCTTCTATTGAATTTTATTCCAGTTTATCAAACAGCACCCAGTACTGTGGCTAATAATATAGAGATGGAGTTTCAGAACATAAACATTCATAGGATTGCAGATTGTTAGAGCAGGAAGGGACCTTAGAGATACGTATTCTCCTCACCTCATTTTACAAATGAGGAGACTGTGCTGATAGAGTTCCTCTCTCCTGGGACTTAGAATGTCCTTCAGGCAAGTCATTGGCCATAGACAAGGTATAACTGACATCAGCTCATGGTGAGTTTAGAATCACCTTCAGCCTTTAAGGTAATGCTTATTTTTTTCTTTGATTATTAATTAGTTTAATGTTATAAGAGTTTCCTGTAATCTGTGACTTCAAATACCTCCGCATTTCAATATTTGAGTTCAACCGTGTGATCCTGACCACATTTTTCCACTTTTCTGACCCTCATTGCAAACTGGGGACAATAATGACTATTATGAACTGTTACATAGTACTCACTTCACACTGTAAACCAACTTCATAATATCTCCCTCCTTTATTTATTGCATATAGCAATTTCTTTGATGTTAGAGACTATGCTTATTTGTCATTGATATCCCAGATACCTTTGTAAATGTTGGTAGATTTAAATTTTAACAGTTAGTAACTGGCTGCCACAACGATTACTGAATAGCAACCGGCATTTGTTGACAACGAATGTCTTGCTCAGCAGTGTTCTTTCCACTTCATATTTACTAATTCTTTTGCTTTTCATATTAATCTCTGAAATAGGTACTATTATTATGACCATTTTACAGATAAGGGAACTCAATCACAGACATTAAATCATTTGCCAAAATTCACATATGCAACAAGTGGGAATATGAGGATTTCAACTCAGGCAGACTGAGCGCCCCCTAAACTAAAATAATCACAAGATTATTTTTTGAAGATCAAGAATGTTCTACTCACAAGATTACTTTTTGAAGATCAGGGGTAAAATATGTGGATGTGTTCTGTTAAATGTTGTCTTTTCTAACCCTTCCTCATTCTTGGATCTCTGTTTTATATGCCACATTATTGGAAATTATGGTAATGTAAATAGATTACATCATATGACTTGTGTGCAGTGTTCAAATGAAAAGTTCCTGCCCTGAACTTGGCTGGATCTCATAATATTTTACTCAGAGTCCTTCCTGCCCTTGTCAGCAGCAGAATCAGCAGCTGTAGCCAGGAGTGTCAGTAAAGAGGCTTGATTAAATATAAATACATCTGTGGAGTCATATTTAAGGCAAACTTTTTAGGTCACTGCAGTTGAGAATAGAAAATGATTTTGGATTTTGAGTGTGAGATTAATTTCTAAATAAACGAGGCTGAAAAATAGAGTACATTGCACCTATGGGCACCCTGAATCCAGTGACTGAGGAAAAACATTAAGAACAGTTTTAAAAACCATGTGGAGTAGGCTGTCATATCTTTTGTTTGTCTTCACACATTAAAAAAAAAATCCAGCAAGGAAGATTCTAAGTGATAAGTGTATAATAACTTGCACTAGTGGCCTCACTTAAATGGAATAGAAATTTCGTTTTCCACTCACCTAACTCTCTAACTATAGAGGAAAATGAATATTTACCCTTGAAGTTTTCTGTAAGCATTTGGGCTTTAAAGATAATTTGAGGAGATTTCTGGTTCTGACCAAAATGAAGTAGCCCATTCCTCCCAGGTCCTCCTCCTTAAACTCAAAAACCCTGGACATAACCCAACAAATAAGCACGGGAACAGGAAAGGTGGAAAGAAGTTGGGTTGCCTTGGAACTTGGAACTTGAGAAACCTTGGAACTTGAGAAGTAACATAGCCATTGAGTTTCCTGTTTCCTCATTGGCTCCCATATATTCCTAGGCAGGGCACTCTAGAAGCCTTCTGTTCAGTATAGTCACCACATCAAGCAAAAATTTGAGAAAGTCTATTATCTGATAGTCAATGAACTGGGAAGTGGTGACCCAAGAGAGCAAAAAGCCTTCTTGGCAATATCCATCCTACTCAAGCCAAACACCTGCTCCCCCATAGTTCTAGGAGAGATGTTTGAGTTGCTAATGTTCTGTTCCACCAAGCCAACCCTAGGAAGCAGATTCCTCCACCTTGTGAGGATATAGTGCCTAGCAATGAGCTAATCCCAGCTCAACATACGCAGGCAGTATTCAGTTTCTCTACCCAGCCAAGGGAGTGTATGTAGGTCTGAGCTGGGAGTTGGTCTTCATTCTCCACCCAGCAGAAGCAGGCTGTGGATGTTTTGTTGGTAGGATTTAGGGACTAGCTGAATCTCCAACCTCACCCCACAGGAATGAGACTCCAATAAATGGTGAACGTAGCTTTCCTCCACCCCTGCTGTCAGTGGGTCCTGGTGGGGAGCTGAACCTCCCGAACCACCTCCTCTCAGCACCAAAGGAGTGTGAAGCAGGACAGCTCAGCACACCATTCTTGGCCATACACAACTCACCGCTGTAGCAGGGGTGCAGTGGGGAGCTGAGTCTCCACCCCTGTCTGGCCTCAATGAGGCAAAATGCCCAGTGGTGCTAGTTGAGACTCTTGATATCATACCCTCTATTAACTACATTTTCCCCAGTTTTTCAATTCCCCACTGCTCTGCAGATCATTTTTTCAGCTCCCAAATAACATACTTATCCTAAATCCTTGCCTCAGGGTCGACTTCAAGATAAGACATCATTCAGCTAATATTTACTGAGCATTTTCCAAGTTAGGAGCATTGTAGGAATTGCTGCATTTCTGAAAAAGCAGTATAAATTGCCTCTATTGTCATGGAGTCAACATTTCAGTGGAGACAGAGTCATCATGTTAGAAAGAAATTAAAATAGTTTAAGTGCTATGAGGAGAAATGAGATGACATAGGGAAAATCTAATGCTAGTGAAATATATCAGCCCCCTTGAGTTCATCATAATCCCATGTCATTATCCAGGTTTGAGCCAGCCTCCTCCACTCCAACCCCTTCTAGAAGGCTTATCAAATAGGGTGAAAGCAATATACACTAATTCATTCATCGGCCAAATAAAACTTTATTAAGAATTAATGTGGGTCAGGCACTGTGTTACATAGCTGACATTATGCTGGTACCATGAAGTATTGGATCAAATAGAACCTAACATCAGAGAGTGAAGTGTTGACTTAAAAGGAAGAGAACAGAGGAGAGAAAACTCCATAGCTAGAGGAATAGAAAGTTTTAACGTTGAGGGAAGCGTGACCCCTCTCCGTGGCCCCCAGAATAAGACAGAAAATACCAGGATGCAAAGATAGTTTATTCTACTCTGAATTTTCAGTACTACATTTGGAAAAGCTGAAAGGTTCATAGGGGAAAAAAAAAGGATAAAAGCTATAAAAATGTACTTGGAAAGTACATTTCAATTTATTTCAGTTCATTATTCTTTATCTACCTCATCTAAATAGTTCTTTTAAGTTAAAAGGATAGAATTGTGAAGTAGTCAATAGGGACCACAGAAGCAGGGACTCTACCTTGTTCGATGATGGAATCAAATGTCTCTGCCATTGTATCTTTGCATATGCCCTGTTCTAACCTTCAAGTCTCAGCATCCAGAGATTTCTGCTGTGATTAGCAAATGCCAAATCAATTGAAGAATCATTGTACTGGACTGCAAGGGGTTAAATCATCCCTTGGAGATTGAGAATAGATTCTGATATTGGTTTTATTGAATCACTTAATTCTATTTAAGGAGAGAGAGAAGCGTAGCTGTGAGAAATGTCTGGAAGCCAGTAGTACCATTTTACAGAGGCCTCCCCTTCTTGGGTTTGTCATCTATGAAATGTCTTCCTCTGGGTTACACTAGCATCAGATGAAGTATTTTATTTGTTTTTTGTTTGTTTAGGGTTTTTTTTGGTGTGGCTTTTATCTAATATTTTGTAGTTTTTTAGATTTATATCATCATAATGCCAAGATATACCAGACATCGATTTCTGCATCACGTTTTCAAATACCTCAAAATATTCCTGTGCCTATTTTTAAAAAATATTAAATTTAATTTACTTAACATTTAGTGTATTATTAGTTTCAGGGGTAGAATTTAGTGATTGATCAGTTGCATGTAACACCCACTCCTCATTGCATCAAATGCCCTCCTTGATGCCTACCCACCACCCCTCCAGCAACCCTCAGTTTGTTTCCTGTAGTTAAGAGCTTGCCTCCCTCTCTGGTTTTGTCTTCTTTCATTTTTCCTTCCCTTCCCCTTTGTTCCTCTGTTTTCTTTCTTAAATTCCACGTCTGAGTGAAATGATATGGTATTTGTCTTTCTCTGAATGCCTTATTTCACTTAGCATAACACCTTCTAGTTCCATCCGCGTTGTTGCAAAAGGTGTGATATTCTTTTTGATGGCTGAGTAATATTCCTATATATATATATTCATATATATGAATATATATTCATATATATGAATCTCACGTATTTTTTATCCTTTCATCTGTCAGGGGGCATCTGGGTTCTTTCCATATTTTGGCTATTGGGTATATTTGCTGCTATAAATATTGGGGTACAGGTGCCCCTTCAAGTCACTATGTTTGTATCCTTTGAATAAATACCTATTGCAATTGCTGGCTCATAGGGTTCTATTTGTAACTTTTTAAGTTACCTCCATAGTGTTTTCCAGAGGGCCTGTACCAGTTTTCATTCCCATCAATAGTGTAAGAGGGTTCCTCTTTTTCCACAACTTTACCAACATCTCTTATTTCCTGACTTGTTAATTTTAGCCATTCTGATAGGTGTGAGGTGGTATCTCATTGTGGTTTTCATTTTTATTTCCCTGATGCCAAGTGATGTGGAGCCTTTTTTAATGTGTCTACTAGCCATTCGTATGTCTTCTTTGCTGAAACGTCTCCTCATGTCTTCTGCCCATTTCTTGACAGGAATTTTTGGTTTTTGGGTGTTGAGTTTGATAAGTTCTTTATAGGTTTTGGATACTAGTCCTTTATCTGATAAGACCATTTCAAATATCTTTATACAGACTTTGGTCATTTGGATTTTCCTGCATGAATCTTCTCTTTACCTCCTACATTAATCTTCTTATCTCTCTTTTGGACATTGAAAAATTGATGTCTCCCCCC
>CM052815.1:15551824-15632948 GCA_028533885.1 Nasua narica
ACTGTGGACTCTGAGCAACAAACTGAGGGTTTTGGAGGGGAGGGGTTGGGGGGGTGGGTAAGCCTGGTGGTGGGTATTGAGAAGGGCATGTATTGCATGGAGCACTGGGTGTGGTGCATGAACAATGAATCTTGTAACACTGAAAAATTAAAAAAAAAAATATTTGGGGAGAAAAAAAAAGTTTAGGCTTTAATTTTTCCTCAGAGTTCAAAGCTCCAATTTCTAAAACCCAGTTGGCTATGAAAACTATCCAATTTTGGATAAGCTTAAATGTGTGTTTTTACTCAAGATAATTGTCCATTCCTTGATGTAAAACCAAAGGGATCTTTTAAGAGTTTGTATTTTGCTGTTTCATAGATACCAAAGAAGATAATATGAGCTGAAGCTTCTTTAAAATATTTTCTTATGATCAATATACACCTGCTGTGAGATTGTGTTTATTTTTTTATGTCTTTTCAATCTGTTTACCAGTTTGCAGTTAGAAAACAAAGCAGCTAAAGTCATGTTAAGTTTGGAAGCACAATAATCCTCACACCCCCTCCCCTTTTAGTTTAGCATTACTTCTATTGAACACACGTATTTGGTTTTGCTTCTGTTTTTGTTGTTGTTGCTGCTGTTTTCTCATTCAAGAGGGGGACAAAAGCCTTATTTATAAAACTTTCATTAATAATCTGAAATACCACTACAGAGACAGGGGGTTTTGTTTTGTTCTTTTTACATTTACTTATGCAATCAATTATTGAATTGCAATATAGGTATGTGGAATTGAGCATAGAAAATAATAGATGAGTGTTGGGGTACCTGGGTGACTCAGTTGGTTTTAGTGGCTGACTCTTGATTTCAGCTCAGGTCATGATCTCAGGGTCATGAAATCAAGCCCCACATTGAACTCTGGGCTCAGTGGTGAGTCGGCTTGATGCTCTCTCTTTCCCTCTCCCCCTCCCGCTACTCACATGCGTGCTCTCTCTCTCTCTCTCTCAAATAAAAATAAATCTTTAAAAAAAATGAAAATAATGGACAAATAATATTATCAGTTTCTTTGTAGTCAGTAGATGGGAAATCTCAAACTGAATCTCATCATATTTAACTACAAAGCACTCAAAAGGGTGGATTTTTTACTGACTTTCAGAACTTAAATAACCCCAAGTAAAATTTATTTATGGGGAAGTTCTAACACTAGAGAGTGTTATCCACTCTCTTCCTGCATGCTTATTTACAGGGTGAACATGGTATTTACTATCCAAAGAAGGATGGTTTTAACAGGAAAATAAGGGGCATTAATAATTATGACAGGACAACCAACATATGCATGAACCAAGCAAACTGGAATACACTGCTTTTTGTTTGTTTAAAGCATTTTCATTTATATATTTATATTTCCAAGTAGTGTGTAATTTCCAAGGGACAAAAATTTTGCCATTTTTGATCACCCCAGACACACAATTTGATGGTCAATGAATATATGTATAAAGAAAGAAAGAAAGAAGGAAGGAAGGAAGGAAGGAAGGAAGGAAGGAAGGAAGGAAGGAAGGAAGAAAGGAAGGAAGGAAGGAAAAGATGGAAAAGGTGAAAGAAAGAAAAAAAGGGAAAGGGGAGGGAAGGACAAAGAGAATAATGGAAAAAGGAAAGAAGGAAGGAAGGAAAAAAGAAAGGAAGGAAGAAAGAAAGAAAAGTGGGAAGGAGTTAAGTAAAGTTGATCTAACTATTCAGGATTTGAATTAGGACTTGAACTCAACTAATCTGAACCCACAGTCTAGGTGCTTCACTACTCTATACTGTCTCCCCAGCTCATAGTGCCACTGTGAAAATTAAATGAGGAATTTGCTAAAGTAGGAGCTCAATGAATATGAATTCTCTCCCTGTTCTTCATCTTAGATCTGTGACTCTTAGATGTACTGGGCAATCACGTGTTAGAAAATAGAGATGCATCGCCTTGCCCAACTCTCAAGGGACTCATTCATAGCAGAGAGCTCATTTAATGACTTAGAATGGATAAATATCTTTTTCCTTGGCAGAAAATCTATTTGAAAAAAAACAAATTAAGATCAGTTACTTGATGCATTTATGGGACCTGATCCAGGAAAGCCCATAAAGGAATTACTTTGTCAGAATCAGTCTCTTTCAACAGTCTAAGCTACCTTTTCAATGTTTTTGATTAGAGTAGACCCTTTATGTATATTGATACTATTTTCATCATTATCATTACTATTAATGAAAATAACATCATTAGCACTTTCAGAGTTGCATAAATAAGTAATGATATATAATTTGTAACATTTCCAAAGTGAGAATTTGCATCTCTTATGACAGGAGATGGTATTCATGGTAAGAGCTTTAGTTATTAAAAACTAAGCAACATGAGGATGTGGAGAAATGGGAACCGTATACATTGCTGGTGAAGCCACTGTGGAAACCATTTAAAAGTGCCACAAAAAGCTAAAGATGGAATTAGCATTAGACCCAAAAATTCCATTCCTAGGTATATAAACAAAATAATTAAAAACAAGGACTCAAACAGATACTTGTATGCCAATGTTCACTGAAGCATTATTCAGTGTTATGTTACTGAGTTTCTGCTTGGGGTGATGAAGAAGTTTTAGAAATAGATAATAGTGCTATTGCACAATATTTTGAATGGAATTGATTTCACTGAATTGTATATTTAAAGTGGTTAGAATGGCAAATTTTATGTTTTATGTAATTTTACCATGGTAGAAAATAGTAAGAAAAAAATAGTGTGACTTTTCACTGTCTTCTCATGCCAAATGTAGTAACTCTCGTAATGTAATATAAAGTATTTTTTATAAGAAAAGAAAATTTTCAAAAAATGGAGCTCTAGATGAATATGAAGGGGTGTTGGACTGTGGCCAAGGAAATATATGATTATCCATGAAAATATGATATGGAGAAAGCTTGATGAGTATTGATTTACATGCAAGTTTTAAAATTTGTATATTTTTCAGGAGATTCTTCTAATGAGTGTTATGAGTCTACTATCCCACTTAAGTTCCCAGTGTTGAACTACTGTCTCCATTATGGTATTTACCAGCATGTAAAGAGGTCTAAAGGTAAATAATTTAGGCAATTTGGTGTTAGATTATATAGATACCATTATTACGGTGCCAGTTTTTTTCATATGCTTATGTACGTAGCAAATTGCAAGGAAAAGATCCTGTCTTCAGCAATTCCTAGACTCAATTTACCTAGAGTTTATTTAAACACATTATCAGTAAGACAAATATTTACCACAAATGGCAGTCTTGTTGGGGCTACTACACATAGTATCTATTCCTTCAACAAATGGGAGGCCGGGTATGATAAATTATGTTTTTTATTAAAAATGCTCATATTCTTCTTTGTATATTGATTTTTCTTTCCTATTCTGTTCATATCAAGCTTGCTTATGTGACTTGCTTTGGCCAATGAAATATGAATGGATTTTCCTGGGGGAACTTTTAAGAACCAATGTGTTCTACGCTTCTCTCTTCCACGCTATGAGAAGTGTTCCACATAGAAGCTGCTCTGTCAGCCAAATCAGTGATGGATATGTTCTGAATATAGGAGAGGAAGAAGGGTAAATAATTTTCATCAGGAAAGTTAACTGTGATAGACCATATTATTGCTTGAAAATATCTTCTACTTTTTTCCTGTAGAAGGATTATGTTTCTCTGTTCAGTACCAGGCTTGGCCACAAGACTCATCTGGCCAATGGCAAGTGAGCAGAAGTAATGTGTATCCTGTCTAGTCAGCCAGTATATGGTATTCCATGCCTCTTTTCTCTAAGCATGACACTGTAAGTATTCCATACAGAGGCTATTTAGTCAGTTTAGGACCTGCATTAAAGATGACGTAGGGTAGAGCTATAGTTAATCCAGTGATGGACTATGGTATGCATGAGAAATAAGTTATTATTTTTAAGCCACTGAAATTTTGAAGTTGTTTGTTTCTCCAGATAGACTAGTCTAGCTGGACTAATAGATCAGGAAATCCAGGATATGCTAATTAATTATCCCATCTCCCTAGATACTGTGGATTGTCTAGGAATAAGCTCATAGGTCAAATAGGCTAATTAACAACCTCTTCTAGTGTTTGTCTTCTTTGAAGAGTTGCTTTCAAATCAGTAAATATTAAATACAATTCTTTTGGGGAAAGTTGCCCTTAGAGAATTAAGTATAGAGAACTAATGATGGAGAAAGAGAGACAGAAATTCAATGTCATTAATATCAGATTATATTAACAGATCTAATTGGATCAAGCCGGTTGTTTCTCCCAAATTGGGTTACATGAACAAAATAATTATCCACCCCTCAACCCACCTTTTTTAAATGTTTGTTTATATTTGCATTATTTTCCATTACTAAAAAGAAAACTGTGTTAGACTTTGTAGGTCAGAAAATGTGAAGCAGGTTCCTTAGCTACAGAGCTTGATAGAGCTTTATCGTGTATTAATATGCCTTTTGTTTTTTCAGGAGGAGGTTATATCATATATATCATGTCATATATAGTTATCCCCTGGCTTATTTTTGTTACAGAGTCCATCTCTGATTAATGCTTTGTAAAACACGTTTTGGAAAACTGCTTTCTTAGTAGCTTGTGGCTTCCAAGTGTCTTCTGTCATGGAGGGCAGAACTACAGCTCTTTGTAACCCCAAAAAATGCTAACAAAGGAATTCAAAATACTAATCAGAGATGTGTATTCTGACCACTCTGAGTTCATGAGGACATAATTTACCAATATTCATTATCATTATTTGGAGAAATCATGAAAGATCATGAAATTCTAATGGGCCCATACGAGATTAGTGACCAGTAGGTTGAGCCCCTGATTCCCTGAAGCTCCAGAACAGTACCTTACCTGCTCTGTTCTTACATCCACATGAAAAATGATATTTTCAAGGATTTGTGCTGACTGCACAAATTTGTTACTATATTTGTAATAAATTACTAAATTATTTTGGGGGATACCTTTTATAATATGAGTCTATAATCCACCCAGAAATTCTTTGAAGTCTTTCCTCTCCATACTATTCACTATGTGAGCCCAAACACCGTCTCTACACCGCTGTCATGGATGGGTTCTACCTGACCCAAATTGGACCAATCAGATTATCTTTCCTTGGAAATTGTGATTAGGGTTAAGAGGCTACTTCTGAAGGTATTAGAAATGTAACGTATGCACCTAGGAAATAAGCACAAGCATTTTCCACTCCATGGATGGAAAAACAAGGAAAGTAAAATCTGCAGACAAGGGAGATGGGAGCGGATGTTCCAGGAAAAGCCGAGTTTCAGATGGCCTTACATTTTAAGTTCCAGTTCCTTCTGAAATAAAGTTGTACCAATTAATAATAGAGAAAATAAAACACAAATAGAGACTTAATTATTTTCTTCTTGTTTTTTTTTTTTTTTTCAGCTAGCGCAGATGAGTTTCTATTATTTCAAAACACCTAAATGAAAACACTGGAAAAGAGCTCTAGAGAAAAAAAGTTTAATTTCTGGAAAAATACAGAGGGGCAGTTGAAAATACTGATTGTGTTGCTTTTCTTTAATGTCTTTTTTTTTTTTTTTTTTAATTTATTAGACAGAGAGAGAGAGCACGAGAAGGGAGAAGGGAGAAGGGAGAAGGTCAGAGTGAGAAGCGGACTCCTCTTGAAGCTGGGAGCCCGATGTGGGACTCGATCCCGGGTCTCTGGGATCATGACCTGAGCCGAAGGCAGTCGCTCAACCAACTGAGCCACCCAGGCGCCCAACTTTTCTTTAATGTCTTAATTATTAGATAGGAAATATATATTACTTATGAAGTATGCATACTTTGGTACATTATTGAATCTCACCTTTCATCAATTTCCCCATCTATAAAGTAGGGGTGATGAAATTGGTTCCCACATCACAAAATTATACTAAGGATTAAATGAGTTGATACATGTAAAGTACTTAGATAAATATCAGGGATATACTAAATGTTCAGGATGTTATTAATATATTTTCTCAGGTTTGTGGAAAGCTCTGGAATATGCTTTGTTTTATTCTCTGGGAGCTATTAAAATTTTGTCATCAATGCTTTTAGGCAATTTTATTGTGACATGGCGTGTTTGGGTGTGTGTGTGTGTGTGTGCATGCTTGGGGATTATCTGTCTTGAGGCTTATTGAGTTTTTTCATTCTATGAGTTTAAAAGTTTCATTAAATTTGGGAAATCATTGGCCCTTATAACTTTAAGTATACGATCTACTTATTCTACATTATTTTTCTTCTGGGGCTTTCGTTAGAGGCATGCTGAACCACTTCATATTTTCCAAAAGATACTAAGGTTCCTTTTATATTTTTCAATCTTTTTCTTGTTTCTTTTTGTACTTCAGTTTTGATAGTTTCTATTTTTTTATTTTTAAGTTTACTAATCCCTTTTCTGAAGTCTCTAATTTGAGGTTAATCTCATCCAGTGAATTTTCATTTCAGATATTGTATTTTTACTTATAGAATTTCCCTTAGTTCTATCACCTTCATATTTACAATGTCCTCTAAATAAATTATTGAATGGGTTGTTATAGCCCCTTTTATATCCTACTCTGTCAATTCTATCACTGCTAACATTTCTAGATTTATTTTCATTAATAATTATTCTTCTGGATTAGATCACATTTTCCTGCTTCTTGGGATGCTTAGTAATTTTTTATTGAATGCAGGAGTCACCATTCCATTCCAATGCCTTACATTATTGTGTGTCTGAGTTTATAGTATTGTTGTAAAGAATGTTGAGCTTTGTTCTATCAAGTAGTTATTTACCTTTTGGCTCCATCCTTCCTGAGCTTGTTTTTAAGTTTTTAAAATCATTCGTAGTACATTCTTTACTTTAAAGATAGCTTAGCCCTAGCATTAAGACATGGCATTGCTAGGTTCTCTCCCAAATGCTCTCCATATTCAGCAAGGACTGGCCATTTTGACAGGTGGAAGTCAGATATTTTCAAGCTCTGTTTGAGCTCTCAGAATTGCTTGGTTTACTATTTTTTGATTTTTATTACCCAGGCTCTTGAGGTTCACAATCAAAGCTCTAGGGGAATCCTATACAGGTTGTTTTCTACATAGCTCCTCCTTTTCTAAAGATCCTTTCTATAAATTACAGCTAGGTCATTTTCTCTGAACTCTTATCTCTCTCTCCCCAACTCACCGAGACTGCCATTTTCTGCTTATAAGCATTCTCATGGAACCATTGTCCAGAAATTGCTTCCAGGCAAAAATCTGTTGCAAACTTAAGGCTCTTGTTTACTTTTTATTCTCAGGTATTAACAGTCTTGTGCTGTCATCCACTGTCTGAAAATTTTTTTGAATATATAGTATTTCCTGTTTTTTAGAATTTTTTTACAGAAGAAGGATAAGTCAATACAACTTATTCAATCAATGCTGGGAATGGAATTCCCATCATTTTTATTGCTGCTTTTATAAATGACAAGATTGGAAATGCATTTTGTTCTGGTTGTTTTAACAGTTAACTCCACCAATATTGTTTCTGATACTGTCCTAGCACTGCTATTATTCTTGGAATGCTAAGTATTTTAGTGATTCCATTATCTTTTCTGGATAAGAATTTGTGTCTTAGTAAATTACCTTTGTCATAAATTAAGTCAGAGATATATGAGCTCTAAATAAACTTTCTTTCATAGACTTTATATATTGATCTTAGTTACTTTGTTGGGTGCCTACTATCTGTCACATTTTATGTAAATGACATTTAATTTACCTGACAGGGTATATATAAAGTAGGTGTTATTTTTTCACTATAGATATGAAAATTTTTATTTAAAACCTTTAATTGATTTGCGTAGTTTATGTAGCTAATAAGGTTAAGGGCTATAATTTTGAAGTTAATTCTTTTCTTCACCTTAATCTAATAAAAGAAAAAGAAGAGAAGCTAAGTTAGGAACTGAAGGTTCCATTCATGTGTCTTAAAATGATACTCAAAATGTGGTCTGTAAAGTGCTTCTGTTTGAGACTTAATTCTCCATAATGAGATTAGAGTCTAGCTTCCTGAACAAATTAATCCACTAAACAGAGTGTTACAGTTCTACTGATGATTTCCATAGCAAAACTTCCTCAAGGAAGGAAGCTATGAATTATTATTTTTTTAACATTCTGTTGCAAGCATATATCATCATAAATAGTAGCAAACTGTTCATATACTGGCACATGGAACAGCATGGTCTTAGACCCTCTGGCTTCATAACATTGTATGACTCATATAACTTTTCTCAACTGAAAATAAGAGATTTGAACAAGAATAACTTGAACATAACTTGAACATCTTTTCCTGCTCTTCGCATCATTTAATGATGACAAACTATTTAAGAATGAACATACATGACAATGACAGGATAAAGTAAGCAAATTAATAAATATGCCTTTTGTTTTTCACATTAAGGCACTGAGAAATATTTGAAAAAATATCTAATTTTTCTTATGGGTATTTTAAGCATTGGAAGACCGAATCTCTAGATAGCATGGTATTTAACACACAAGTTTTTTTTTTTTTTTAAGATTTTATTTATTTATTTAACAGAGAGAGACAGAGAGAGCACAAGCAGGGGGAGTGGCAGGGAGAGGGAGAGGGAGAGGGAGAGGGAGAAGCAGGCTTTCCACAGAGCAAGGAGCCTGATGCAGACCTCGATCCTGGGTCCCTGGGCAGATGCTTAGCTGACTGAGTCACCCAGGCATCCCTAAAGCACAGGGTCTTTTACCAGATCAACCTTAGTTCATATTCTCTTTGCCATTCACTATCTGTGTGGTCTTGAGCAATTTCTCTAATCTCTGAATTTCAGTTTAAATTATTAGAGATATTAATGCCCAGGACACAGAATTTTTGTTACTATTAAATGAGTATGTGAATCCAAAGCATCTAACTCAGTGCCTGTTATGGTATAACTGATTAAAAAGTGGTATTGATTATTAAGTAAATTATTTGTATGTATATTCTTCTGGAATCATGTAGCCCTTTTACTTTGCCTATCTTGTTCATATATCCTCAGCTTATATATTACTTGTTTGGTTATGTTTACCCATAGAATTATACTATAAACTCCTTCAGACCAGGTAATATGGCTTAGAAAAAATATGCTAATTGATCATGTACAATTATGATTGAATAAACAGGTGAATTAGTTAACACCCTAAATTTATAACCGTATACTAGGTTTTGCTGAGCTAAACAATAGAGGCACTTTTGAAGGTAATTGCTTATCACCTAAGCACAGCACATTGCCTTAGAGGATAATTGGAATGCTTGATACAAAAACCTCAGGTTTTTTTTCTTTACTTTTTTCTGCCTATATTCGTTTACCAGGGCTGCCATAACAAAATACTATCGACTGGGTGGCTTAAACAACAGAAATTTATTTTCCCACAGTTCTGGAGGCTAGAAGTTCAGGATCAAGGTATTAGCAGATTTGCTTTCTCCTGAGGCCTCGCTCCTTGATTTGCAGATGGCCACCTTCTTTTGGTGTTCTCGTGATGTTTCCTCTGTGTGACACCCTTGCTGTCTCTCTGTATGTTGAAATTTTCTCTCCTTATAAGAACACCAGTCAGGTTGGATTAGAGCCCACCCTATCAACTCATTTTAATTGCCCCTTTAATGACCTATCTTCAAATATAGTTGTATTCTGAAATACTGGGGGTTAGGACTTCAACATACAAATTTCAGTGGGGAGGTAGAGTTCAGCTCATAACATTGCCTTTTTCCCCCTCTACCTTAAGTTTCTTAATTAACTATACCAATTTGAATGAGTAATTTGCCATATCTTTCTGTGTTATGTGCTTGTATGTGCACCTCTGTGAATTAGCGTGTTTAAAACACACACCTAAGGATAAATGACATTCAAAATCAAAGAATGAGGAAAATATACAAGACTATTATATTTTTATCAAGTCACAGTATATTTCTTCAGACTTCTGACAAGCTGTTTGCATGCCTTGGGAAGAGGATTTCCACTGAAGGTACTATAAAATCAGTATTCAGTGGTGAATGCTTAAAAAACTTTAGGATGGTATCCATTTTACACTTGAAAATTTATGTCAAGAAATTTAGCTTCCCTCGGAGGAGCAAATCTCAAGTGATAGTTACAGTTAGGGTACCTTCAATCCTTTCGTTTTTTGCCTTGAGGGTGTACTGTCTTTCCAGCTGACAGACCTTTATGTCTCTTCTTTAGAATTGCGTTTCACACAACCCCCTGAATCACCACAGAGAATCTCCATGATTAATCAATGAAGGGCAGAGAAATGAGAGAATAACCACTTATCTGTGCTCAGCTTCCTTTGATGCAGTACATAGAGTGAGCTTGAGTTTTATGAGTTTGAAAGCTAAATTTGATTATAAGCTGAACTTTTTTATATTAGGAGCTGCTTCGTTTTTGCATTTAGAGCTCTAGTCACAAAGAAATTTGTTTAAAGTATATGGTAAGAACTAATCAGAATTGATGATAGAACTTTAAGAATTTATTTTTAGAGGGACATGCGGTATTAGTATTGATACTCACTTATTTTATGGAGTTTTTAGGAAGGGGAAGTATTAACTAACATTTTGAAGGGTACCAGAATCTGCTATACCAAAATATATCTTTCTGGCAGATGGATTATTTTGAGCTAGGCCTTTGAGAACCAGCAGATGCAGGAAAAGCTCTAAAAACAGGTCACATATTTTCCTTTTGTAAAGGAAATTTACATTTATAAAGGAAATTTCCATTTGTAAAGATGTATCCTTCACATACACCAGGAAGAAGAGGACTCTTAATAATTTGAATCAGTGGAGAAGGCACCAGTTGAAATCTGCATAACAAACCTTATTAAAAAAACTCTTGTTTACCATACTTTTCTTGGTCATCTTCCCACAACCTGCCTCCCATCCCCAGAAGCCCTAAACTCCTGTTTCCTTTGTTTAGCCTAAGGTGATATATAAGCCTAAATTCTAACCACCCTTTTGGGTTACTCATTTAGGGATGTTCCAATGTATATATGCAAAATGCACATGTCAATAAACTTATGTTTGTTTCTCTTGTTAATCTGTCTTTTGTTTAGTCTAATTTGCAGTCTAATCTCCAGCTGGGGAATATAAGATGGGTAGAGGAAAAGGATTTTTTTCCCTCCCTTACAATGTTATGACCATCTCAGTGACAGAAGCTCAACTATTGGTGCTTTGGGATTTTAGCAAATTAAAATAACATGCTTGCTCACTTCTGAAATGTTCAAACATATTTCTCACCCGAGTAAATGGAATCTTTATGACATTGCAGTACTTAAAATTCCATTCCTGAATTTCCCAGAATAACTAGGAGAGCTTTCAGCAATCATAGGGGAGAAAGAGAGACCAAGAGATCGGTAATCTATACCATTAGAAGGGATTCAGAACTAGGCTCCACAAAATGTACTACTTTGGCATGTGGATTATTTTGATTTGAAGACAATCAGGGCACAAGAGCCTCAGGAAAATTTTTTGCTTCCCCCTTAATTGCCTCTCAGGCTTTAGGTAGAGGGCCTGGTCCAGGAAGACAGCCCGCACCAGAGATAAATAAATAGAATGAGTATGGTAGGGTGAGAGTAGGGGGGAGAGCAGTAGAGTCTGTTTTGTATGTGTGTGTGTTTTGTTTTTGTTTTTGTTTTTCAAATTTCTCTCCCTATCCTATTTCTCTGCAGGGCATGATAAGTATTAGTTTACCAAGCATTTGTTGTCTCCGTTTTCCTGTGAATTGTCTTCCTTCCCTTTGAAGCCCTAGAGCCCTCCTTCCTTCTCCTTAGCTCAGGATGGCCTGTAAGCCTCAGTTACTTGACTGTCATTGAGTCTTTCAAGTCTTTGTGGAGCTTCCATATGTCTGAAATTAAATTTGTTTTTCTCTTGTTAATCTGTTTCATATCAACTTTATTAATAGACTGGCTAACAGAATCTGGGAGGGTAGAGGAAAAAATTTCCTCTTCTACATTGTACACAGGTTATCCCCTTCTTCAGTTATAGTTAATGATATTTCATTTAGCCCATTTGTGATGGTCTTTTATGATAGTTGTTACCCATCTTTTGATGCCATCTGAATCTCTCTAGGTATGCAATAGTAGTAGCTTTTATAGAATACTTATCAGAGTTTTATTACTAGATTTTGGTGAAGTTCGAGGAATATTTTTTTTTAACCTTTTACCTAATCTCAAGGGTGTCCTAATATTACCAAGTTTGAGTACAACTTGAACTATAAACTTCCTGCCGGCCCCTATGGGTTAAATGTTCTTTCATGCTTATTATTCAGGACTGTGTTTTCCATTAACTTCTCAAATTGTGATACAATGTGATTGTATAGAAATATTGAAATAGGAATTCTTCAGTTTTAATTGAGTGTGAAACCATTTGGAAATCCTAAAATGGTATGACAGTTTTTTCTGGGGAAATGCATATAGGTATTGACACATGTGCTTGTGCACACAGGTTCATGGTAATGATTGTCTGATACCCTTTCAATGATTTCAAGTTAAAAAAAAAAAAACTACTTCATAATAAATAATTTGGCCCTAAGAATTTTCTGGAATCACCTCTTAGGTTTGGTTTGTGAAATTCTAAGAAATCAATATCTCTGTCTAGTTTTTGTTAAAACTTAATAACACCTACCTATATTAATGGATAATTTAATCTATGTTTTAAAACTAGTACAAAATATTTTTGTTTTATATAAAAGCCCTAGACTGAGATCATCAAGTCTGGTGTCATCAAGGATATTTATTGTAAAATAAGCACATGAAAGACTGAATACTGCCAGTGTGCACTTCAGAATAAAGTCATATAACTTCCCACTTAGATCCTTATAATCTGGCAAGTTGTGATCCATAGACTGACACACTTTATGGTATGTCATTAATGGTAATCAGAGAATTATTTATCACTATTCCTCAAATGCCTATTTTATATCAAGAACTAATCCAGTTACTGAGAAAAGTAAATATGTATTTGACATGATCTAAGGATTTATGAATATTACATCAAGGCAAAAATCACCACATAAATCAATTAGAGAATAATTGTATATATCAAATTATAGAGTTATTAGAATAATCTCTTTCAAAAGAGAAGTCATGGAATATTTTTGTATAGATGAAATTTGGATAGGTAGAGAGAAGGACGCATTTTCTGGTTTGGATTATCACAGATAAGGGGCCAAATTAAATATGTTAGTCATTCAAAACCACCATCCCTGGACCCTTGGTTCCTGCTGCCATATCTGTACCCTATCTAGAATACTTTAGATTATGAGGTAGTACTTTTCTCTATCCATATAATTTTCTTACCTAGGTATTTTCAGTCACAACAATCTTGATTAAATACAATTACTTACCTGTATTAGTCTGCTTGGCCTGCCATAACAAGGTACCACAGACTGGGTGGCTTAAATAATAAGGAATTTATTTTCTCACAGATCTGGAGACCAGAATCCAAGATCACTGTGCCAGCAGTGTTCGTTTTGTTAAAATCTCTCCACTTGATGCGTGCCCATTTTGCACACATATCTAGAGAATGAGCTTTGGCCTCTCTTCTTATCTAATCTTCTTATCTAATCACAACATAACAGGGCCCCATCTTTAAGAGCTCATTTAACCTTAATTACTTCCTTAAGGGTCTCATCTCCAAATACAGCCACACTGGAAGTTAAGACTTCAATCAATGTAAGAGTTTTGCAGGGGGCAAGAACATTCAGTCTATAAAGCTGCTTTTAAATAAGTAAAGTTGAAAGAGATAGGGAGAGAAAGAGATAAGAAAATGTGTACGAAGATATTCAAAGACATAGAGAACAGTAGATGTGTCAAACTTCTGTTTCTCCAAAAGTGGAGAAGCAAAATGCTCAGTGGAGGGAGGTACTATTTGAAGAAATAATGCCTGAGAATACCCCTGAATTTTTTTTAAAAAGCAAAACCCCAAATTTATAGAGTCTCAAAGAATATAGTGCAGAATAGATTAAACACATCATCAGATGAGAAGACACTAGATAAATTAAAAAACATTTTAAATATCAAAAATGATTTGAAGATTTGCAAAAAACTCGAGGAAAGAAAGGCATGCCCCAAAGATGCCCCAAAACAAGCATCAGGTTAACATCAGTATTTATAATCAGCTACAGAATTGCAAGAAAAGGAAGTTAAAATTTTAAACTATTAAAATAAAAGACCTAAGAAATTTTAACATAGAATTATATATCTACCTAAATTATCATTTAAATGTGAAAATAAAATATTAAATATTATCAAACAGACAAGGCCTTCAAAATCTTACCACATAGAAATGTTCTTTTGGATGAAGTAATCTAGGTATGAAGTAATCTGGGTATCTGTAAATGTTTTCTATAAAGTGCAAGGTATTAAATATTTTTGGCTTTGTAGGTCACATAAGGTCACTTGCATATTCTTCTTTGTTTTTCACAACATTTAAGATTTTTTTTTAATTTATTTGACAGAGAGAGAGAGAGAGAGAGATCACAAGTAGGCGGAGAGGCAGGCAGAGAGAAGGGGAGAAGCAGGCTCCCCGCCGAGCAGAGAGCCCTATGTGGGGCTTGATCCCAGGACCCTGAGATCATGACCTGAGCTGATGGCAGAAGCTTTAACCCACTGAGCCATCCAGGCACCCCTGTTTCTCACAACATTTAAATTATATGAAAAAAATATTCTTAGCTCAGATGTACATCAAAATAGGCTACAAACTGAATTTGCCCCATGGGATAGATAATATAATGTGAAGACATCTGAAGGAATCAAATGAAAAGAGAAAAATAATCTAAGGAATATAAAAAATAAAGAGGATCAAATAACATTAAAAAAAGTACCAGGAATTTAGAACCCAGATTAAAAGGATTCATACTTCCTAATATTATGGGTAAAAATCATAACTGAATGACTTACAAAGATAAATGAATGAATATTAGTTGGCTACCCCAAATCACCAGAACAATTTAAAATTAAACATATAATATGTGAATCATTAAATTAAAAATAAATCTTTATAAAGAAAGATAGGAAAAGAAAAAAGAAAGTGTCATTAAGAGAAAATATGAAATAAGATGAAAAAAAAATGTCCTAACACTATACATCTGTGATAAAAAAAAAATCAGGATGATAAGTAATTATTACCATATATGCTAGTTAACATTATAGTCTCCTAATACATATGACAGTAACTAGTAACCCTGGGATAGAAGTAAGAAATTGAATAATCAACTTTTTAGTAATCTGTTTTAGCACAGTTCTCTCAGAAACTAATAAAGCAGTAAGAAAATAAGATCCAAATGTTTGAAAAATATGATTAGTAGATTTTCCTCTAGGTTGGACTACCAAATAGTAGTCCAAATAGATTTTCCTCTATTTGGACTACCAAATAGTCCACAAACATGGAACTTAAAACAGAGTCTTAAAACATGGCAGAGAAACAATACAATAACCCTATGATCTCTGACAAAATAAAATAAGACTTGAACTAAGAGAAAAAGAAATAGTTTAGGGGCGCCTGGGTGGCTCAGTGGATTAAAGCCTCTGCCTTCGGCTCAGGTCATGATCTCAGGGTCCTGGGATCAAGCCCTGCATCAGGCTCTTTGCTCAGTGGGGAACCTGCTTTCCCCCTCTCTCTGCCTGCCTCTCTGCCTACTTGAAATCTCTCTCCTCCCTGTCAAATAAATAAATAAAGTCTTAAAAAAAAGAGAGAGAAAAGAAATAGTTTAAAAATCTGTATTTGGAAATGCGAAAAATCTAAGAGTAGGTAGCTTGGATTAAGGAAGAAATCATAACTAAACCATAAAACATTAGACCTGAAAAGAATTTAAAATAGTAATCAACAATATTCAACCTAATTAGTAAACACAGAGATACAAAAAACAATAAGATATAACTTTATGCTTATGTAATAGGTTAAAATTAGATAGTATGTAATTTTAAGTGTTAGTAAGAATATAGGTAAATGGAAGAGTAAAAATTGGTACAAAAGTTCTGTAGATCAATTGAGTAAAACTTTATGCACCCAATGACAGGGAAATCGTCACTTTTGAAAATATATCTACTCCCATAACACAGATTTCAAAAGAAATGTAGAACCTGAAGCATCTTGGTGTTTATTTTAATGGTAAATATTGTAGGTACCTCACATAATTTTTGTAAAGGAAATAGGCAGGATGGGATTGATACATACCTTGGGGAACGTATATGTCATGAGCAAAAAATTAGGTGTTCATTAACCAATATAGATATCTTTAAAACATGAGCTATATAACATTTTTATGTAAATCAAAAACATGTACACAGGTAAAATAATTTATATTCTTAAAAGACACATTAAAACATTTTATAATAAGTGGTGGTAGATAGGAGGAGGAATGACATACAAAGGAAAAAGATATCATAGAACAGAACAAGATAAGGAAAGGAACTTTGCAAGGAACAATGATGACAGTTTGCCAAAAACTGATCAATATTATTAATTCAGCTCTCTGAACTTTATGTCTAAGAATTTTTTTAAAAAATGAAAATATAAGCTTACAATTAATTATAGGAGAATTAAATTTGCTTCCTGGCAAATAAAAATATTGAAGACTAGCTAAAGGAACAATCAACTAAACTACAGAGGTGAAATAGCATATACTTGGGAAAGTGCCCATTATATAGTTTGAAGTTTCGTGGTGCCTGGGTGGCTCAGTCAGTTGAAAGTCTGACTCTTGATTTTGGCTCAGGTCATGATCTCAGGGTTGTGAAACTGAGCCCTATGTTGGACTCCATACTGAGCGTGGAGCCTGCATGGGATTCTCACACTCCCTCTCTCTCTGCCCCTCCCTTCCCCCCATGCACATATGCGTGTACTCTCACTCTCTCTCTAAAAAAAAAATTATAAATAAATAGTTTGAAGTTTTGCCTTTGAGTTACTTCTGATACTAAATTTTCGTAAACAGGGAAGAAGTAGGGGTTTTAGAATGGAAAGATAATAAGCAAATGCAAAATACATCCAACAGTATATTTACTTGAACACAAAGAATGTGTAATTAGTTAGGTATATAATATTTTGTGCCTTCTCCAGTACAACTCTACAACCCTTTGACCGGAGCAGAAAAAGCAGATAGGTGAGATAACTCAAAGATGTAGATTAAGATTTATAAAATATTCAGAGGGTAAAATGTTCTTGGTTCTAGAGATAGAAATCATGAGTGAGGAGGAAGGCCCATATTGCAAAGAGTAGATTAAAAGTTGTGGAGAAATAGGAGGGAAAGAAATGATTTAAGGATTTGATAATACTTCCAATGAAATAGTTTTAAAATATCTTTCTGAAAAATCTATTTAAAAACTATTACATAGTTTAAGTGGGACTTTGGGTTATGTCAGTCAGGTTTTGCTAAGTGATGCAGCAGTAACACTTTAAAAATCTGACTGGCTTACAAAAACAACAGTCTGTTTTTCATTCTTGTTACATGGAGGCATCTCCTGATCAGCCATAACTCTTCACTCCTGCATGACTTGTCTTTATTCCAAGGTTCAGGCTGAAGAAGCAGCCCCTATTTGAGACATGAATTTTTTGTAACAAAGAAAGAGCAAGATGTCTGGCTCTTAAATCTTCACTGGTTCTTAAAGCCTGTGCTCAGTCATGCCTCTGTTATATCCAATCACATCCCAGTGCCAAAGTAAGGCACATAGATCAAGTCCAACTTCTGTAGGATGGAGGATGTATATTTCTCTCAGTGGAGGTCCAGTAAATCTCATAGCATCAGGGGAAAGAAAGTTCTTCAAGCCCAGAATCATCTTTTATAAAGAAAAGGTGGGAAGAAAAAGCAAGACCTTTGATTCAAGTTTTATTAAAAAGTAGGCTCTCTCCTCAGTATCTGTGATAATGTCTGTCAATTATGAATCCTTTCTCCTTTACTCTCTGGAAATCTATTAGAAACTAGGAATGACAGACCAAGTAAGTAGTAACATACTGATAAGTTCACAAATTATTTGTGAATGAACAAAGCTAAACAGAGGAAGCAGAGCGATGGGAAGTAGTGGGGGTTAAATGGTTGTTGCAAAAGTACAGAAATAAAAGGAATCTGTCGTGTTCATCACTGGAGGCGATATCGGCTCTGTTAAGCAGGACACCAACCTCACTGAATTATGAAGGACTGTGCCTCAATCTGGTAGTTGATACGATTTAACTTTTTTTTTTTTTTTAATTTTTAGTTGGTATACAAAACATTATTTTACCAAGACTTTTCATTTCATCTTATTTCTATCAAGGATAATAATACTATTACCAACAAAGACAAAATTAATTTTGGTGTATTATCTCATCATTTAAAAACACTCTCTTATAATCCAATTTTGTTCTCAAACAAATCTTATGTGATACAGTTGTCGACTACTCTCATTTTACTCTTCTACCCCATCTACTATTCCCCTTACTTTGCCATTTTGTGCTTTGCGCAGGACGAGGGGCTGATTCATACTGTTTTACCTGGATCCCGTGGTCTCAGACATACAGTTAGGTTTGGTCAAGAGGAGAACAGGGAGGTCACATGGTCATGGAAAGAAGTTTGACCTTTATCAAGGGACTTTTTTTTTTTTTTTTAAATTCCAAGAGCATTGTAAGAAGCCAGCAAAAGGCAGAGCACTTTTCTGTATATCAAAAAGACTACCTGTAAGAAAGGAGTTAATAATCCAGCTCCCTCCTTGAGCCAAACAGGGGAAAAAAAGTTATTGGGATAAATATATACAATGGATTCTTCTGCCTCTGCTCTTTTGAGATTATGCATTCTCTATTGAGAAAGAAAGAAACACCTAAGCAAGTATTTTGTGAGGGCTCAAATGATAATCTCTATTCCCAGTTGCTTTGGGTAAGATTTTTTTCCTCCACATCCTTGCCATGCTGTCACCATCACAATCGTTATCAATGCCATCGATAAATGGTATTCTCTAAAAGGATGTTGCAAATTGTTTCAGTTTCTTGCAACATGAAAATGTATAAATCTGAAGGCTCAACGTGTAAGTGATACTCACAATGGTCATTCATGATCCTTTGGATATACAAAACATGGGCATGGCCACCAAACCTCAACATACCCCAGCTGCCTTTTTAGCTTTCTTAGATACCTGTGTCATAGTCACAAGGTGGGCCTGTTCAGATCAGCCAAGTTCTACCCAGATAATTACTTGGCTTTATCTTAAGTTAATATCCTAATGGAACCATTGCTGTGGAATTTGCAACAATCTATTTGGGGAGGGGGGAGGAGGCTTGCTTATGACAGCCTTCTCTTTTATGCCAACCAAAGCACTGCAATATAAATTAGTCCCTCCAAACTGCTTAACCCTGTAATTAACTCTGCTCTAGGAATAGTTGTTTTATAACTGTCGCAAATCAAAGTACTATGCCACTGAAGTATTCACTTGCCAGGAGACCATGACATCTCATCCATTAAAGGGACGATGTTTGGGATGATGTTTAAAAGCAGCCTCTTCTTTTCTTTTTGGAAGAGTGTTTCACTGAACAGACACTGCCTTGAGTTGTATGGAGAGAAATGGGAGTTGAATCAGCAGCACTGGTACAATGTATATAACTCCTCTGTAACTCTTTTCCCAGGAGCTTTGGAATTTGCAGGGCTTAGCTGACTAGAGGCTGTACTGATAGAACTCAGAGTGGGTTGACAGCACTGGAATGTCTAAGAATGTATGAGGTTTATAGTCTCCATTTTTTAGAATTTACCTCTTAAGAGGCAGACAGTGCTTTTGAGGACAAGGCTAATAGTCCCTAACTCCTTGGGTGCTCATTGTGAAATGCTATTATCCATGCAAAGGTAATTTGCTATTAATATGGATGTAATACACAATGCTATCAAAATTTTCATGTAATGCAGTCTTCATAAATGTCTATTACCATTTCAACAACTCCTGATTCCAGAGTTTTCATTAACCCCCTTGCAGATGAGTCAAAGTTATTCTGCACAGTGCAGCAGTGTATACTTAGTTGCAAGTGGAGTGGGGGCCAAGGGAGCATTGGTTATTCACAAAGGCCATGCCTTCGTCCCGTGGTCATATGGTATATTCCCAGACGGTGGGTGTCACACAAAGGATGTCTCCTAATTGTGAAAAACTCAATAGCAGAATAAAACTTATGCCCTTAAAACTGGCTCATTATGTGCTTCAAGTTAATGCTATCAATGTAGTATGTTGAGTATATCCGGGGAGATGTTTCTGCTTTTTATGCCTCTGCTGAAAGTAGCTTTGTTTTAATACATTAGTTGTTACAGTCAAGACTTAAGAAATTTTCTGTGCCTTAGACACAAGATCCAGTAAATGATAAACTAATGTTAACAAATTTGAGGGACTTTAATGTGGGGATTTGGAAGAGAAGAATTAATCTTTGAATAAACACAATTTCAAAATGCAGATAATTAGAATTTTATCTTTGATCTTGCAAGTAGATTTGAAGAAGCAGGAGGTCCATGAAAAAAAGCAGTCAATCTTGGCAAATGGCTTTTTCCATTTCTTGTTTGGTCAAATCCCATTCTTCAAATTCATCCTGCACAGTTGATTTCTGTCCTTTCTATTCAGGAGTTCATGTTTCAACTCCTTTATTGCACTGTGAGCTAAAGGTAAGAAGGGAAGCTCCATTCAATTCTATAATCCCCTCCAATGCCTAGCATATTTTGCAGAGTAAGTGTTTAAAAGCTGTTTGTTGAATGAAAGTATGATTTAAGTGGTGGTGGTTTGCATTGGCTCAATATAATCCACAGTCTACAAGTAAGTAAACATACACTGATTTTTTTCTTAACAGATCCCCTGCTCTATTCCTATTAGACCTCTCCTAATTTCCTTAACTTGTATTTCCCCCAACCTTAGGATGCCTGCCCATATTAGGTAGTTCTGGTGACTCTTTGCTTTATATTTATCATTTAAAAGGTTAAATAAAATTTCCTGTGCCAAGCCTGCAGAAGTTGGTTAATAAACTAGATGATACTTTGCACACATAAATCCAATGTATCAACATTATCCAGTTTTCAATATGTGGAATATACTCATATCCTATTTTTTTTTTTTGGAAAAAAAAAATTCTTGGCCTGAAAAGCAATGCAAATAGATGTCCTAAATTTGCAAATATTTGCCTGGCACTGACACTAGATTTATTTAATGCCATGACTTAAACATATTTTAATAGATTCCCAACATAAAAAAGACAGTGAAAGAGTTTGGCCTGCTCAAATAAAATGATGAATAAATAAATATAGCAGCTAATAATAGAAAGAAATATGACATAAATTACGGTAAGCTGGAAAGTAATTGTAGAAGTTTATGGTTATTGGGCTGAATCTAATATCATGTTAAATTTCTACTGGCATTTCAAGAGCTGTCCTAATTAATCAATTGGTAATTGCAGCTATGATTACTGGCTGTGATTATGATTAATTGCCAATTTTGATTGATCCTCCAATAATTCTGGCATGTTCTTCAATATAGAATCTCTGCTGCATTAAGTAGGATTTGGGAGGCAGAGTTATTAAAAGCAAATAATCAAACCCTTCACTCTCATTATGGATCTGTCCTCAGGGGACAAGATTTGTGATGGTAGAATCATGGATAGATTCGCAGTAGGGGAAAGCCAAGAGAGGACAACATTATGCTAGAGATTATTTTAATAAAATAGACTCATTGTGGAGATGGAGTGTACATTTTATAATGATTCATTCACTTCAGGCTTACATTCATTACACCCCCTACTACTTGAGCCTCCTTCATTGTAACAGTATGATCTCTTTAGCCCAGTCCAATCACTACTACCTTTCTCAGTCCTGTGGGGAGTGGAAATAAATATCTCTGTGCTTTTTCCACTGTAACGTAAAAAATTGTTCATTATCCAGTTCTTTAGGCAAGTACCATGGACCTAAGGTCACAAACAGAGGAAATATTTCTGGGGTTACATTATAAATAAGAAAGTCTTGAAAGTCATTTTTCTAATAAGTCATCAACCTGGTGCCAGGTGAAGGTGCACAGCCGTATTAACAGGGAGCCCTAACATGGCAGCTTATTTCCACGAGAGCTCCCCCAGACCATAAATAGAACTTCTCTTTGAAGAGCCTCACACTTCAGGCTCAAATAATGACTTGAGGAAGGTGAGCTTATTGGAAAATACTGAAAATCAGACTCATTTTCAATGAATAAGGAAAGGGAACCAGAATATATGTGCCACAAGGGCAGAGTCCATATCTTTTATGCTCTGCTGCAGGCTGAGTACTTTAAAAGTATCCACATCAGGGTGGAGACCCACCTAGTAACTAATGAATAAATGAAAACATAAGCACTTGTACATACTCTACTCCCAAGGGTTGAGACTTGGCATGTATTGAGAATCGACTCAATTATATATCGCATTACATATAATTTATATGTAATATGTGTTAAGTATACATGTATTACATAACATGTTAAATTGTATTATATACGTTTAATCCTCCTAACAACCCTAAGAGGGAGGTGCTCTTACTAACCCTGACTTAGAACTGTGACAACTTCACATTAGAAAGGTAAATAACACAGCTAAATCCACATAATTAGTAGCTGGCAGTTGAACAAAGGACTTGAGTTAATAAGCTCACTACAGCTCTAAAGCTCATGCTTTTCACCATTAGGATATTCTGCCTAATTTTCAGAAATGTGTAGAAGGCAATTGCTTTGTCCCAGTCTTACAAAACAGTGGACCAGTTTACTAGAGCTTATGGCAGAGTTTGGACTTGAGTCCATCGGTATGTTGCTGAAACACTTTCCCCCACCCCCTGCCTTTACCCCATCTTCCCTTTCTGTGTATTTGCTTCCCCAAGGTGCTCTGCTTGGAGAGGCTGACCTCCAAGCTCTGTACGATACCACCCTCATTCCTAACTCTGTGGCCCATATATGGACTTATATTAGTTTCCTACTGCTACTCTGACAGATGATCATAAATTTAGTGGCTTAAAACAACACAAATTTATTATTTTATAGTTCTAAAGGTTGTAAAACCCAAATCAGTCTCATGAGGCCAAAGTAAAGATATCAACAGGACGGTTTCTGTCTGAGGCTCTTGGAGACAGTCTGTGTCCTTGTCTTTGCCTTCGAGAGGCCGTGTATATTCCTTAGCTTGTGTCCCTTTACTCCATCTCAAAGCCAGCAAGAAGCACAGTGTTATCGTGCCTTCTTTATGGACTTGCTTTTGTTTTCACCTCATCTTCTGACTCTGACTCTTTTGCTTCCCTTTTTATAAGGAGACTTGTGATTATGTTGAGGCCACCTGGATAATCCAGGATAATATGGGATAATCTTCCCATACCAAGATCTTAAATTTAATCACAGCTTTCAAAGTCTCTTTTGCCATGTATGGTAACATTTTTAGGATCTGGGGATTAGGGCACAGACCTCTTTGGGGAGCCATTTTTCATCTGCTGTAGACTTGCATGTGGTCTCATCTGGAATGTCTTGCCCTTCAATTTACCTGAAGCACACCCATTTTCCTGCTTTTGGGATTGGATTAATAATATATCCATAATCTAAAAGTGAATGAGAACCATAGTTCAGATGTGTCCATGGTAGTATTGTTTCTGCTTGGCAAATTTTGGAATATCGATATCATTTATTAAAGGCTATTAGTTCTTGAAATAAGGACAGAAATGATGATGGAAGATGAAGACTTGCTTATATTTTAAATAAAAGAAGCAGGACACAAGATAGTGTCAGCCTAATAACATTTATGTATTCAAATAAGTCTACAAGAAAATATAGGAACTTAATTTATGGGAAATTATTTTTATTTAACTTTCTTTTTTTTAATTTAAAAAAATTTTTAATTTATTTGTCAGAGGGAGAGAGAGAACACAAGCAGAGGGAGCAGCAGGAAGAACAGGCAGAGGGAGAAGCAGGATCCCCACTGTACAAGGAACCTAATGCGGGACTTGATCCCAGGACCCCAGGATCATGACCTGAGCTGAAGACAGATGCGTAACCGAGTGAGCCACCCATTTATTTGGGTGAACAGATGCCTAACTGACTGAGCCACCCATTTATTTATCTGAGCATCCCGTTTATTTAACTTTCTGAAGTACTGCTATCTTATTTTCAGGTTTCATCTCCTCCGTGTTACTTCCACTAAACACCAGCCTTCACTGATGTTCTGTCTTTTCTAAATTATGCCTTATAAAGTACACCTGAAAATTTAGCTTACTTAGTATTGCATGCTGGAATTCTTTCTATCCAACTTGATTATATATTTTGCAATCCAGACTACTTAGTATATAACTGAATATTCAACAAAAGGTCTATAAATTATATCAAATTCAACAAATATATGTGGAATATATACAATGCACTGTCACCAGGTGTCCTACTTTGCCTGGACTAGAACAATTTTTGTCTGTCTTCCTGTAAGAATTACTAAGAAGCCTCTTTCGAAGAAGAAGTGTCCTGATTTGAATGACAAATTATGTACTTCCCTTAGATATATAGCAAGTATTATGAGTTGGTCTTGGTAATAAGAGTAACCCATGGCTCCTAATCAACAAATGAGCCCTCAACAATTTGAGACAATAGAGCAGGCAGAGTAATGGTTCCCCCAAAAGCCTACATCCTAATCCTCTGAGCCTGTGAATATGTTGCACTAGATACATTAAGGAATTAAGGTTGCCTATGGCATTAAGGTTGCTATTCAATTGACCTTAAAATAAGGAGATTATCCTGGATTCGGGATGTGCTTAATGTAATCACAGGGGCCCTTAAATGGGGAAGTGAGAGGTGGAAAAGAATAAGAGGAAGATGTGACTATGGAAGAAAAACACAGAGATGCAACATTGATGACTTTGAAAGTAGAGAAAGGGCACTATGAGCCAAGGAACACAGGCCACCTCTAGAAACTGGAGGAGACAAGGGAGCAGATTCTCCCTTACAGCCTCTGGAGGAAATGCAGCCCTGCCAACACTTTAATTTTAGCCCAGTGATACCCATAATAGACCTCTGGAACTGCAAGATAATACACTTGTGCTGTTTTAAGTCACTAAATTTGTCGTAATTTGTTACAGCAGCAATAGTAAATTAGTACATTTTTACAGTTCTGCCTGGACTAGAGCACAGGAGAGAAGTACAGTCGTCCTGGGAAGAGCAACCAGCCTGTGTCGAGTAGTGGACTTAGGACAGCACCCGACGTGCTGAGGGTGAGCCTGGGGCACAGTGGATGTTGACGTGCAGACCGCAGCGAGGCTATACAGGCAGGAGGGGCCCGTGTGCCAGGTTCACTGATCAGAGGGTAGATGCCTCTTTTCTTTGCCTATTCCTTCATGACTTTAAAACTGTCAATTGGTTTTTTAAAAATTCTCCCTGTTTCCTTCCTCAACAAGATGACTGGCAATAATGGTGACCAACTCTCCTGGTCTGCCCAGGGCTAAGGAATTCCCTGGGGTGAGGGCCTGGGAGCTCTAAAATCAGGACATACTCAGGGTAACGAGGGTTGTTGTTCACCTTTCATGCGATACCATATTCCAGTCTTCTAAGAAGAACTTGAGGTGAGAATGTTTAGCCTAAAAAACAGTAAGAAAGGGGCGCCTGGATGGCTCAGTGGGTTAAAGCCTCTGCCTTCGGCTCAGGTCATGATCTCAGGGTCCTGGGATCAAGCCCCATGTCGGGCTCTCTGCTCAGCGGGGAGCCTGCTTCCCCTCCTCTCTGCCTGCCTCTCTGCCTACTTGTGATCTCTTTTTCTGTCAAATAGATAGATAAAATCTCTCGAAAAAAAAGTAAAAAGAAAATAGAAATAAGCAAAAGCAATCTTTGATTATTAAAGTTTTAGAACTTTGGTTCATGACATTGAAGTGTATAAGGGGATACTCTTGGACTTTCCCATAAAAACAAACTATATAAACTCAATCTTGAGAAATAATGCCACATTTAAAATTTTGTGAGCTGCCTTAATCTAATACAAGTCACAGGAGGAAATGAGCTAAATTAGCTTTTTTTTTCTTTTTTTTAACTCATGGAGTCATGGAATTGTGTATTTGAAGGGGGTTTAGAGTTTTCCTAATGTGTTCCTGAGAGGCCTTAGTAGCTGTGGGATACTTAAGAGGTCATAGTCAGGAGCAGGAGGAAGACTGAGTGAGCCTTCCCCTCCACTCCTGCCAGGACCAACGCAATCCACAATCTTTATTTTACATTTTCATTTGTGAAAGCATTCCTTGGTTGGAATATAAGAGAGGCCACTGTTTTCATACAAATGTGTTTTGTCCCCAAATCCCAGAGAGATAAATTATTAGTCCAAAGTCACACAACCTAAAGCTCCTGACCAGACCCTATTTCATTTCTACAGGCATCTAGAATTGTCTTAGGAATACATTTAGTAGTGGTTCTTTTGTGAGAATATCTTGTCTGATAATAAAACAGATACCAACTACCTAATGATCCAGAAGCTCAGAACTTTCACCATGTTTTTTATTGTATGAAATCATAACATGATTAAATGTTGGAGCTGGAAAGAAATTTTCCAATTCTCTCATTTTGGTTAAATCCATGATCCATGGAGGTTAAGTGAGATTTTTCTGAGGTCACTCAACGAATGAATGACAGCACCAATGCTGAAATTCCAGAGGAATTACATTATACCACACTTTTTCCCTTTGGTGTTAGTTGTTATTTTTCTTTTATTTTCTTAAAGGAACATCTGTATAATTACTCAAGTCCAGCCTTTTCTTTTGACAATAATTATAATAAATATTGCTAGGATAAAATATTCAAGTAGTAAAGATTTAATTGCTGACTAATTAATAACTGAAAAAGAGAAAATAAGGACTAAATTTACTTTTCAAGTCAAGTCAATCTGCAAGAGTCCTCAAAGACATATGATGATTTCAGAAAGAACTAGTCTAATCCAAAGTCTGGTTTTACTTAGTGCAGCCATTTCTCTGAATAGAAATAGCACCAAGCTTAGTTTACATGCCAAAGTAAATAAAAGCTATGCTATTCAGGATTCTGGGAGAGGAGATGTTGTATGTGCCACATGTCTAATCAAAGTACTTAACTCGGGTACAACTGTGGCAAAAAAATAAACGAGATTGCTGCTTCTTTTTTTTCTTAATTAACATATAATGTATTATTTGCCTTAGGGGTACAGATCTGTGAATCATCAGTCTTACACAATTCACAGCACTCACCATAGCACATACCCTCCCCAAAGTCCATAACTGGGAGATTGCTCCTTCTTGAGGTAAGAGGAGCTAAAGTGGAAAAAGTATCTCCCACTCACTGAGTAGCCCTTTCATCTTGAACCCTTCCCAGATATGCCAACAGCCTTCTCCTTTGATCTCCATCCAACAAGATAGGTCACCCACTCTCTCAGTGAACTTGATCAGTAATGAAAAGGAATGAGTACTTCAAATAAGGAATAGGAGACGAACATTTAGAAGGTCTTGTGCTGGATACTTTATACATTATACCTCAGTCAACGCACAATAACTCCCTAAGGGATAGATTTTGTATTAGGATTCTTTGTATTGCAAGTGACAGAGTCATAACGAAAACCATGGTAAGCATATATGGGAGTAGAATTCTCATGTAGCTGAGAGGAGTTTCAGGCCTTAACAAATGCGAGTCTCAGATGTTTTTCTGTCTCTCTCCCTTTCTTTCTTCTCTCTTTCTCTTCATGTTATAGCATTATTCCATGCATAGTGGGGTGGGGTAGGCAACTGTGCCTTTTGGGCTTAAATCACTTGAGTAACTCAGAGGATGCTGGTTAGCTGGCATGGGTCATGTCACCATCCTTGAGCCTGTCTTCATAGTGAAGGAGATAGATACTACGATTGATCAAATCTATATCACACGAACAACCTGTAACAAGAGAAGGGCTAGAAGATGAATGAAAGTCATGTTAAGCGGGGGTGGAGCAGTTTCCCAAAAAAAGACTTTTGCCAACAGAAGAGGAGGGCTAATGAACGAGGAAATGTGAAGAAGTGTCTATTAAGTGTAATTTTCCCCATGTAGAAATGAGTAAATGTGAAGTATCAGAAAGGTTTCATTGTGCTTTTAAAGTTAGTAATACATACATGATAGACGAGAACTAGATCCAGTTTATCTGATTTTTGTCTGTACTATGTCTGCTGTAGGCCCTATTCCACTATAACATTCATAGACCCTTGAAAGGGATAGTTTTTTTTTTAACATTTAAGTTACTCTATTCGATTTAATAATAGAACTAAAAATTGTGCTATCGAAGTATAGAAATTACTATTTTGGAGGAATTTAAATGTTTCTCTGAAAATTTTTTAACAAGAAGCTTGGCTTTCATTGTGTTTGAAAATGTCTTGAAAGGGACATCACAGTCTCTGAAGACCATTATAGAAGACTTTTAGTGGCTTAAATGTTTTTTACATGATTTGAAGACTTTTCTCATCTACACAGCTCATCATCAGATAATTACTATCTAAACTGTTCAAATGGGATAAGATAAATCTTGCATTCCTCTATGATGCTAATAGACCTTCAGATTGGTCCACCTTTATGGCATGGGGAAATTTGGCCAGAAGAATCAAAATCCTAAAAAAAAGAATATTATTATTATTATTGTTATTATTTAGTAAAAAAAAGAAACAAAAGAAAGAACCCTGCACCTTTGGAATTCACTTTAAGGAATTTATCCTTCAGAAATAATCAGACAAGTACATAATTTTGATTTCACAAGGATTCTCCAAAGTGTCAGAGATAATGGAGAACATGGAAACAAACCAAACATAGAGAGGATTGGCTAAATAAATTATGCAAAAATGCCTCATGTTTGTTGAGCCCAGCAATGTGATAAATATTGTGCATAATAATATTTAAGGCACTTATGTATCTCTTTTCATTCTCACAATCAACAGTCTACAAATTAGATTATATTATTAGTTCTATTATCTTCCTCTTAAGTTAAAAAAAAAACAAACAGAACAAACAAACCGATTTGTAGAGAGTATGCTATATATCATGGATACTTATTTTTTAATTAGCAGAGCCTAGACTTAAATCCAGGTTTATCTGACTCCGAAATTCTTGTTCTGAACCATTATACAATATTCTTATTTATCTATTCAATGGAAAAATAAAACATGAATAAAAAATTTATGTTGATCTCTATAAATATGAGAAGGTATTTATGAAAATTACTAGGTTAAAAAAAGCAGGTAACAACTGAGAATGCATATTGGGACCCTCATAGTTTTGTAAATTAATATTTACTTGTGTGTTTTTATATGCACTAACTTGTTAAGCATGATTATCTTCGTGTAATGGATACAGGCCAGTTTTACATCCCTGATTTTATTTTTTGTAATGAATTATTTATAATCATGAAATATTTTCCTAATTATAAGAGTAAATTACTTCCATTTTGGAAAAGAAAAGAAGTATTTTGCCTATCTTTTCCCATCTAATTCCATCTACCTTGGTAATTCATCTTGTCAGATGCTCCAGTCATTGAGATTTAGTGACCAAACTGTCCCATCAGGAAAGGTTTGATATGTAAGGTACTAAGTACCTGGTTAACAGGATAACAAAATTGAATTCCTAGGGCAGAAAGCTCCAGTTTATAACTGAATCTTTATGCTTCTACTTGGGAAACATCAGCAAGAGCTAAAAATAATTTTTAAAAAATGAGTTCATCAAATATTTTCAACCTCCAGGAAGATTCAGGACTCTGGGAAATGATTAGGCTTTCTGCTTAATCCCCTGCTGAATTCATATCTTGCTAATCCTGCGCTGTTGTGTGAACGATTACAAAGCTCTGACTCTCTAATGCTCCAATATAAAAAATAATCATTATTATTCCCTTGACCAAGAGTACTTTTGAAAAACTGCAAAATATTTCTCTGCATTTTAAAAATGGAGGAAAAACCATAAAACTAAAATTGTTATTAAAAAAGAAAAGGAATGGCTTTAATTGAATAATTTTCTTAATGAAGAGACAATTTTGAAGGATTTTCTGTCTTTTGTGTTTCTGAAATTACAAGCAGAAGTTCTGAGTTGTTTCTGGCCTCCTCCTTTCAATTGCAGTAATACTAGGAAGACCAAACAAGGGTTAGAATCACATCCAAATTCAACACCTTGCATTGACAGACAACTAAACGGTAGGAAACATGTTTTTTTCATGATGTAAGAAAGCTTTCAAACAGGATGTCAAAACAAAGATGGGTCTTGGATTTTACAATGACATTCCACAACACCAGTCCCCTATGACTTCAGTCATTTTTCTCCCTCTGTTATTACGAGTCCACAGGGAGTCTTGCCCCACATCCACGAATAACAAAATAGCTTTTAAAATGCTATTGAAGTTTTTGACCTAATTGTTAAATCTGCTGCTATCATATGGTGACAAGTGAAGAGAATAAGGTCATTCATTGCTCCTTAAAGCTGAGATCCTAATTATAAAGGGGCAGAAAAATCCCCTCTGCTTTTTCTCTAACCTTGGTGCAATTCCCCAATACCAATATACAGAATACATATCTTTTATTTTACAGAAATAAAAGAAAACCAGAAAACCAACAGAACAAATCCTATTCTACTTTGAGATTCATGGTCGAATTTAAGATATTTGGAGAAAAGGGATGCACAATAGACTGAACTGACAACTTCTGATAAGACAGAGGTAAGAATAGAGGTTAGGATCAATATATGACAGCTTTTAAACCCGACAAGTTTGCAAGCACTCTCTCCATATGTGATTTCCTGCCCACCAAAGTTCCTCCTGACTTGTGACTTTCTGACCATAGACATTTCTTTGCTATCTAGAAAGTTCCTGACCTCACACATGCAACCCTGGGAAAATACTTCCTTTGCATGAGGGTATTTGTAATAGAGCTAGATCATAATCAAATCACTGAATATCAAATCTGTAAGAAACTTTGCTCATTACCCCATTTTAGGGATATCAAAACCTATAAATATGACGACTTTCTCCCAATTGATAAATTCAGCACTAGGACCAGCATCTCCTGATCTTCCTTCCCGCCACCCTCTTTTGTCTGCTCCTTGTCCAGCTGTGGCTAACAGTCAATATAATGTATCAGCTTAACAATTGAAAACGCAAAGTAAATACAGCTGGCGCTCACTTAAGTCCAGTCTCTGCATAGAGTTAATCCAAAGGAAAAACAACCCAGTAGAAAACTATTGCCCAAACAATTTTAATGTTTACTTGGTCTCTGGAGAAAGTGGCAAGAGGTGGATGGCCGCGGGGGCTAGAGGTAGCTATGGAAATGAGCAGGAAAAGGGGAGAAGACATTTTTATTTAAGCAGCGATTCTCAAATAGGGAAAATTTGGCCCCTCAGAGAATATTTAGCATTGACTATAGACATTTTTGTTTGTTACAACTAGAGGGCTGCTACTGGCTTCTAGTAGAAAGAGGCCAGGGATGCTTCCAAGCATCCCTACAATGCATATGACAATCTCCACAGGAAGGAATGATCTCTCCAAAATGTCAAGAATGCTGAATTTGAGAAAATTTGTTCTTAAGTGTATCTTTGAAAACTTATTTCTATCCATATCAGCTCTGGGTTTACCCCAACTTTTCTTCCCTACACTTTGAATTTCCATTACCAATTCTCTTAATGGTGAAAATAACTCTTCTTTTATAGCTCTTTCTTTTAGATTTCTATGAACTTTGATTTAAATCTTTGCCTTCACATTCCATGTCTGCGATTTCCTTCCTTTCCAATTATAAACCCCCCCTTAACTGTGGTACAAAAAGCACAAATCCTCCTGGAAAGACATAGATAGGATTATGGTCAGTAGACAGAAGGGTGGGGAGAGAAAGTTATGGACATTTACATATCCATAATATCTTTTGCTTCTTTATAGCAGAATATTTACATACATTGTCATATACATCTTAAATGACCAATGAGAAATCTCTACATTTTTGTGTTTCAACTCCTGATCAAGGGATTGAAATTACAGACTAATTCCAGAATTTCCCAGCATATAGAAGAAAGGGGTTTTCTCTGTGTATGTGGCAGAAACCAGAATGTGAAAAGAAAGCAAGTTGAGGGAGGTGAGGAATTACAGGGGACTTCAGACAGAATGTAGGGATGTTCCATTGGATCATACTTCACTGAGCTAGCTCCACCTCCAACCCCACTTGGATTAGGACAAAAGTTACCATTTGTAGGAATAATAAACTCCTTGATTCTATATTCTCATATCACATGAAAATAGATAAAGGGAATTTTAAGAATTGATGCAAATGGAAAATTAGAGGGAGAAATAAAACTTTATTTCTAGAAGATAGCTATGTATTCTTTGCTGTTATCAGTTGCAATACAAAACACTATGAAACAAAGATCTTAAAATGTTAATAAAACATATGGGCCTACCAGTAGGTAAGTAAGTATTTTATGTGACCATTTTACTATATTATGAAAAATGTGTTAGAAAAAGTTTGGCTTATCCAGAAGAATGATAGTCCAGGGGGAAGGATATAGATGAATCCCATATTTCTTTCTTTTAAAGGTTTATTTAGTTATGTGTTTATTTCAGAGAGAGAAAGAGCACGAGTGAGCAAGGGTGAGAAAGAGAGAGAGTCCCAAGTTCCCTTGGGGCTCTATCTCATGATCTTGAGATCACAACCAGAGCTGAAACCAAGAGTTTGTCACTTAATCAAGTAAGCCATCCAGGCACTGCTAGATGAGTCCAATATTCTTAAACCTGCTAACTTTCAATATATAAAAGATTCCAAATGTACATTCGTATTCTATCGGTACAATTTTAGATGTCATGGCTTCTTTCTCTTCCTCTTCTTCTTCTTCTTCTTCTTCTTTTAAAGATTTATTTATTTATTTTAGAGAGACAGAGACAGAGAGAGAATATGCGAGGGTGAGGCAGAGGGCAAGGACTAGAGAGAATCTCAAGCAGACTCCCAGCTGAGTGGGGGAACCGAGGCAGGGCTTAATCCTAGGACTGTGAAATCATGACCTATGCTGAAATCAAGAGTCTGAACCAACTCTGAACAAGAGTCTGAACCAACCACCCTTGTGCCCCCCCCATTATTCTTAGTAGAAATTTTGTAATCAAGAATTTTAGAATAAATTATGGATTATTTGAATATGAATGTATAAGTACATACCGAAACATACTTTTGAAGAGCCCTTCTGAAATAAACTAAGTATTAGGAGATTATAACAAAATGTTTAATAAGCCATTATACATGTATTTAACTGATTATTTTGCAGACACTAAAAATAATGTTTCTGAAGTATTTTAAAGAACATAGGGAAAAACAGCATACACAAATTATCTCATTCTAGTTTTATTAAAAATAAACTTACTTTTTTTAGAAAGAGAACTTTTATAAAAATTCCAAGATAGTGATACTACCATTGTTTCTGTGATTATGAATAATTTTTACTTTTTTCTTTATTGCTATGCTTCCAAAATTTTTTTTTGCAATGAAAAGATTTTACTGTGAAATGAGGAGAAAAATGAATGCTATTTTTAAATGGGTACTATAGAGAAATTTTTCTTTTTCTTTATCTAATACATTGCTAAAACCATTTCCATATCAGTTCTATCCACTCTATCTTGAAAAGCAGGGAGGAAAAATGCATCTGTAATAAACGAGGACAGCAAACAACAAAATGTGGCCAAATCTATAAATCCCTTTGCTTAGCAAAGCAATTTTTGTGTCTGCAACAGTTGGAATCAATTACTGCAGACTTCAATACTGTAATGTCGACAGAGTCTTAACTTCTGGAGTTGGAACTTGGGAAGAAGTCACTTGCACTGGCAGAGGGGCTAAGAAAAAAGACCAATTTGATAAAAAATGACTTCATTTCACGAATCATTATGCTATTACCCTGTGCTTGAAGATAAGCAGTTTAGGTGGGGTCATGATTTAGCAGTCTCTTGAGACCCTGCTGTCAAATTAGCATGGCTCTCAAAAAATGGAGCTCAGCTCATTCCTCTTTGGGCCTATAGGAAAGGAAGACGTGTTTTTCTCAACTGTCAGCATTATGCTAGTTTATTAGTCCTGTGTTATATGTGCTACAAATGGGAATTTATTTTTGGCTCCGAAAAAATGGGCAGAAATACGGGCTAGATAATATCTCCAAAAGAGTCAAGAATAGCACAACTTTCTAATGCTCAGGATCCAGGAACAGAGTCTTTGGTGTTTTAGTTTTGCAAACCTTGATTTGCAGTGCTTCTGCAAAGCAGCATACAGAGTTTGTCAGGTAGTCCTCAGAATCCTGTCATTGAAGAGGTCACCTGGTCATTTGAATTTTGAGAAATGTTGCTTCTAATAGTGATTGTCTTATTCTTCGGATCTAGGGGAAAAAATAGGCATATAAAGTCTACAAAGAACTGCTTATAATGAACCAACCCATATATGTGACCAAGACAGCAGTGCAGAGGTCTCTTTGTTTCATCTACAAACTCTTATATGGTGGCCTACTAGAAATCTCCATTTGAATGCCTCATGCATAAGTCAAGTTAACATGCTAGACATTGAACTCTTTGGTTTTTTTTCTTGTTTCTTTCATTATATTGTGGTAAGTACACGTAACATGAGACCTACCTTCTCAACACATTTTTAAGAGCACAGTACATTATTAACTATCAGCAGAATGTTGTACAGCAGATCTCAAGAACTTAACCATCTTGCATAACTAAAACTTTATGTCCATTGGTTAGCAACTCCTTATTGAACACTTGATCTCCTAATCTGGTATTTTACTCATCCTAATGAAAGTTATTTACTATCACTGAAGCAAGAAACTTTGAAACTCATGACAACTTCCCTTTTGTTAGCACCTACATCTCACTTATGGGCAAGTGTTTTTGATCCTGTCTCCTAGAGTCTCCCTTCTTTGATTCTGATCTAATGGCTTCCACTTCCCTCTGTCTCCACTTTCATCCTTTGGTTTGTGCCACCATTGTAGCCTCTCTGCCCGTATGTTGGACAGTCATTCTCCCCAAGTTCTACTCATTCCCCATACACCAGCCAAAGTGCTTCTTACAAATTGAAGCACTCCCTTGGCCACAACTTATCAACATGTCCTCATTACATGTAGATTAAAACTCAGCTCTTTAATATATGGCCTATGGTAACTAGATCTTTACCTCCTTTTTTTTTTTTTTTAAGATTTTATTTATTTGAGCGAGAGAGAGGGAGAGCATGAGGCAGGGGTTGGTAGGGAGGGAGATGCAGAGCCCCTGCTGAGCAGAGAGCCTGATGCAGGGCTTGATCCCAGGACCCCAGGATCATAACCTGAGCCAAAGGCGGCCACTTAACCAACTGAGCCACCCAGGTTCTCCCAGTCTTTACCTCTTTTTAAAATTTTCCTGTTACTACTTTCCTCTCCCATGTGCCACACTCCAGTCACCACCAAATACAGCAGTGTTTTTCCAGCAGTAAGGCTCTTCTCCATGTAGGTTTAGGCCACTTAGTTTTTCCTGGCTAAACGTCTGCCAGTTCTTTAAATCACAGCCAAAGTGTTACTTTCTAGACACAGCCGGAGCACACAAGTGAATGCTTCCCCAAGTTGCAGATTGGAGAACCACCTTGGCAGGGAGCTGCTCACTGGTCTGCAGGAGCAAAATCAGGAGCCGAAACTCACGCTGGAAGACTCTCTTGAGTCCCTGCCTGTCTCACCCGGTTTCCAGCCCTGCGACACCACAGTTTGGGTCCTGGTAAGTTCTTGGACCCATTACCCTGACAGGATAGTTCAAATATGACTCCACTTGGTGTTAGTAGTAATTTAAGACTCTTATTACACCATGAATCAAATCTGGCGGCTCAAGCAAAGTATAAAGTTTGGATACAAAGTATGGGTTATTTTTATAGGGTCCTTATTTTTTCAGAATTGGGGCAGAGTGTTGTTTTAATGGCTCAGCTCCTACATTTAAGCATAGAAATAAATATAAATTGTGCTTTAGCACCTGCTGAAATCCAGGCCATGATGTTACCTAATATTTGATTCACCATCCTAAGTGGTCCTCGTCAAAGAAGCTGCTTTGAGTTATACAAGCTGCAGAGATTTATGCAGGCAATGCCTATAGACACAAACATATTTTTATAGTATGTTTCCCTTCTGTATTATTTCAACTCCTACACTACTTACATATTTATAGAAGCCTCTGGTGATTCTTAATGATGTTGTTCAGTTTAGTTTCTTAATAATTTCCTTGGTTTTATGCTAACATTCCTGCTGTTGATTGTTCTTTTATTTTAATTATGCCGCATTCGAAGCAGTGCTTCTGGGAGTGGGTTGGAGTTTACACTGCAGTACATTACAGGTGAAAATAACTTTTAAAATCCCATTAGAGCAAAATTCCAACCCTTCGCACTTCGGCAGGGGTAGGTGGGTAGGGCCCCATCAATACTAAAAAGTTCTATTACTTCACTGTAGTGGCTGGTGGCCAGCTGTAGTAAGTTAGCAAATAAAAATTATGGAGCTAGCCCATATCAGATACACATTATGTGCAGAGCCTGGGCTAGGTGCTGTATGTGCAATCTTTCATTTAATCCACACCACAACCCTATGAGGCATCTGTTATTAATATGCCCGTTTGACTCACATGGAAACAGGAGCCTAGAAGCCTGGAGAATCTCAGCACTGTGGCCAAAGACATGCAAAGCCAAGCAGTGGTAAGAAAGGAAGCCTTATCTAACTCTACAGCCCATGCTTTCAACCAGTCTGCTACTCTTCTGTTCAAGCAAAAATAAACCTTACACGATCATGAAAGTAGGAAGGGAAAAACACGCTTAGTAATCCAAATGTTTCCTTGCTTATGAGAACCAGGGATTTAAAAAAATCATCTTGCTATTGAGGGATTAATTATTTAAGAAGAGATAGTTGCGGTGTTCAAGACCAAAGAGAAATGAAGCCATTTTTATTCAAAGCTGGATGAAATACCATGTTCCAAAGAACATAACATTGGAATCACAAGAGTATTGATTTTGAATGCTGTATTACTATATACTCTCAATGAGACCAGGCAATGACTTAAACTCTCTGACTCTTAATTCCTACCTCTTCAGGAGGAAATAATAATAAGAATTGCAGACATAACTGGTAAGTGTACGGACAACCCTGACTCCATCTTTCGCCCTCCATCTTGTTCGTGTGACCACGTATTCCAGATCTGTGGGAGGTCAATGTATGCCCTGAACAGAAGGCCGGGGAGGCTTGTTCTGATCTTCCCTAAAGTGGCATACAGAATGCACCACATTAGACAAACTAGTAGAGATGACTGTTGCCCAGATGATGCCACTTTAGATAACTAGTAGAGCTGACTGGCACACAGGTGGCACGACTTCAGGTAACTACCGTTTGACCTCACCACACTGCCTCTTGCTCTATAAAAGCTGTGGGTTAAGGTCCGGACTGAGCAGAGCACAGCGGTGCAGCACTTGGGTTGTCCATCTGCCTGATTCAGTAAGTTATCCTGACTAAAGCTCTGTCAACAGTATGGAAAGGCTTGCTTTGTTGTTGTCTCAAAATGCCTTCTCCAGTTTGGAAGACCCTTTACTTCTCCACCTTCCAACATAACTGATGGATAGATATATAGTACCAAATGAGGTGATGCATTAAGGATGCCTCACACAGGGTCTCTCATATATTTGCCTAATCAATATTATTCTCCCTAATCTCTAGGTCTGTTTTCTCTAGAAGGCAGTAAATAATTCCATATTTTGTGTCCTGTAGACATCACTTAGGATGAATAGATGCCGGTGGGACTGGCTGCGCATCACTTCACCGGCCCCATCAACCAACTTCAGCTCTGCTGCCCCCCCTGCTATTCCTTTACCACATCAGGCGGACTTCACTCTTGGGGCCCATGCACTGGCTAGTCCTTCTGCCCGTAACGGTCTTCCCGAAACATCCATCCACTTAAATTGCTCCCTCATCATCTTCAAGTCTTAGCTTAAAGATCACATTCCTAATAGAGGCTTTTCTGACAATTTTATTTAAAATTGCACATACTCCACCTGGATGCCTTCTGGGCTTGATTCTTCTTAATACATAATTTCAATTTTATTTGATATTTATTATTTATTTATTATATGTGTTTCCCACTCACTGGAATGTAAACTACATGAGGATAGGAATGTTTGTCTCCCCCCTCCAACTGCTTTGCTTTTATTATCCAGGACAGTATCTGGTTCATAGTCGATGTCCATTAAATATGTGTTGAATAAATGAATGAGTAAATGGCTGATTCCAAAATTGATGCTTTCAATAGAAAAATCAAAGAAAGTAAAAATCACTGTGGAATGTGTTGAACTGATCATTTCATGGGATTGGATGGAAGATGGAAATATTACTATGAGCAGAGGTATCCTATTAAGATAGCATAGTTTTTAGATGGCAATGGGAAAGCAGTACAGCATGATTTAAAAAAAATTATACCCATGATAGATATATTAAAATGAATCTCAAAAGAAAAGGACTTGGACATCCAGTGATGTATCTACTCTTTAAAATACCATAGCATTTTCTGTGAATATACTTAAGAAAGTATAATGACTTTTGGCTTTATTTTTTCCCATTTCTGTTTGTGTCACATATAAACATATGGCATGGATTTAAGAACTTGAGCTCAGAATTCAGATAAAACTTAATTAGACTGAATCCAAATCTTGGCACCTCCACTTTCTTAAGTCTTTAAACTTGGGCAAGTTAGCAAGCTCTATAGGTTCCTCTTTTGTAAATACGGAAAATAGCAGTACTTACCTCACAGAGTCAACATGAGGGATTAAAGTGCTAAAATATGTAAAGGTTTTAGAACAAGCACCTGGTCCGCAATAATAGCTCAACTGGTGAGCTGTTACAAATTTTATTGTTCTTACTCCCCAGTAGACTATAAGCTGCAGGAAAATATGGGCTATATTCCTTGCTCATTATTGTATCCCCAGAAGAATGACATGTATATACACACATATACGCATATATCGTATATTCTGTATATAAGGTATAAATAGATAATATATATTCATATATAATATGTATATTTTACTTAGATATAATATACATTATAGTTATATATTTATATGTAAATATATATATTTGATTAATAAATAATATGTATTTAAAATCTACATATTTGATTTCTCTGTTCACAAATTTTTTTTATAAAACATAAAAACAAATATTTTTTCTCCTGTTGAAAAATTTGAGAGGGATTGAGAAGGGGTAGAATCTACTTTCAGATTCTACTCTTAGCGGATTCATCAGTCTTACCACACAAAATGAAATGAAATGGATTTCTTGGATTATAATAATAAGGACTCCTTTTCATTTGACAGCCTTTAGACATGAATGAAAACTGCTATTTTAAAGTGGTTATGTTTTATGGATGAAACTGGTTTTGTTGAATGCATTGATGAATGTTTTCTGGGTTTATTATAGATTTAATCAAATCATATTTTAGTGAAGGAGTGAAAATAGTATTTGTAAAGATTAATAAATTTCTTGGCAAAAAATGTACTAAACAATATATATATAATTATTGAATGAATGAATGAATATGTCAGACATGATGATGGAGGTAAGCCCAGATACAAAAAGATGAAGAAGTGTCAGTATTCAAGGAACTTACAACATCACACAGTGAGAGGGAGAGATGTGAGAAGATAGGGCACATCTTGGTTTGGGGGGAGTCAGTAAAAGTGGCATTATAAAGCAAACAGTAATGAGATAGGTTTAGATCATCAAAAAATCATTTCAGGATCCTCTCCCAATCTACTTACCTATAATTTAGCATTTGTGGGTGCGGTGATTTTAAAATATGTGCACAAATTCTTTGATAGCTCCACTTTAAGTAGAGCCTGTTCTCTCTTAGAGCTAGTGACTTGCCTTTGATAAGTAGAATAAAGTGGAAGCGACAGTGTCCAGCTACAGAGGCGAGGTCATAAAAGGCATTGGGCCAAAAAAGTACTGTTCTCAGTTGAATCATTTTAAAAAAATAATCCCACTTTTCACATATTTGTGTTCTGTTTCACCTCCTAAGCCATAAATTCCTTGAAAGTATAGGCCCTCCCAGTTCTCTTGTGTGTGCCTTAGAATCTAGCACATGTTATAAGCTGGCAGATCATAGGCCCTCAATCAGGGTGTATTTGATTGGTTATCATCTCCATGTTTTTATGAAGCTCTTCTTGATTAGAAAAACAACTTCATAATTTGAGATAATAATTATTATTTTTTTTAACCGTCGTGCAGAATTTTACTTTGCTACAAATAGAGATTTGGAGAAGAATGCTGGAGGACTCCGATGGGATTCCGAAGGCTGCTGATCAGTTTGACATTGAAGGAAATCGTCCTGCTGGTGCATGGTGGTGAGTACATGAACATGGTGGTACAGAGCATAAGATCTGAATCTCAGTTTCTTCTGTTATGTACGAATGATAAAAAATAGAGTCAGCTTGAGGAAAAAGGAAGAATCTCTGTGGAGTGCTTAATAAAGTGTTAATAACTATCATTTTTTATTTTTACCTTACTCTTTTGTCCCCGGTTTCCTCCACTAAAGGACATGTATTGACTTAGATGTTGCTCTAGACATTTTTTTAGTATTTTTTAACCAAGGAAGACCTTTTGGTACATGGATAGGGCCTGAAATATATGCTGCGTGAGGAAGTAAAAAATAGAGATCAATGTATTTGTATCAACCTAACATAAAGTCTGTGAAACAAAGCAACCAGGAAGATGATATTTAATGTGCTTTTGAAGCCATGGCCGGTGACTAGAACACACCAAGATGGGACAAAGAGAAGAGAGATGATTAGATATGAAGAGAAATTTCAGAGGGAGAAAAAAAAAATTCTTGCCCAGAGGTTCGTATTCATGCAAAGTTATAATCCTCTGGTCATCAACATCGCAGAGGGGTACAAATAAACATGTAGCATACTATAGGGATATTTGCATTTTTATATGAACAATTTTTTAATGATGTCACAGAGAAATGTTAACTAATTTCATTTTTAATTAGTTTTAGGGTGTAGAAGAATTAAAAGTGGTTATATTTGGAACTTATTTAATTAAAATGGATAGACTATATTTCAAGTGCATAATATAGATAATCTCACTAGGTTCTACTCCTGGCTATACTACCAATTTAATTAATAGGAAGAATCGCAGCATATTAATGAGAAGAAAATAGAAACCATTGCCTTCGTCCTTTATTGTGATTGCAAGCCATTCCAGGTTCTGGATAAGTGGGTAGTTGATATTGAAGGCAGGAAATGTTTATTATTCAGTGCAGTAGGCTGCAGTGACATTTCTTATCATTTCAGCATAACTGTGCCAGAGGGTCTGTAAATAGTATTTGCCAAAGGCAATTTTACACATTCATAATACTCTTTGATGTCTGGGCTGGGCCCAACTGACAGAGCCCCCAAGGCTATCTTTCTGCTTCTCCTGCAGGCTGATAAACCAGTGTGGGGGTTTATAGAGAAACAAAACAAACTCAAGAAATTTCATTTAATAATTTCTGAATTAAATTCACCTTAAGGAAGCCAATGCCTAGCAGATAGTGGCCATTTAATAAGTAGTTTTTAGGTGAGGGGCGGCCAACTTGCATTGAGGTTGTGGAGAATAATTTCAAGAGGGAAATTTTACCTTCAGGAAACATTCTGGGTGGGTTTGACTTTCTGCTTTTTCTGCATAGGAAAGAGAAGATGAGAAAAAGTAAAACCCTCATTCTCAGCAGTATGAATAATATTTAATAATAAATTAATGCTTATTAATTCTAGTCACTGGTTAAGGGAACTTTTGTACATTTACTCATTTATCACAGTGACAGACCTATAAGGTTGATGAGAAAACTAAGACACAGATAGATTAACCAAGAGCACACAACTACTAAGTAGTAGGATATTAAAAAAAGAAAACACTATACATATTTCCTATTATTTACTAATATCACTATGTGTCCAAGCCTCAAATTACCCTATCTACCTCTTTGGAGCCAGGAACAACCCACAAAATTACCCTGTACATTTTCTTTCTGAAATATATAATTTTCTGAAATTATTATATTTATGTAATTGTGGGGTTTTTTGTTTGGTTTTTCTATTTATGTTTATTATTGGTCAAGTAGAATATAAGTGATTGGCAGGCTCATCTTCTACAATGAGGTATATAGCTCTGCTTTTCTCGAATGATGTCCAGTCTCTTCAACCTGGCATCTAAGTTATTCTGTCAGTCAGCCTCCCTCCCGTGCAGAACAGCCTTGCTACCTGCCTCTAGATTACCGCACCCTCTGCCTGCTCTGTCCAGGGTGTGCACGGCCTTCTCTTTCTGGCACCACCAACCCTATGCCCACCTGTGTGTTTGAACCTAATTCTGCTTTCAAAGATGCAACCACATCCAGGCTCTTCGTTCCTGTTGATTTCATTAATATTCATCACCATCTTCTCCCTGCACCTGTGGTTCCAAGTTTCTTTCCCTTCAGCTATCACGTTGTAGCATTCTGCCTTGTTCTTTGGTAATGCCACACGGGTAAATTTAAGACTCAAGCAAAATGTCCTGTACCGGTTAGGTTTTCTTTCCACTGTGTCTCTTGCAGTGTTGGACATAGACTATGTAATGAGTAAATAATAGATCGATAGCCATCCAAAGCACTTCATGCAGTCCACTGCTATGTACTGAAAAATGATTATTCCTGTTAGTTTGAAGGATTCTGTGCTGTCCTGCCCAGACCTCCCTTCAGAAATGATGATCCTTTTCTCCCAGCTGCTGAGAGTACAGTGGGCAGAGAACTTTGCCTATTGGTCCATTTCAGAGATTACCTCTACTGAAGAGACCAACTTCGCCTGAGCCTCCGTGGCCCTTCCTGGGGCCACCGGTGTCCATGACTGCTTTACGTGGGAGTAGAAGAGCCTGACACCATGGCGGTACTCAGAACACCCCTGAAGAGTCATTCATGCTTCGGAGCTCCCATGTAGTAACTTGGGGCCACCCCTGAGGTTGTGTGGGAGCTGGGTTCTCCTTCTGTCCAGTTCTGCTTCCGTCCTTTCTGCAGATTATCCCAGGTCCCCTCCTGAAAGGACCTCCTCCATTTTAAACTCCTCAGTCTGCTTTGCAGAGAACTCAACCAGTAATACTCACTAATCATACATTTTGTAATCACACATTTCTTTTCTAATCACAAGGATAACAGGGGATACAGATGAAAAGTACTAAGAGGAGAGACAGATAATCAAAAGGGACAATTAGGGGGAATTGGTGAACTTATCGTTGCATATTGTGAGAAGTTTTCGTTTTGCTTTGCTTTATTTGTTGGGCTGTTTGCCTTAGAGACTTTTGTTCTTTTTAAAAATTATTATCCCTACAAATGTAGAATGATATTCATTGTCTTTAAAAAATGATGGATAGGAAGAGATGAGAGGAAGAAAATGAAACTGACAGTTGAGGTTGAATTGCATAGTCACAGTGGATAAAATGGGGACACATTGACCAGGCCACTCAATCTCTGGCCTCAAGGAGAACTGATTCTGTCACTTTATCCAGGAAAAAGTAGGGAACGTATCAAAATTGCATAAGAGTGTTCACTTATGTATTTTCAAAACCCCAAGCTTGAACACTCAGAATGTCCTAAAATAGGAGGAGTATGTCGTTCCTTTATCTGAGACCTAAATCCCAGCCGATTGGAAGACCCCCAGTAGCATCCATCATCATGTATTTATCCCCTTAGTGAAATCAGCTGCGTGCAGTCACTCTCATTGCACCAACTAAATTGGCTCAGTCCTGCCAATAAGTGCCTTTGACTGTGGTGCCACTCTTTAATTTTATAAACATTCAAAGATACTCAAAGTGGCTAGCTTCTTAGCGACCATCTTTGTAAAAATGAACAGCTTTGGTAGTGAGAACAAGCATTTCAACCCCTTGATAATAACAGCAGAGGTGTTTTTCTTCTACTCTCCCTCTCCAATGAATATTAAGCCTCTTTTTCTTGAAAAGAAAGAACAAATCAAGCACAGAATTTTTTCATTTCTCAACTTCATGTTAGTGGCAACGGTGGGTTGGAGTATCTTTGGGAGCAGCCTTGATGCTTGTTTTTCTTTCTGAGAAAAACTGCATTAGACCAAAAAAAAAATCCCCCTGAGATTTAATTATCTTTCTATATTATTTTTTACTACAAAGACACTTACTCTTTTATTGTGTTGCTCTGTTAAAAAAACTTTAGTAGATGCATTTTTTTCTAATGGTAAAGGCAGTATAACTTCAAAGATGGACTGCTTGCCTTTCTTGTCTTTGACAAAAGTTGCCGAGTGCTTTGAATAATTTCAAGGTGACATGAAGGTTTGTGGTCAAGATGGGTATAGAAAACAAAAGGATAAGGAGTTTGGGGTATTGCTCTTTTGGATGCTTATACTTTTGCCTCTATTTGGGGGTCTATAATGATAGCTGGTAACACAAAGTTGATGTATTTAGGTTATTCAAAAGAGCTCTTTTCTATAAAAAGTAATATATTGTTTTCATGGACCTAAAGGTTAGGGATGAAAATGGACATCAGAAATAGACAGAAGCCAAGGACTATAATATGAGACCCACAGAAACCCTCTTCTGGATCTTTGATCTTTCCTTCTTTTTGCTCGTATGTTGTTGCTTTCATTTCTCTTTCTTGCCAGGTGTCCCAATGCCCCCAGTGGGATATAACTGCCATCAAACATGGTAAGGTTTATGATTTCACCCCTTGGCCAGGCTGAGACTCTCCTATTCCTTCAATTTCAAATGTTCAGGGAAGACTTTTGCTTGACCCAGTCTAAAGTGTCCATTGTCTCCCTGTTGTCCAGAAGTTATATCAGAGTCAGCCATGCTGGAAAACCATTGCTGCTCACTTCTCATAGATGCAGTCATGCAGATAGCAAGAAGGGGAGATGAGAAAAAAAAAATCAGGACAGTTACCTGAAAATAGGGGTTATATCCATAGTACTATTTGTGCCATAATGGTCAACTATTCATCTGAAAATAGGTAAAACATAGGAATATTTTAGGCATAAGGCCAAATGGCTCAGTATTTTATTTTGAGCAGTGAATGTTTGAATTTGTCATTAGCCTATCAGGGGAAGCATCTGGATACTTACTCAATTGTTAATTATTTCATTTTGTGTTCCCCTGTTCATTCATTCATTTATCTGTTCACTCATGCTGAAAGTTCTTTTATTTATTAAAGGGATACAGAATTAGAAGCATATAGGAGCATTTATGTAAGAAACACATCCAGGATAAATCTCTAGGATAGTGGGTACATTGGGCAGAGTGGATAAATCTCTAGGAAAGTGAGTACGTTGGGCAGAGTGTGCTAACTACTAACACAGGCACACACACACACACACACACACACACACACACACACACTCACAGTGGCAGCACAAAAACTCTTTATTGAATATGGGGAGGAGTTTTCTTCATGCTGATACTTACGGACACAGGCTCCTTCTGATGACAATGCCATTCCCTGGACTGCCAGAATGTTCTGCTGGTCCTCTGCATCTGATCAGCTGATGAATGAAGAGAGGGAATGGGAGAATTTCATGAAAATCTTTAACGACCAGGCCTAGAAGTGGCATGCTTTACCTCTTCTAGCATTCCTTAAATAGCCATACCTAAGTCCCAGGGGGCTATAATATGGACTCACACAGGAAGAAAAAAGATGAGTAGTGCTTTTAGAACCTGAGCAAGAGAGGCTCCTGCTCTGAGCCAGGACTTTTGGACAGATACTCTGCCTGGAGGAAATGAGACTATAGGGCCAAGTGTGCCTGGGATGCTGGAGTTCTCTGGAAACAAAGTCCTTGTAATTATTTTCAGGTGCAGCTTGGTGCTCTTTCCTGGTCTCACCTTCCCAAAGGTCCTATAGATGCTCCTTATGTCTCAGGCGTAGCCAAGGACTGGCTATTTGTGAGGAATTTGGACAAAGCTCGCATGGGCAGAGCAGGTGTACATGATGCCCCTCGTAATGCAGGATGAAGCTCTGCTGGGCTGGAAAGGGAGAGGCCATGGTAGAGGGATGAGAGCCTGGGCCTGGTCTTCCCATGCTGTTTCTCTCATGGAACTCTGAGGAGTTCCACCAGAACTCTAAATTCAAACCTACTTTTCCATGCTTTTTAATGAAGGTATTTGATGATGCAGGAAACTAGGATATGTTTTATTTAGCAGGTTGTCAGCTTGGTTTATAACTTTTAAGCACTGTGATATGTTGGATGTGGGCCTTCACCTACTTTCTTGCCCCAAGCCTGGAAAGTATTAGGGATGGTCCTTATGGCAAGCTGTAGCAGCCTCTGACACAGTGCATGACCAGTGTGATTTTATGCTTCACTTTGTATGCTTTAAGGTGAGCCTTAAAATAGTTCACTTCTATTAGACAAAAAATAAAAATTTAATCGCTGTGTTTCACCAAACCTTATTCAATGGCCCATTTCTGCTTCTATTACCCTAAGCACTAATAAACTCTAGAAAGCTACTCCTAAACACTCTGGTTTCACTTAATATTAACTACGCCCCCCCTTCTTTTCTCAGCTCTTAGTATGTACCAGACACTGTGCTAACAAATTAATGTGTTATCCCATCTAATTCTAACAGTTCTTTTAATTACTATCCCTATTTGAGAGATCAGGAAACATAAGCCGAGGAAGGAAATAGCAGATTTAAAATTTAAATGCAGGTCTGCCTTGATCAAAAGTTTGCTTTCTCTCCAGCAATGGCACCCAAATGTTTCAGGTTGGAATGCATTGTAGGTATCCGAAAGGGCAGTCCCCTCCGTGCCCATGTTGATTCTTGAATCATCTCTGTCACAGTCCAAACAAATACTTGACCTGTCTGAATAGAGACATTTCCAGTGACAAGTTCCTTGATGTACTAATACACTAGGGACATTAGCATATTAAAGCATTTTTTAACTTACAGATTGTGATGCATTTGTGTGTTATTTATAATAAGAAAAACAGATGACATTACAGCCAAGGGACTGGGACTTACACCTGAATCACAGTCCATCTTATTTGTATTACATGTAAAACTTTGAATATTTTAATGTCAGTGAGTCATGCACATGAATGTCAATTTAGGAAAAATAACTGTATTCAAAATTTAAAAATCTAAACTTTCTGAGCTGCATTTGTGTTTGTTTTGTTTTTCCCTTTTATTGTGTGGATAGAGAAAATAGAGAGACACTTGAGCAGAGCATGGAGATTTTTTTCTCACATGTGGCCCTAAACTAGTCCTCTCTGGAAAGGCGTGCGTGTGTGTGTGTGTGTGTGTGTGTGTGCATGTTTATTGTTACTGTAAGTAGCAGAATTCTATAATTTATTATCCAGACTGAGACACTTTTGAGAATGAAATGGGGTGCTACAGACAATTATGCATAAACTGAAACTGCCCCAAGAAAAATGGAGTTCAGGTTCATCCCAGTCAAAGAATGCTTATTTATTTATTTTTTATTTATTTATTTTTTTGGATGAGTAACAAGTAGAATATGTTTATTAGGAACTAAATAACTAATTTGCATGTAGAGGCTAAACAGAAGGTTTTCTTATCTTTTTTCTTCCCCAAATACTTTTTAAAGCATGCTTATTTATATGACATTCTCAAAAAACCAAACACAGGGACAGACACAGATTATTAGTAGCCAGCAGAGGCTGTAGGTGGAGTTAAGGGCTGACAACAAAGGGGCACAAGGGAATTTTTGGAGATAATAGAATTCTTCTTTATCTTTTTTGTTTTGTTTTTTTTTAGAATTCTTCTTTATCTTGATTATGATCATGTGTTCGTAACTGTATGTACTCGTCAGAACTCACAGAACCGGAGCGCCTAGGTGGCTCAGATGGTTGGATATCTGCCTTCAGCTCAGGTCATGATCCCTGGGTCCTAGGATCAAGCCCCATGGCAGGATCCTTGCTCAGCTGGGAGTCTGCTTCTCCCTCTCCCTCTACCCCTCCCCCTGCTTGTGAGCTCTCTCCCTCTCTCTCTCTCTTTCTGTCAAATTAAAAAAATCCAAAAAAAAAAAAAAAAGAGGAATTCACAGAACCATGCACCAAAAAGTGGATTTTACTGTCCATAAATTATGCCTCAATTAAAAAGAAAAAGAAGAGTTAAGTGGTCCAGTAATAAGAATGGCAGAAATATGAGTTTAGAAGGATCCATTCTTTTTTACTTTTGACTGTAAAGGAAAAATAAAAAGAGCCTATACCCTCTCAAGAAGAAACAAAACAAGCTGTTATATCTGCTTTATGACAAACTTAAAAGAATCAGCACCCCTCAAGATATTCTAAAAGAGTAAAATCTGAAAAAAGAAATTTTCTTCCTCTCTCACCACCCACCAGGTGACAGTTAGGGGACATCACAGATGACAGTCATCACTACACTGTTGTATTCTGTGGTGGGACAGAAGTGAGAAGGGGCTAGCAAGGTAGGACCAAGGCATCTGAGAGAGGGAGCAGACCTTGACAGGTGAACCTTGGCAATAAACAATGGAAAGTGTGCTCAGTGAACTACCTGGACAATTCCAATTTGTTCATGAGAATTTTTGAGATAGCCCCTGAATAAGAGCGTGCGTATTCAGGAGGATTGTTTTTACAGATGGCTAAGTAAGTAGGAATGAGGTTGTTAAACACAGGGTCTTTATATTAATGTGATGGTGGGGTGCCGGGGTGGCTCAGTCAGTTGAGTGTCTGACTCTTGATTTTGGCTCAGGTCATGATCTCAGGGTTGTGAGATCAAGCCCCATGTCAGGCTCCATGCTCAGCATGGAATCTGCTTGAGATTCTCTCTCTGCCCCTCCCCACCATGTGTATTCTCTCTCTCTCAATAAATAAATAAAATTTAAAAAATATATTTGTTATATTAATGTCATGGCATTGATAGCCACAGATTGATGAGGTCAACAAAGTTGAAGTTTCTATAGCACTTATACTATGTCAGATAGGAGCATCTTAATTATAGGACAGTTTTTTAATACCTGATATAATTTTTATATTGGCAATAACACTACCATTCAATTTAAATAACAATAAGCTCCCAGATCCTTAAAAAATGCTTTTGTGTAATTAGCATTAGTTCAATTGTGACCCATAATTGCTTTATCCAATATTTTGTTTTATTTCTCCACTTCAAAAGAACCATGTCATTAATTTCTCCAGGATGTTCTGAGAGCTCTAAGACCCATTATAGCTCTAAAACTCAAAGATTCTACAATTGAATTTGTATTTAAACTCTAAATCAACTTGGTGCTGCTATTGACATTAATGGAAGGCAACGCATGTGGTATTGCAAAGAGCTTCAAGTTCTAGCCCTACCTCTTTCTATGGGAATGTAAGCACCATTGCCACATGTGTTTAAAAAAGGAAATTCCTCATATTTTGTTATATGCATAGGGTAGTTGTAGAGATAAAATGTAGAGATGAAATGAGAAATCCACCTTAAGTGCTAGCATTTCATACATGGGAAGTACTCAATTGGGTGTTGACATGGTGGTGTAAGGCCATATATAAAAATTCAGTATTATATGTGGCCTTGATCTCTGAAACCAGGAGAGTATACACGACTAATAAACTGCTGTGGATCACATCTTTCAAGCTTCAGGTGTTGGGTGTGTGTGGTGAAGAAGAGGCAGTTGGAGTAAACTGGTTGCAGTTAAGTAACCATATAGATGGCAACATGACACTGATCAATATAATTCCCTGTGGACTGGTGCATCAAAACTTCACACTTTCGTAATTCTGATTTCTACCCAAGAGATTAACAAAATATTATGGTTTACACAGAACTGTTTATAACATAGGAACAAATTTTAGCAGATTCACTGTGGGATTTATGGGTCATTGCCAAAGACTGTTTGGGGGAACCTAACTTAGAACTGCAGTGCCTCCCGAAATTTTGAGGACTTAAGGAATATGTATGAGGATTTTTGGTTGTATCTATCATCTACTTAGGGATTTTTTTGTACATCTACTACCCAGACTAACCTGAGTGGAAATTGAAATGATAATCCCTGGAGAACTGTAGAGGGATCGGGGAGATGGTCACACTCCCCCATGACTTATACAAAACCGAAATATTCCCAGGCCACATAGGCCTATGTGATGATAAGTGCTAATGAATGTCTATACTCACACATGTAAATCACAGAACACCATCATGGCCCCCATTTGACTAACTCCAGTCCGGCCCAAAATCCCCAGTGAAATGGCTTGAGGACTCTTAGGGGTTAGTTCACATTTTATTCTCTGCTATCATTTCACAGCTTTCCTTGGCCATTTAATGTCTGATTGCTGCCACTGCTATCTCTGTCATCTGTTACCTTGTTAATGTAAATTTCCAGGCTAGTGGCTTCTGATACTTCAAACCTCTATTATATGGCGTCACCACAGCCCTGCATTCCCATCAGTCTTATTCCGATGAGGTCATATTAACTTGTGCAGGAAAACAAGTTTGTTTGTTTTTTCCTCTCCCTCACACTTTTTGCTCATGTCCATCTGGGAAACAGCACCTCAGTGGCTCTCTGAGGCCACTCTGACTGCAGGCCTGGGTACCATCGTGCTCTGCCCTTCATTGTTTCTCCTTTCTAGGCAAAAATTTATAGGCATTTTCTTCTCATACTGAAAAAAGTGTCCTAAGAAAACCAAATTCTTAATTTTTATCTATTAATTTTACCAAATATACACAGACTTATCTGAAATTTCAGTTAGTCTCAGGCCAGGATCTCTAATTTATAAGATTGGGATGATCAATATGTACATTCCAATATTCATTTCATTTATTCACCCCATTCATTTCATTTATTCATTCAGTCAGTAAATATATATTGAGACCTTTCTTTTTAAGTTCTTCGTCAGGTGCTGGAACAAATTGGTAAACAAAAATAGACCTTTATATAGTTTATAATCTAGGGCAGAGATTCTGTAAATGGATGCATTCGGGTCAAGTAAAACATTGGTCAAAAATATAGACTCCTGGACCCACACCTGACATACTGAATCAAAATCTCTCTACTAGGGGTAGGACATGATCTAGGGAGTAGGGTTTCCTTGTTGAAGAAAGGAGACTAACTAGAAAAATATCTTAATTAGAATAGTTACAGAGCTCTTGGTCAGAAAAGCCCAGATGATTAGAATAAATAGTAGAAATGAGGAGTTACTTAAAGAGGAGATTTGAATCAGCCAAGCATGTTAACCACAGGAGGCTAATGAATAAATGAGGTAATTCAGAAATCTCCCAACAGCTGAATCTGAGCTACACACTGATGTCAAGGTAGAACAGGCCTTGCTGGGGCTTGGCAGTTTTATTCCAAATAATCTGGTGCGGGCATCCTAAGATGAGGGCTTTGGAAGAGGTCTTAAGCTCAGATTTGTCAAAGCACAGGCACCAGTCCATTGCCTGCTGTAGTGATTCTATCAGGTCTAGGACCTTCCTGTTTAGGCCAAAGGAAGGAATAGAAGTTCTAGGGAATGTATTCTGAGAGCCATCACTGATGCTTCTCCCTTCATCAGCTTGAAGCCCTGGCTGCCTCTCAGGCAAGACACCTGACTGATTTTTCCATCACTCTTTAATAGTTAATCCCCACCTTGTCAGTTAAAATATTTCAGTAACTCCCTTAGGCCAGATAAATCCAAGTAAGTTTAAATTAGATGCCTTAGCAACATCCGTCATTGAAAAAGCTTCCAGATTCAGTAACCCACCCCATCTCCCTCATTATAGACAGAGGGTCTTGAATGAAACCCCTTAATGGGCCTTCTTCATGGCTCTGGGGCAGAATGGGATACATTTGTATTACACCTCAGCCAGGATTTTTTTTTCATAACCCTTAGGAAGGATACATTTTACATTAACACGAAGCCTCAACATTTCTCAACACAGCTGTAAAATTCTGCTTTTAGCAGAATGCTGTTAGCAACGCAGAAATCTGATCATGTCACGCCTCTGCTGAAACACTTTCAAGGACTCTCACCACCTACTGAATTGTGTCCTACCTCCTCTTGCTAGAATACAGAATGTACGGTAATTTAGTCAGCCACTCCTTTGCCGGTCTCCTCTCCATTTCAAACCTCAAGCACTTTCGCACCTTTGGCCAAACAACTCCTGTACTGTTTTCTAGGACTTGCTCTCCTGAATCCTTATCCATGCTGGGCCCAAGTCTGCCTTCTGTTCTTTCCATCCTGTTTACCCGTCCTTCAGACTCTTTTTCAAGCATCATCTTCTCCATCCTGCCTTTCCATACCTGAATATGGATATCTCCAACCTGTAGATTCTCATGATACCCTTTACATCCATTATTCGATCCTAGGTACACAAGTGGCAATTTGACAAAGCCTTCCTTCTTGGTCCTTGTCATACTCATCATCTTTGTATTGATCCACTGTGTTTGGATCAATGCCTTTCACATACTAGCTTCTCAATAATACGCATCCCATTTCATTAGATGTGATTTCTTTCTCTTTTTGTGACCCTAAGCCCTCTTTTTGTCTTTTTTGTCTCTTTCATACACTGACTGTCAAGTTCACTCTAGGTCCAGTGAGAAGAGTGATCTTCAAACAAACACCAAACCCTACTGGAAATTTAGGGGAATAAAGTTTGCTTTTCTCTAGGAGGATTAGAGACTATTTGTAAAGCACTAGGGAAGGGAAGATCTCCATGATCCTGTTAATTGTAGTTGGTATTAGTGATTTCTGTAGATGCAGGAAGTCTTAGAGGCTTAACTCACACTCCCAAGGGAGTCTGTGTGGCACACTTACAGACTTAGCTAGTGGAAACTGGCAAAGTCTCTTTGAGTTTTGAGCTTAACCCTAAAGATAATGAATTTTCATTGTAGAAATCTGCCAATGGCAGTGGCATCTGCTTTGAGAAAGAGGAAAGCTTATTATTACTAGTTTCTATCTGGGCTCAATTTTTGCTTGCTTTCACAAAAATTAAAGCAGTTACTTAAGTTTTGTGTTAGTGGATTTTCTTTTTCCAAGCTGACCACCTTTTGGTGCTTAATAGACACTTTTTGTTTTCTAAAGCCAGTTTTCAAAAATGCATGATGATAAATGTGTGATGTGAAAATCTTACCTCTGTCTTGAGACCTATTCGTAACTGGCCTCAGGAGGCCATTCTCTGAAATTGTGCAGTGAGTGTTGATTTGCAAACTGCATAGCCTCCTGTGTGCTTCCAAGGGAGTCATGCTGAAACAAGGTTGAAGGCCCTTATTTATCTTCCACAAAGACAGTTAAACAGCAGGCATTAAGATAAAGAAACTGCGACTGAAGTAAACAATGAAAACTTGCTTTCAGTTCCTTCACTCTAACTCAGGAGATTTCAACAGTTGAAAACAGCAATAATCTTTTTCAAAATATGATAATTCCTGTCAGCATCTTTTTGCAGAAACTTAAGAGCAAAAACAAGTAAAATCATAATAAATACTTTGGGGACAACGAGAATCCAAACAATAGAAACAATTATAAAGAAATTCAGTTTTATTATTTTTCTAAGTACACACACTTGTATGAGTGCCTATATCCAAAATATTTTTGATTCTATATCAAACAGGGCCCAACAAATAGATTTCATTTATAGTTAGGTCCTTTTTATAGTAAATGTCTCTAGAATGCTAGATTTGATGCTAGAATTGTCCTTGTAAGCAGAATTTTTCCCTTCCCAATTTCTAAAACAATATGAATTTTTGTAGAATGTACTTAAAGTACAAAAATACATTTCAGATCAGAGCCACTTTAATGAGCTACATTTTACATTTAAAGAGCTCAATCTAGTTTGTCTATTAACTTACGTATTTAATTATATTAATTCATTAACTAATTATTTAGCAAATATACTGTAAGCAATGTGCTGGGTATTCAGATTGCCAAAAGAAAGAAAAAAGTACTAATCCTGATCTCAAAGGACTTATTCTACCTCTAATCCCAAATCCAAGCCTTACTCTACCCATATCCTGTCAAGCATAAACTCTACATCATAAGTTACCACAATAATGTTCAGCATAGAATGAAGAGCAGGATACAAAGTCACACAAAGGAATGAATATCTCATGGGAAAGAGTTTGTATATTATCCACTAAAATAGTGGATGACTCCAGAGTGAAGTGAGCCAGCCACAGAGGTACTAGCGGAAAAATAAAGAATAGCTATTTACATTTATTTTGATCTTACGGTATTTCTTTTGTGTGTGTGCCTCCATTGGTGTGATTTCTGATGTGCACATTACGTGTAATACAGAGATATGTAATTTATAAATAAATAGACATGTTCTGAGAGCATTTGCTCGTTTTGCTTTTGACTTATGTTGTGCACAGTATAAAATTTGAAGACCACTTGGAATTGTCAAGCCACTGGATGATTTTAAGCTGGCAAGAATATAGACTGGTTTATATTTTAGGAAGACTGCCTGGTGACAATGTAGAAAGTAAATACAAGGAAGTGAAAACTGACAAAGATATAGGTGAAAGATGATGGATTTCCAAGCTAAAGTAGAAGACTGGTATGACATATATAAGGGAGAATGAATGAGTACAAATTAACATAATATGCGGCAAGAGGTTTTCCCTTTTCGGATGTCTAGAGAGACTCTACCTCCAAGATTCTGTCTAGAGAGACTGTACCTCCAAGATAGAATAAATTCTATCAGCATTAATTGAGATATTTAATATAAGAAAGGATTGGGCCTGATTGAAATAACAGGAAGCACGAGTTCAGTTTAGCATTTCAGTTGAAGATGCGTGGGGGACATTTTTCTAAGTAGAGATGTTCAGGTAGCAGCTGAATAATTAGGTACTTGACTGAAAAGGGACCAGATGGTGACCAGATTTATGAGTGCTTTTAAACATAGATGGTAGTAGAGTTGTTTATCTTTTATAGAAGGAGGCCAATTTTAGATTTCTTGGAAGTACTTAAAACCTTGTGCATGGATGGAATAAATAGTTGCTTCCATAGTATCATTTCTTAGTGGCTAAATTTTTTTCTGAAACAAATTATTTGTTGTATAGGGCCACATCTGAAGTCCCAAAGGTAGGAATCTTGGAGTTTACATGTTTAATAGAATGAACATGACTGGCCTAGCCACTAGATGGCTGCAGAGATCAAAACAGTGCCAGATATAATTGCAAGATTGCAGCAAGGGCCAAGGAAAGAACAGCATTATGAAGGGTCTGCATGGAACTTGCAGATAAGGCCAAGAGAAATGTAAGAGGTGTATCTAAAAAATGAGAGAAAAGGGATAAGCGTTGAACTTAAGTGTCTGTACCTCTCTGTACTGCCCACGTTTTGCTATGGCATGGATTTTGATTACTGTTGATATAACGAAAGCTGAAAGGATTATACATAGGAGAAAATAACATAATACCAAATGAGAAGCCAAGTTGTTCTGATATTATTAATTGATGGTCATTGGATTTTGAATAATGGGGTCATGTGTGTTGGATCTTCTGCCTCTTGCAACTAAATATTATATAAAGGGAGTACTATGGCGGAATCCAGTAGCTTTTTAAAAATTTTTCAAACAATTAAGCTCCCAGGGTTGGCGACTATCAATACCTTTTGTATGGTACCTCCTGGGCCTGTGTGTATGTGTGTATAGTGGCAAACGTTTTGAATATAATCAATATATCATCCTATATAGATATTTTTTAAGTGGGATCATATAAATTTAACATGTAGTCTTCATTTGCCATTCACTGATTTATTCAATATCTTTTTCCTTTTTTTTTTTTTAAGATTATTTTATTTATTCATTTAACAGAGGGAGAACACAAGCAGGCAGAGAGGCAGGCAGAGGCAGAGAGAGGAGCAGGCTCCCTGCCGAGCAAGGAGCCCGATGCAGGACTCGATCCCAGGACGCTGGGATCATGACCTGAGCCGAAGGCAGCTGCTCAACCAACTGAGCCACCCAGGCGTCCCTCTTTTTCCTTTTTAAAAACTACAGGGTGGGGTGCTTAGGTGGCTCAGTCGGTTAAGTGTCTGCCTTCAGCTCAGGTCATGATCCCAGGGTCCTGGGATTGAGCCCCTCGTTAGGTTCCCAACTCTGCGGGAACCCTGCTTTTCCCTCTCTCACCCCCCTGCTTGTGTTCCCTTTCTCACTGTCTCTCTCTCTCTGTCAAGTAAATTTTTAAAAATCTTTAAAATAAAATGTTTGGTATTTAGTAGAAAAGTGTTTTTTTAATACAAAGGTTATGTATTTTCTTTTCTAGTTTAATCATTCTACATTTCTGTAAACATCTCCAATGGAAAGTTATCCCCAAGATCTAATATTGTTTATTGTGTCCAGAAGAAAATACAAATCTTAGAAGTCTTATTTTTTGGAGTATCTAAAAATGACAGTGCAGTGAGCTATTTTGAGTCAAAGCTGTGATCATGTACAGAGAGCCATGTTATAGTTTATTCTTTATGGTGAAGCCATATGTTCTGACTTTACAAGAGTTACAAGTTGTAAGTCATTATTGAGGCCAAATGTATGCAGTTATTTTGGAAAGCCAAGTGGAACTTGGTTGCTTATCCTGTCAACTTTTCCATCAGTTAAGGTCTTGGCTTAAGATGTTTTAGTGATAATGCAAGAAAAATATATCAAGAATGTAACATGGTTTGTCACCAACTGGAATGAATGAATAGAAAAGATGTTTTGTCTATCATCGGAGCTTTTGTACTGAAAGGATTAAAGCTTGTAAATTGACCCATATGAAGTTTCCTTTTTTAGGTCAGAACTGTCAAATAACAACATATGATTCCATTTAATTTGTAGGCAAATAATAGCTCTCGAAGGACATGAATAGAAAGGACATGGTAAAAATAGATTTAACTCATTTTCCCTGTGTTGTCTATATTCCTATGGGGTTTAGCCAACCCTTTCTTCACTGATAGTGCAAGGTAGAATTTACCTCAAGCACAGCTGTTGTATCACAAATATTTAATTAGTGTGGCCTACATTAATGAGGTTGAGGTTCTGCTATATTGCCTCATTAAACTCACATACATTGACTTCTTATGGGAGGGGAGCCCCACACAAGGAATTCTTTACCTCCACCCAGTACTCCAAATTCAAATAATACTGACTTCAGCATCTCATCATGGGAAATTGACATAATTAAGCACTCTTCAAAGAAAAATAGACTCTGATGCCTCTAATGCTATTAAATATTTACTGTGCACATCATTGCAGTAAATTCCCTGACAGAAAGTGATTCTACCAAAGTAGATCAAATGAGAACATCACATTGCCTTGTAGCAACTGTATCCAGCTTAATAAATTATTAAACAGTATATATCTATATGCATAAAATATAAATGTAGTAGCGGCATAGTGTGGAGGCTGACGAGTCTATAAAAGTATGTCTGGAATATGTTTCCCTATACTCCCAATTCTTAGCTCAGACATGAAGCTTGCTATGCTTATCTCTGCAGGCAGGGATTCCCTCATCCTGAATGTTGGCCCCACGCTGCAATTAGAATCAAAGAGAAAATAATAAAAATCATAATAGCGTAATTCCTTGTGCAATATATATATATATAACATATATATAAAATATAAAATAATCAAAGGAGTGGATAAAGCTTACTGAATTAGAAAAGCAACCCAAGTGATGTCAGGTCCAAAATCAGCCTTTTCTGATGTGAAAATCAGGCAAAGGAGAACAGAATATCTAGCCGATTTCTGTTAATATGTTCTCACTGTCCAGAATGACTGGGGTCATCAGGGACCTAACAAGAATGGCGAAGCTATCTTTTGCTAAAATGCCATTAAATTTTAACTTTTGATTGTCTCTGGATTCCAGATGGGACACCAGAGGTGCTAGACATTTTTCAAAATGACTTAATTAAAAAATAATAATAATTTGAAAAATCCAAGACATTTGTTAAAGACTAGGAAGAAAACTGTGGTAAGCTGGTTGGAACACATCTAAACTATATTCTGATTACTCACCTGGATAAATATTGCTCCAACCATACTCAAAGAGAACATATTGGTTATGAAGTTAACTAGTCACTGGTATCATATTTCAAAAAGAATTTCTTCAGAGCACCAGATAAATACAATTACATGTGGAAGGGACAGCTGGGTGGCTCAGTAGGTTAAATGTCCGACTCTTGATTTCAGCTTATATCTTGACCTCAGGGTCCTGGGATCAAGCCCCATACTGGGCTCCTCTCCAGCAGGGAGTCTGCTTGTCCCTCTGCCCCCTCCCCCTTTAAATAATGAATAAAATCTTTAAAAATAAAATTAAAACTCCCAAATATATGTGGAAGGGAGAATTGAAATACAATAAATATTGACCAAACATCTACTGGATACTATCAGAGCATTTTGCCTGATGTATATTTCTTAATCATCAAGAGGAATTTGAAATAAGAAATAATCACTTTTTAAATGAGGAGTTGAGGTTTATACAGGGAGAAAATTTCAGGCCTTGAATTCAAATCCAAATCTGATTCAAAGATTCATACTCTATTCCCTACATAGTGTGGCTTCTCTAAAAATACATTGTAATGGTACATAATTAAATGGCAAAATAAATAGCATATTTCAAAGTTCAGATAGGAAGATACAAAAATAAAATAATAAGCAGGAGTTTGTAGGTTCTTTTTCTAAGCCATCTCTTATTAGGATATCATACCACACCTTTTTTTCCCTATAGTTTCAGCTCTATCATTGGAAGCAGGCAGAATTAGAGGTAAAAATAAGTCAATAAAGTTAAGATACTCTGTTTTGTTTGTTTGTTGTTTCCTTTTGTTTTGTTTTTTTAGTTTTAGAGTTCTAATCTCAAACAGACTGAGCATTTTCTACGGATTACAGCGAGATGGGCTCTGTTGTATTTTTTTTTTTCAATATAATCATGATATGAGTAGTTCTATAAATTTGATTTTTAATAGAAAGCGTTTACTAATAATGATGCTTAAATATTCTAAGAAATCTCCAAAGATCTGAAGAGCTTTATAAAATTCTTTGTGAGGTATTTTTTTCTACAGCTTACTCTTTAACTTTTATGATAAGCAGTTTCAAAAAGAAATGTTTTATAAACTCAAGATAAATTCCCTAAGTCAGTTAGAAATCATTTGCCTAGATAATTGTTTGCTCCTTTTACTACATTTTATTTATCAAATAAATGCATGTATGTATGTATACATATTGGACATTTTGATGAGTAAAGAGTATAAAAAATCAGAACAAAAAACCTATAAAGAAAGTAATTATCAGCATTTTGGTATGCTTATTTCTTATTTTTTCTTTATTTACTTTTGTAAACTTTAATATGTTGTGAGAATGTTGTAAAAATTTTCCCCAGTATCACAAAAATTCTTTGTAAGCATAATAATTCAAGGTCATTAATGTTTAAATTCTCAAGCTATGAGTTATCACCCTAAAGTCAGGCTTTTATTTTATTTTGCCGAATGTAAATAATGCTTTGATCAGTTTTTTTTTTTTTTGCAAAATTATTTGTCCACACTTTTAATGATTATAGCATTGCTTCCTGAAAGAGAATTAGTTAAACTAAAGGATGTTAAATTTAAAAAGAAATCAGAGTTTCACTATGAAAATTTTTAAATAGGTATAAGAGTAAAGAGAATAGCATAATAAACCCTCATGTAGCCCCTCATCCATATATCACAATTATCAATACTTTTTCCCCCTAGATTTGATCTCTTCCTTTTCTCTTTTTTTTATCTTTTAATCAGCCTTGTAGAGGCATTTTAAATCCCAAAATAACATTATTTTTCACCACTTAATTTTTCAGTATGCATTTCTAAAATATAAAAAAGAACATTTTACATAATGGCTAAATCATACTGTACTTAAAAATTCACACCTAAATTCTGAAAATTAATTATTGCTTTATGTCATCAAGTACTCAATCCATATTCAAATTTAAAAAAAAAAAGTCCTGTTATCCAGTCGGTCAGTTGAAATCATAATCCATCCAGTCTCCCCACTGCATTTGGCTTTCCTCTATTGTTTCTTAGATCTCCTAATTTATGAATGCCCACTTTTCCATCTTACTTTCTGTGCCACTAATTGTTTTGAGGAAACAAGTTGGTTTCTCCATAGAGCTACCCGCATTTAGGATTCATTTGATTGCTTGTTCATGGGTCCTTCAACTTAACCTCCGTATCTTTTGTTCTTACAAACTAGAAGTTGGAAATCTTGGCAAGATTACTCTCTAAATGTTGTTTTGTCCTTTATATTACATCATATCAGAAACCATATAAGGTCCTGATTTTGGTGATGCAAGATAATTGATTTCCTAGTATCAGCCTGACTCTATTCTAAAGTTGCAAGTTTCTCTATATGATCAGTAGTAAGTCATTCATGGAGTCATAATTCATTCTCTGCAATAAGTTCTCTGTTTAATTTTCCTCTAGAGGCATTAACAACTGTAGATGAACTTCATTTAAATCAATTATTTGATTAAGAATTTCAAAATGAAAATATAAGCTTTTAATTCATGTTGCTTAATTGTTTTCCTAAAAGGTCTTTATCAAATTAAACACTCATATCAATATGTAATTATATCTTTACCAACATGCCTTTGCCTCAGTATTGTTTTAAGAAAAATATTTACTTACTTGATAAATAAAAATATATACAATATGTTATATGGATTTTTCTGATGTTTTTTCTTTCCCTCTCTTTTATTATCACATCATATCACAATTTAATACATTTTAACTAAGGTAATAGACAAAACTTATGAGATAATTGTGTTTTTACATTATATATCAAATACGTTTCTTGATTTATATTTGTTTTTACATTCAATCTTCTAACCGTATTTAGGGTGTTTTGTTTTGTTTTGTTTTGTTTCCTGCAAGGGAGCATGTGCGTGTGGGAGGTGGGGTGGGGGAGTGGCCAGGGGCGAAGGGAGAGGGAGGGAGAGAGTCTTAAGCAGACTCCATGCCCTGCATGGAGCTCAATGCTATGCTCAGTCTCACAACCTTGAGATCATGACCTGACCTGAAATAAGAGTCAGATGCTCAATCGACTGAGCCATCCAGGCACCCCCACAGTTAGGTAATTTATAATAAACTGTAGGTTGATTACTGTTCTTCATGTTCTTCAAAGATTTTTATGTGATTTATAACCTTAAAATTTGAGGTGTTTTTGTTATTCTTTGCCCTCTCAATAATAGCTAAGATATTGAGAATATACTTCTTGCCACACATCGTTCTAAGAACCTTATATAAATTACCTAGTTTAATACTCAAGGCATCTTTACTATCAGCCACATTTAAAAAAAATTTTTTTAGGGACGCCTGGGTGGCTCAGTTGGTTAAGCAGCTGCCTTTGGCTCAGGTCATGATCCCAGCGTCTTGGGATCGAGTCCCACATTGGGCTCCTTGCTCCGTAGGGAGCCTGCTCCTCTCTCTGCCTCTGCCTGCCTCTCTGCCTGCTTGTGTTCTCTCTCTGTTAAATAAATAAATAAAATCTTTAAAAAAATTTTTTTTAATATGTTGTTAGCTACCATATAATACATCATTAGTTTTTAATGTATTGTTCATTGATTCATTAGTTGCGTATAACACCCAGTTCTCATTACAAGCGTGCCCTCCTTAATACCCATCACCCAACTACCCTATCCCCCTCCCGCTCCCCTCTCAAACGCTCTGATTTTTTCCCAGCATCCAGTCTCTCATGGTTCATCTCCCCCTCGGAATCCCCCGCCTTCATTTTTCCCTTTCTTCCCCTAATGTCCTCTGTGCTATTTCTTATGTTCCACTTATGAATGAAACCATTTGATAATTGTCTTTATCTGCTTGACTTATTTCACTTAGCATATTCCCCTCCAGTTCCATCCAAGTCAATGCAGATGGAGGGTATTCATTCTTTCTGATAGCTGAGTAATGTTCCAGTGTGTCTATGGACTGCATCTTCTCTATCCATTTATCTGTTGAAGGGCATCTCAGCTCCTTCCACAGTTTGGCTATTGTGGACATTGCTGCTATGAACATTGGGGTGCATGTGCTCCTTCTTTTCATTATGTCTGTATCTTTGGGGTAAATACCTAGTAGTGCAATTGCTGGGTGGTAGAGTATCTCTATTTTTAACTTTTTGAGGAAACTCCATACTGTTTTCCAAAGTGACTATACCTGCTTACATTCCCACCAACAGTTTTAGGGGCCACATTTTTTAAAAGATTTTTTTAAATTTATTTACTAGACAGAGAGAGAGAGAGCAAGCATGCATGGGGGGAAGGGCAGAGGGAGATGGAGAAGCTGACTCCCCACTGACCCAGGAGCCCCAACAAGGCAGTTGATCCCAGGACCCCAAGATCATGACCTGAGATGAAGTGAGATGCTTAACTTACTGAGCCACTCAGACACCCCACTATCGGCCACATTTTGAACATGAGAACATTGAAGTACTGTAGAACTGATGGTGTAATCTATACCTCGAAGCCAAACTGACTCCAGAACCTGTATATGTAATCAAGATACTGCATTGTTTCTAGCTGTGATATCTTCAGTTTGTTTTCCTTAAGGGCTATTTAAATCAGAGACAAAATATCGACTGATGACTTTTTGGTCACCTTTACAAATAAGTGAAAACTTACCTGGGTATAAATTTCTTAAATCACAACTTTTTTCTGCTAAAAATTCTGTAGAAAAGTATTTTTAAATAATGTGCTTCTTGGAATAACATGTGTTAACATAAAATAATGTATTTTTTGATCAAATAAGGTAGAGAGTTAAATCAATTGTTATTTGCTTTTGTTTTATTTAGGAGTCAGCAAACTTTTCCTGAAAAGGGCTGGATTAAATATTTCCAGAAATGTAGTCTTTGTTGAAACCATTTTATCATGGTGCAAAAGCATTCATAGACAATCTATGAATGAATGAGTGTGGCTGTGTTCCAATGAAATTTTATTTACAAAAACAGGCAGTAGGCCATATTTGGCTTGTAGGTCATAAATTTGCAGATCCCTAAATTTATTTCTAACTCCTGGGTATACAGAGTATTTAGTCTGTTACCAAATATTTTTACTCTTTATGATGTCTCCAAGAGGTCACTTTTACATACTGCATAATGCTCTTAGTTGGAAAGAGAAATACAGGCCAACATAAGTCATTTTTCCAATACCTTCTATCATTTCCCTAACTGCTCAATACATAATCATGAAGCCAATGTCACCTATTTTGGCTGTTATTTATTAATTTATTTTTTACAGTTCCCCATATCTATGTACAAACTTCTATTTAGTCACTTTTCCTTATTGACAAATGATCTCAAAATCTCAGGGACAAGAAAGTGTAAAAAGGAAATGAAGAATTGAACTGTTCAGCATAGATTTGCTCATCCTCTACGGTTCACAGGAAGTGGGACTAGCAATTACCAGAATACAATTTTCAAATTAAAAAAAAAAATCTCAGGGACATAGAAGAAAAAATATGTAATCCTCATATTATAATATATCAATTGAGGGTCAGAACTGAATTTGCCCCTATTCAATTTTTGCTCTTTTTCTTTGCCAAAAAAAAATATCATTCTCCATATTGTTGCTGCTTCTTCAGCACAATCGTACTCTAAAGAAAATCTTCAGAACACAGCTGAATTGAAAAGAGCTATATCTGAGCCATCATCAACTTGCACCTGACATGCAGCATGTGTGAGAAATAAATCTTTGTTGTAATAAACCATTGGTATTTTGTGGTTTTTTGGTGCTATAGCAAAGAGTACAAATATCTAGTCTCTTAACAGATGGCATATTAAAAAGGGGAGTCTGTTGGAAATGGGAAAGGTCTGGGGCGAATGGCAAAGGGCAACCAGCAAAAGGGCTGGTTGTTCAGTTAGTTTTTGTGCAATAGAACAATACATATGTATGGGTTTATGTGTGTTTGTGTACATATGTGCATATGTGTGTACATGTGCATATCTAGAAGGATGGAAGGAAGGGAAGGAAAAAAGAAAGAATTGTTTTAGGAAAGCTTCCTTACCTCAGACTTAAGAGCAGAATTGTGGGAGGAGGTCAGTGAATTAAATACTTTTTCATTTCTTATGGCCATATGGACTATTCTGACTCAGAAAAAAAATTAACGTGTGTAGTGTAAAAATATTCTTCTCAATCCACCTTTAGTGGTTGTGTTGTTATTCAAGATTTCCCTCACACCTTGTTTTATGGTCTTATTTTTCATTTGTAGTCTATTGTTAGTGTTTGTAAGTATTTTAAGGAAATTTATTGGAGAACATATTGAGAATGATTAGTGTTCTTCAATATTAAGCTAGTTGATTTTTCTAATATTTTTGAGCTGATGTTTTTTCTCTCTTTTTTTTTAATAATATAAATAGGACATTGCATATTTGCCTAATGTGGTTTGCTTACTTAGAATTAGCCTCTTAGAAATAAGGAGATTGTAGTCTGGTGAGATTTGTTTGTGACCATAATCATCTCTCTTCATCGTTGGCATGTTTTGAAACTATAAAGGGAAAGATGAATTTAGTGGGGGAAGATCAGAGCCTCAGTATTAGAACATTCCCTGTCTCTCCCCAACACGTGCCATTCATGGTAGAGAAGTGCTTTGTGTTCCCTTAGCCTGCTCTTCTACCATAAGACAGGATCATACTGTATGTCAGGGAAGATTTATAGCCTGTTGAATTCACCTCTTTTTTTTCTTCTCTAAAAGTTAATGTAAGCAATAAAGAACACAAGCTCATGAAAAGACATAACTCTTTTTGTCAGCTGTGTCACTGCGATTCAATACATTCACGTTCGAGAAAACAGTAGGGTCTGCTACTGAGATACAGCTTTACAAACCCTTCCCCTTCCCCCACTCCCACCTTCCCAAAGAAATAACAGGAAAAATCATACTTTGTCATATGAAAATTTCACCACGACAGAGGACGTATTAGCTGAGAAGCTAAATCTCCCACAAAATCCGAAACTGTCATTAGTTTCGTATTAACTGTCATTATTTCCGTATTAAGCTCCTTTTCTGCAGGTTAGGGAGAAAAGTTGGACTAGCCCTTTGTATTTTACTTTTATTTTTATTTATTTTAAGTTTTTCGACTAGCCTTTTTTAAATTCACTCTTTTTCACGTGTTTGTATTTGCCACTCAGAACAAATGGTGATTTCAATAGATGAAAAGCACAAATTATTTTCTTTTTCTCCAGCAGGTGCCTAGAAAAATCACATACTCTCTGAGGGAGAAGTATATTTATTGCTTCCTCCTCCTTCTTCTTCTGGTAAATGGAATTTTTTCTAATAAATAGACTCTTTTTAACTATTCTTAAAATAGTTGTTTGGGTAACGATTTATCGCCTCATTGGTAGTACAGTAAACATCAATAAGGATCTGGCATTTATAGAGCAAGAACCACACGATTTCCCCAACGTTGAACAAATTTCTTCTCTAGTAATCATTAGGCTTTGGTACATAAGATTTTACAGTGACATGTTTAAAGTTTAAAAATATACAATAAAAATAAATGTAGTTGGTTGATTTTTTTCTTAATGTCCCCTAGAGTAAGGAGTAAGGGGTCAACTATTATTTATAGTAAAGGCTGAAATTGGGGAATTCATAGAAATATTACATACTAATGATAAAGAAGAGAAAGGAGAGAGAGAAAGAGAATCAATTGTATGGAAATGAAGTTGGCCAAGAATTTCTGGTATTTAAAGAAGTATTTATAAATCTCATAGTACAGAGTATGGCGCAGAGTAAGTGATCTATAAGTGTGTGCTAAATAAATAGATAAAAACTCTCCTCCTCTGTACCTCTGAGCTGAGTGGTTAATGAAATTAAATCAAATAGCAAAATCTAATTGCTATTAGGAGCATTAGTCTTGCCTTCAGTCTGGGATAGCAGTATCATTAGCGCATTGGAAAGAGTTTCTAATTTTTTTCCCCCTTTTCACTTCATCATGACAGGTCCTGTTGATGATGATGAATCATTTGTGCATCTGTCTCCCTTTGGGACCCTCACTGCACACTGATAGTGGCTCATTTCTCCATGCCTTTTTTTTTTTTTTGGCAGCAATGAATGAAGCCCTTGGTGTTAGCACAATTGCTTTAGTTTTGAAATACCAAATGAGATAATGAGACCCCAAGAGTCACTGATGGCGAGGAGAATAGATCAGATGGGGTGATGGTTTTGTCTCCAGAGAGTCTCAGTAGCTAAGAAGCTGCTTAAATGTTCATTCCATAATGAGTCAGATTGCCCTGGGCCTGAGCTGTGAACCAAGAGCCAATTTGGTACTTGCTAAGGTTTATTAAAAGGCAGGGTATACGTTTACAGTGGGAGAAACCAACTTGATCTCTGTAAGTGGAAACTGGCCCACAATGAGTGTCTGGTAGGGTGACAAAAAACACAGAGAAAGAAATGTACAGTTTTACCGGAGTAGAATGAACAGTCAAGATGCCAGCATGTAATTAGGTCTCTTACCAGCCACTAAATACAGAGGCCTTTTCAAAACTCTAGACCATTGCATAAATGAATAAATACCCTGGATGGCTGTTAATCTGTCATATTAGAGTCTCCATTCAGTGCCTCCGCTGCTCAGTTAATGCTGAAGAATCCTTGTTCCAGCACATTAAAGGTGAAAAATGTGCATTGCTAATGTCTGAAAATGCACCCAGGCCCTTATTTTACACAGTTGTTTTCGGGATACCTAGAAAATGTTTCTAACATGCCTTGATCTTCAGCTGTTACGTATGTATGAGATATGATGAATAGTTTTAACCGGGATTAGTCCTGGAATTTAGACTGACAAGAGTTACAGATTAGCTCAGGAAGTGAGTACTTTAAGGATATCTGCAGCAAATGTGGCACACGATCTTGGCAAGAAATAATGTGATTTAGTATTTATATCCGACTTTTGTCACTCTCAGTCATGTGGCTTTCGACTGACGCTTACCCTCTCTGAGACTCAGTCATCTTGTCTTTAATATGGGTATAATAAGATGCCAGGGTCCCCTCTCCCCCACCTCCAAATATCCTCAGGATCAAATAAGATGATACATGTGAAAGCAATTGAATTGCCAACTGTGAAGTAGTGGATGTGCAAGTATTAGTCTTTGATGCATTAATTGAATCATCATTTATTAAATCTGTACAAAGCGTCAGCTTTTGTAATAAGAGCTGGTAATACAGGGGCGCCTGGGTGGCTCAGCGGGTTAAAACCTCTACCTTCAGCTCAGGTCATGATCTCAGGGTCCTGGGATCGAGCCCCACATCAGGCTCTCTGCTCGGCAGGGAGCCTGCTCCCCCCTCTCTCTCTGCCTACTTGTAATCTCTCTCTCTCTGTCGGATACATAAATAAAATCTTTAAAAAAAAAATAAGAGCTGGTAATACAAAGCTCACTAAGACTCAGTGTCTGACCTCAAGGATAAATACATAATTATTAGTAAAATACTAATACCAAATTCAAAGCTAGTTCTAGGAACTTCATGGTAGGATAAACAGTGAGAAGGATGACAGCATTTTTAATCCTTTAAGATACAGGCATTTTCCAGAGATATTGCAGATTCGGTTCCAGACCACTACAATAAAGTGAGTATTTCAATAAAGTGAGTCACATGAATTTTTTGGTTTTCCAGGGCATATAAAAGTTACATTTACACTATGCTGTAGTTTATTAAGTGTGTAATACCATTAAGTCTAAAAAAACAATGTAGATACCTTAATTAAAAATACTTTATTGCTAAAAAATGCTATCATCTGCACTGTCCGTGAGTTGTCATTGATCACAGATCACAGCAAATTAACAATGGTGAAAAAGTTTGAAGTATTGTGAGAATGACCAAAACAAGACAGAGACATGAAGTGAACACATGCAATTGGGAAAATGGTGCCAACAGACTTGCTCAATGCAGGGTTGCCACAAACCTTCAATTTGTAAAAATCCAGTGTCTGCCAACTTCAACAAAGCAAGCACAAGAAAATAAAGTGTGCCTGTATTTCTATTTTTGATAGAATAAGTGCTCAGAAGTGGCTATTACTTCCTAAGATATTAATTCCCCCACCCACCCATTTCTATGTGCAGCGTTCCCACCATCGATGTGAAGTAGGCGGAAGCCAAAAGACACTGCTCGCCCATCTCTTCTAAAACAACAAATAGGATGCTCTTAGAGTTTCAGACCAGAACTCTCCACTGCTCTAAGCCTCCACTGCCCATTGTACTTGGAACAAAAGCCACTGTATTCGCTGTGACCACACCTCAGGGCTCATCTCCAGTCCCTCACCTGTGTCCACAGGTCACACTGCCCCTCCCTGTTTCTGACACAAGTCTGCCCCAGCCATACCTCTTCTCCCCCTGACAGTGATATGGTCCCTGAGATACCTGTCTCTACCAGGCTCTCCTCTCCACTTTCCTCAGGTCTCTTCAGAGGGCCCATCCCCAAAGAGGTCTTCCCTGTCACAATACTTTCTCCTCTTTCACAGTTACACTCATTTATCAATTCTTTTTTTTTTTTTTTTAAGATTTACTTATTTATTTATGAGAGGGAGGGGAGGGGCAGAAGGAGAGGAACAGACTCTGCTGAGCACAGAGTTCCATCCCAGGACCCTGAGATCGTGACCTGAGGAACCCAGGTTCCCCTCACTTTTCAATTCTTTATATTTTATTATTTTTTTTATTTTTTCCTCCTCCGTGCAGTGTCCTCTACCTAGAACTTGCTATTGCCACTTATGCAGCATTTGGGGTCTGAGGCTTATGGATGTAAATGAATTACCTACCACCTCTGCATAACTAGTACTGGAAAGTTCTCTTTGAAAAAATAATCTAACCTCATGTTGGCTAGGATTTTGTAATGGGTAGAAAAAGGAAAGTGGGTTTCAATGGCCTTTGTAGTTTTGTAGATTGTTTAAGGACTAAGTATAAACTTTTGCTAGTAAAATAAATAATTATTGATAATTATAAATTGATATAAATAATAAATAAAGTATAAGCTTTTGTGTCATGTAGCCAAAGCAGACTATTTCAATGTTCTCTTCCCCCTTGACAGCCACAGAAAGTATTTCCTCCCACAGCTGGTAGCACTCTGAGGATGAGATGCATAATTTACATATTCGTTTAAACTTTGCAACAGTCCTAGGCTACTGGTAAGATGATCTCAGTTTTACAGATGAGGAAACTAAGGTTCTGGAATGTCCAGTAACTCCTCTAAGACCAATGAGGGAATCAAGGTTTGGAATCCACCTCCCTGTGATTTCAGAACTATTACTTTCTAAATTATGCCATACTTGGGCTCCCCTCGTCATACTTCAAAATCATCACATAGTTCTGGCAACACTTGAATGAACTACTAAGATTGCTAGGCCAGATGCTGGCTCTCCAGCATCCCCTATTTGAACACAAGACCTGAGCAACTTTGGGCACCAATGGGACCAAGGCCTTCATGCTTCAGATAACTGTGCGTCAAAGAAACCTGCTGGAAGAAGGAGAGCACGCTTTACTTTCCACAATAGGATTTCGTTCAAATGTAGTATTGGTGCATTCGTGAAGTGCTCACTTTGAAAATCTACGTGTTTGGCTGACTCAATATCCCTCAGTCAATATTAATAAAAAAAAATCAACAAGACAACACACTCTCTTTTTATTGCCTGTTGTCCCTAGATCTCCAGGCCTTTTATGAAAATGAACCAATTATACCTCGCCCTTCTACACAGGAGCCAGTATTTAATTTATTTAGCAAGCTGGTAAACTGAGGCAGCTTGGCATGTGGCAGGATACACCCATGCACATGTGTCCTCCCACAGGAAAATGAGGACCTCTCAGTAAATGCTGGCGTTGCCCATCTAGCACTGACCCGAAGTCAGCACCAGCAAGGGAGTGCTTTTCTCCCCTCTAGGATCATGACTGTAGAATCAGTAAACATGAAGAAAGCATGCACTTTAATTAACAGTTACCTGCTATCCCAACAGAAAACAAACTTCAACTATAATAATCACAACAACAGCAAGCTGAACACAGAGCTCCCTTGATGCACACAGACCAGAATTGTTTTTTCTATTGAAGACCAGCGGAGGTCAGCATAAGTGATTAGTAAGATTACTGGAACTGCTTTTTCCAGTGAGTCTGAGTTGGGATATATAACCTTCAAGAATGTGTGGTTGATCGGGGTCCCTCACACTGTGTGTTATGCATGAGTGGTTCCCCACCCACTCTTCTTAGTTACCATACAACCTAGTTTAGGATGCTATTGATTGGAAGCTGCATCACCAATTTAATGAGAACTTTGAGAAGAGAAAATAAAAAAGAGGCAGAGGAATACTAACTCATTAATTGAAAATATCTACCGTCAGGTGCAGTTTGGGAAATGATTTTTTAAAAATCTGTGCATCTTAAAATCAAGGAAATGCTGTATCAGTGCCTGATTAAAACTTCTAAGGATCCTTACTAAAAACTCTTAGAGAACTGACAATTGTGTCTTTAAATATTCCTGAATTATAATACCTCTATGAAGAGTCCTTTTACTTTTTTTTTTAAAGATTTTTAAAATTTATTTGACAGAGAGAGGGATCACAAGCAGGAGGAGGGGCAGAGGGAGAGGGAGAAGCAGACTCCTCCTGAGTAAGGAGCCCGATGTGGGGCTTGATCCCAGGACCCTGAGATCATGACCTGAACCAAAGGCAAACTCCTTTTTTTTTTTTCCTGGGGGAGTCATTTATTTGTCTTTTACTTGAAAACAAAATGAAAGGGGAGAACAAGAAGGGAACTAGCCAGCTGCTTAGATTGCTCCAGTAGGAATGGGGCAGCTGGCTTCAACAAAGGCAAACTCTTAACTGACTGAGCCTTCAGGTGTTGCCCCATTTTTACTTTTGATATGCATACTGGCCTGCAACTTTATTTTTATTGGAACATAGCCTGCAACATTTATTGAGTATTTACTAAATGTCTGATACTGCTCAGACACCATTTAATATAATCCATATACCAATTCTATTTGGTAAATTCTTTTATCTCCATTTTGCAGGTACAGAAATTGGGGCTTAAGTAGAGCAAAGAATGTGTTAAATATCAGGTGATCAGTAAATGACAGAGAAATATGTAAGTCTAGATATGGAGATTCTAAACTCTTCACCTCAGCTCTGCATCAGTTAAAATTTCTTGGTTGTAGGCAACAGAAACTGGCTATGGCAAATACAAGCAGGAAAAGAATTCCTGGGAAGATGGGCGGATGAATATAAAGAAAGACTTGAGAGTCAGTGAAACTCTAGGCATCTAAGTTGCAGAAATTGCTGGACAGTGTCTTTCGTTTTCAATCATTGCTATGAATCCACTCCAAACATTTTAAGTGTTTAGGTCACTGTTGACAAATTTCAGAGAAGAGCACACAGTTGTCCACCCTTGGCCCAGCTTCCCACATTTTAACTATTGATGGGCAGTGTGCCATTCTTAATAGTCTTTCCAAATTGAATCCAATGGTAGGATGCAAGTGATACCCAAGTCAAACAGTGTATTGTTACTATAAGAAGAGAGAAATGGATAGTAGACAGTAAAAATCAAGTGACCATTAAAAATATTTTGTTGGAAGGGATCTCTTTTATGACAAGAGAATTATTTTTTTTATAATAGGAGGATACAGATTTAAATTTAGATATAAAAAAAGATGAGGCACAATTTGATCCTGAATCTTTATATTATGTCAAATTACGAACACATCAGGAGGCCAGCCCTCCTACCATAGTCCCAACAATCATCCTCTTCACTTAATGCTTTGGTTCTGCCTTTTTGTTTGTACTTGGACCTCATAGCAGGAATGACAGCCTGAATAAAATGTCCAAGCTGTCTTTTAGTGTCTCCTTTAATTCATTTTTTATCCACTAATAATTGATGACCTAGTAGGTGCTAAGCAATGTACTTTGTTGTGAATACATTTAATTCCTATGCTTATGGAGTTTGTATTCTAAACACATTGGATAAGAAAACTCCAAGTAAACACATTATTTTATTTTTGTAAGCATACAATTTTAAATTTAATTATTATATTGACTATATCAGGTGATAGATTAATAGCATCAGAGTATATCATTCTATCCTTAAAGTAGTTTGAATATTAGATTTTTTTTCTTTTCTTGAATCCTACATTTCCATTTCTTTAATAACCTATTGACCTTAATTTTAACCTCTGGCGCATATTATGTATATGTATATGTATCCCTCATCCAGGTAAAGACCGGCAGATAATAAAGACAATTAGGAAGCTGTAGGTACTTCCAGAGTCATATTTTATAAATACACATATTTTTTAAACAAGCCAAATGTAGCATCAAACTTTTCCCTGAACTAAACCATTGGCATTTAATTCAGGTCCAGTGCATAAAACGTATTACCATCTCTTATGAAGTGTTTTGTCAGACTTTTGACTGGATGACCTGCTGAGGGCCCCAAAATGCTAAAGATCATTCTACAGATGGGAAAATCAGGATATTGAATCAGTCGACCTTGAAGATTCATTCAAGTTTCAGAATTTCGTGTTTCATTATTATTATTTATGTAATAGAGTGACTTAGCAAACTAAGTTCCACTGAGACCACATATGCCAGCAAATGCCGTAATCTGACAAGCCACAGCAATAGAATGGAAGAGCACTGTAAGTAAATAAATTAATCCTTTTATTCATTCAGCAGCTATTTATTGAGTCCTCACTGTTTGCATAGTTTCCCAGGACATGCAGCATGAGTGGACTCACACTTAATTCCAAGAGAGGATAATTCTGAAGGAGTGAAGACGATTCATTAGCCAATATCCAAATATAAGGGATCAGGAGAGATTTATATTTCACTTAGGTTTGCCTATAAAGTCTGGTGGTGTTTGCTCTCTATTTGTTCAAGTGATTTTAGTTAATGTTGCTAATTGTTTTACAGCTCTTGTCTGTTAGAGGTTGTTGAGGAGGTCTTCTTAGATGCCTTAGGGATGATGTTCCCCTTCCTTTCTTTAAAAGGATTCTATCACTCTTCAACAAATGGTGTTGGGAAAATTGGACAGCCACATGTAGGAGAATGAAACTGGACCATTTTCTTACACCATACACAAAAATAAACTCAAAATGGATGAAAAACCTAGATGCGAGATAGGAATCCATCAAAATCCTAGAGGAGTATACAGGCAGCAACCTCTTTGACCTGGCCACAGCAACTTCTTCCAAGACACGTCTCCAAAGACAAGGGAAATAAAAGCGAAAATGAACTATTGCAACTTCATCAAGATAAAACGCTTTTGCACAGCAAAGGAAACAGTTGACAAAGACAGCCTATAGAATGGGAGAAGATATTTGCAAGTGCCTTATCATATAAAGGGTTAGTATCCAAGATCTATAAAGAGCTTAGAAACTCAACACCCAAAAAACAAAAAATCCAGTCAAGAAATGAGCCAAGACATGAATAGACATTTCTTCAAAGACATACAAATGGCCGGCAGACACTTGAAAAAAATGCTCCACATCACTAGGCATCAGGGAAATACAGATCAAAAGCACAATGAGATACCACCTCATACCGGTCAGAATGGCTAAAATTAACAAGTCAGGAAACAACAAATGTTGGCAGGGATGCAGAGAAAGGGGAATCATCTTACATTGTTGGGAATGCAAACTGGTGCAGCCACTTTGGAAAATAGTATCGAGGTTTCTCAAAAAGTTAAAAATAGAGCTACCCTACAACCCAGCAATTGCACTACTAGGTATTTACCCAAAAGATACAAACATAGTGATTTCAAGGGGCACATGCACCCCAGTGTTTATAGCAGCGATATCCATAATAGCGAAACTATGGAAAGCACCCAAATGTCTATCAACAGATGAATAGATAAAGAAGATGTGGTGTATATCTGTATAGAATGGAATATTACTCAGCCATCAAAAATTTGAAATCTTACCATTTGCAATGACGTGGATGGATAATACGTGGTTATTATGCTAAGCTAAATAAGTCAAACAGAGAAAGACAATTATCATATGATCTCATGGATATGTGGAATTTAAGAACCAAAACAGAGGATCATAGGGGAAGGGAGAGAAAAATAAGATAAAGTCAGAGTGAGACAAACCATAAGAGACTCTTAATCATAGGAAACAAAGTGAGGGTTGCTGGAGGAGAAGAGGGTTAGGGGGTGGGGCAACTAACTGGATGCTGGGCATTAAGAAGGGCACATGATATAATGAGCACTGGGTGTTATATGCAACTGATGAATCACTGAACTCTACCTCAGAAACTAATAATATATAATATGTTAATCAATTAAATTTAAAAAAATAAAAGGACAGTATAAAATGGAAAGATAGGATGGTATGATTTTTTAAATGTTCCACACTTAAGACTGATAACCAGTGAGGTAAAAACATAAACTAAGTGCTGTCAATTATTGCATAAAAGATGAATGAGAATTTCTAGTAAAAATGGCAACATACCTTCAGAAAAAAAAATAAGAGTGACTTATCTTCTATATGAATGAGACCTATAATACACTCTAATAATACCTCTAATACACTCTAAAGTGAGGGTAGATTTTCTTTCTCTGAGAATTTAGAACAAACACTTGCCCCCATGTGCAGTATCTTTTTCTTTTTGAAAAAATTCTTACATATCCCATTTAAAACTTCTTTATTAGTCTTAATATTTAGATATTAGCTAGGATAGTAATAAACAAGCTGCCCATAAATAAGAAGCTTTATTTAGCACTTGATATTGGCTCCTGATTATGTTAGTATCAGGGCCAATGATGGAATCCAGGGGTCCTGGAGTCTAGCCATTCTTTCTCTTCTTGTTAAATCATACTTGGCTCTGATGTGAGTGTAAGATGTTGGGCAGATGTTATCAAATATGCTTCAATGAGAGGGGATCATAAAGCTCTTAAGTCATTTATCCTTCTAAATGTCAAGTAACTAAATTGATATTCCCATCTGCTTAAAACCTTACTGGGAAGAAAGGAAAATGAGGAATGGAAATTCTAATTTTCTTTCAAAATGACTTCAGTGTGTTATCATGCCAGGAACATCTATTTTTGATGTTTCAAGTTTAGAAAAGAAGGATGGATAACTTTAGCGACTCTTTTAAATTTTTTTTTCTTTGAAATGCCAAATAATTATGTGCATTCTCTACGCCCATGATTGAAAGCAACAGGGTTGTCCTTTAAAGAAAAAAGTGATAAAATGTTAGGTTAAAAATGGCAACCAGTCTGCCATTGTTGTGAGTTCTTTCCATAGTTGCCTTTCTTTCTTTTTCATTATCACAGCTGAGAGCAGTCTTTTTTCTTGCCTCTGCCCTCCCTACCAGCATGACCTCAATTTTCATCCCTGGGTGTGAGTTCTCTAACAACCAAGCTCCAAGTTTATGCTATAAATAGTTTAGAAATGTAGATGTGCCCAGCATTTTATGTTTACATATTTACATATTGTATCTTTTGTAAATAAGATGCAATATGTAAATGTGTGTTTATATATTTATATGCTGCATTTAATTACAAAGTGTATATTGCGTATTTATAGCATTAAAAGTATAGAAACCAAATCACTGAGACAATTACTGCTGGCATCTAAGAACGTGCTTCTAGCTAATGTATATTAAGTAATTACCATGAGCTAAACACTACTCTAAGTGATTAAGCTATGCATTCACTCTTTTAGTCCCCTGATACTATGAGATAGGCAGTATTACTATTCCCATTTCACAGATGAGGAAAATGAGACATAGAGTAGTTAAGAAAGCTCTCCAAGATAACAGAACTAGCCAGTGGCAGAGCAGGAATTAGAACTCAGGACTACTGGCTCTTAGCTTTTGTATCAGTTTCTGGTTGCTACTATAACAAATTAGTACAACTTCAGTGGATTAAACAATACAGTTATATTATCTTACAGCTCTGGAAGTCAGAAATCTGGCGTGGGCTAAGATCAAGGTATTATCAAAACTGTGTTCCTTCTCAAGATTTTAATAGATATAAATGAATGAATGAATGAATGAATAAATAAATAAATAAATTGCCTTTCCAGCTTCCAGAGGCCACTTGCTCTTCTTAGCTCATAGTCCCATCCTCCATCTTCACAGCCAGCAACAACAATGTCAAACCGAGTCCTTCTTATGTTGCCGGCTCTCTGGTTTTCTCTGTCTTTTCCTTTTTCCACCTGTAAGGATCCATGTGGTTATCTTGGGTCCACACAAACAATCTGGTATAACCCACCTATTTCAAAGTCAGTTCATTAGAACCTTAATTCCATCTTCAATTTTAATTCCTCCTTGTCATGTAACATAACATATTCATAGGTCCCAGAGATTAGGATGTGGACTATTTGGGGTGCCATTATTCTATCTACCATAGTGCTATGGACTGAAGATTTGTGTTCCCTCAAAACATTAGGTTGAAACCTAATCCCCAATGCGAGGGTATTAGGAGTTGGGATCTTTTAGAGGTGATAAGAGCTCTAGATTGGTGCCCATAGAAAAGAAAACCCAGAGTGCTCCCTTGCTCCTGCCATGTGAGGACACAATGAAAAGACAGCTCTCTGTAAGCCAGGAAAAGAGAGCCTTTACCAGACCTTGAACTTCTCAGCCTCCAGAACTGTGACAAATAAATGTTGGTTGTTTATAAGCTATTCATTCTACAGGATCCTGTTATAGCAGCCAAAATGAACTAAGACATAGCTTTTGCCATTATATCACACTGCCTTACTAAAGATTGCCTTAATAATATTAGCTACCTTTTATAGAGCAGATTAGGTTTTATTACACACATTTACACTCTGTCCTCACTGAAGGCAGGCAGATTAAAAACAAATGAAAAAACAGTTTTAGAGAATTGAATTCCTTGTGCACAGTAAATGTGAGAGGTGAGGTGGGGGTTTGAATCTAGATCTATCTACTCTTGTTCTTTCCTAGACTGTGAAATTTCAGCTAACTTGTCTGTTCTTGTATTACGATGTTTAAATGATTGTTTGTTTGTTTGTTTGTTTAAGAGAGCAAGAGAGAGAATCTCAAGCAGGCTCCGCACTGAGCATGGAGCCCACCGCAGGGCTCCATCTCACAACCCATGAGATCATGGCCTGAGTCGAAATCATGAGTCAGACCCTCAACCTACTGATCCACCTCGGTGCCCCTACATTAGGATTTTTTTTTTAAGATTTTATTTATTTACTTGAGAGAGAGAGTGAATGAGAGAGAGAGAGCGCGATAATTGGAGGAGGAGCAAAGGGAGTGTGAGAAGCAGACTCCCCACTGAGCAGGGACCCTGATGTGGGACTTGATCCTGGGACTCTGGGATCGTGACCTGAGCTAAAGGCAGATGCTTAACTGACTGAGCTGCCCAGGTGCCCAGGATTTTTAGACAATAATGTTATTATGACCCTTTTAAAAAATAAAATTGTTGCCAGTCTTTCTAAAATTCAAGAGCCTATTCCTTGGTAAACATAGTTGTAAACATAGTTGACTGAAATTGCTGTGAACTAGTGCATTGCCTCGCATATTGAAAGATAAGATTGGACTTTTCCCTTGATGATGCAGGAAGCTACATCTGAAGCTACACATGTAGGGACAAATGTCATGGTCCTTAATGATCATGGTACAGTAATGTAGAAATAGCTCTGAAGACTTGAATACATTAGGCCGTGTGTGTCTTTGTGTATATTTGTATGTTTGGTGTTTCCTCATCTGTGAACTGATATGATAACATCTACCTTGAGGGGTTGTGAGAATTATAAATGATAGATTTAAAGAAACCTGTCTGGTGAAGAATTGACTCTTAATAAATGGTAGCAATTAGTGGAATTTCAAAAAGTAGATCTCTGGTGTCTTGGCTTCTTGTGATTACATATGTCTCCTGATAGTGTAATAATAAAAACCCAAATGTTTGGAGAGGCCAAATTGATTGAGTTTGGGTTAAATTCTTTATGAGTAATTAACCATCCAGAAGCATTCAGAGGAGGGATCCAGGAAAACCAAGGCAAGGACAGTCTTATTCAAGGGTTTGTGAGAATGACAGAGATCAGTATTCCAGCAGACCTGTGGCTCAGGTATATGTAGACTTCTGTTTAAAGTTAAAACCCTCAGAATTACGATAGTATGATGTCATAATTATAAGACATTCATACCCTACTAAAGTCTAACAGCTCCATTGTTCTCTCCAAGCATGGAAGCACCATATTGTACCAACTAAACCTTTTATCAAATCAACTCTTTTCCATCATCGCTTACCTCAGAAAGGAATCTTTTACGAATTGGTATTGGTATTTAATACCCAAATACCTTTGGGTATTAAAGCATATCTGCAGGGGTGGTATACTTACTCATACCAAAAACTTTGGCACTATCTTTGACCAACTCCCAATGTCAACCTCATCTTATTCCTCCTCTGACTCCTTAGGCAAATCCTGAAAATTTCACCTTCAAAATACTCCAGAATTCAACCCCTTCTACCACCATACCACTCTTTGAATCTGTACTCTTTGATAGAGTCAGTTTCATTCAGAAGACAATCTGAAGTCCCTTTAGACATTTACAAGTCTACACAGGATGTGGTCCCAGGTCACTGCTCTTGGGATCTCAGCTCATATTCTTTCCACTTTCTCACCGAGCCCCAGCCACACTTGTCTCCTTACTGCTGCCTCAGGGCCTTTGCATTGGCTGGTCCATCTACTTAAAATGATCTTCCCTGTATATCTGCATGGCCAGGTCCTTCACTTCCTTCTGGTTTTTGCTCAAATATTACATTTTCAGAAAGCCCTAACCGTATTTAAATTTATCCTTTCCTGTGTTTGATCCCCTAGTATACCATACATTATCAAGTCTTTGGTACCAATGATTGTGAGATGCAACATTTGTGTATGTACTATAAGAAAAATTGAAGAAACAAATTAACATGTACTTGATTGTAAGATGCGGCCTGATTTCAGAGAGATTAGGAATGTACAAAACAATATGCATTTTAGGATTAATGAAATACAACTGTACGTATTTCAGTTATTTATTTTGCTTGTAGTGTGTCCCCTTCCACTATGAGATAGGCTTTATTAGGGTAGGGATTTTGTGATTTTATACTGTTGTTTTCCCCAGCATCTGAATCAGTGCCTGAACACAGTTAATGTTTAATAAATATTTGTTAAATAAATGAATAAGCATGATTTCCAGGGGCATTAGTCCTAATCTTGTCCTCTAAGAGTTTCCTGAATAGTATTAAATGACAAAACAGGGTGCATGTAACAATAAAGTCTCCCTGCATATAACTTGTCATTTTCTCAAAGTAGTTCAACATACATTTTCTCCTTTGCTTATTACCTCATGTATAACATGATGTAGAGAAAAAAGTGCCATGCCCAAGAGTGGCTATGATCAGACAAGGGCTCTATTGCAACTCAGAGATGATCTTTCTCTCCCCTATACTATACATGATTGAAAATTCCTATGGGGAAGAATTAAACTGAATGAATAATGTTGGTGAATTGATTGCTGCATTGATTTACTTGGGCCAGTCTGCCAAAGTAGGCCAGACCTGGTGGATTCAGGGGCATGATTGATGGTAGTCAGCTGTTATAAAATGTTGACCCTTGTGCCTATCACATATAACTGACCAGAGAATTGATGATACATAGTGGTCATGAAAATCATCACATGGTCAAGAGAAAAGCTAAAGTCGGGGAAGGCTTATAGGAAATATTGGAAGCAGATTGGAAATTAAAAGAAAGAATAATTAGATAGATGATAGATAGAAAGATAGATAGATAACATGTCTATAGGTGTATTTAAAACAAAAATGCATATGAATACAAGTTATGGTATAAAAGTACATATAAGAAGAAAAAGTACATATAAGAAAGTAATATCTTTCTATACTTAAACATTTTTAGTTTAGTTTAGTTTGTTTTTTTAAAAGATTTTATTTATTTACTTGACACAGAGAGAGAGAGCACAAGCAGGGTCAGTGGCAGGCAGAGGGAGAAGGAGAAGCAAGCTCCCTACTAAGCAAGGATCCTGATGAGGGACTTGATCCCAGGACCCTGGGATCATGACCTAAGCCAAAGGCAGATGCTTAACTGACTGATCCACCCAGGTGTCCTCATACTTAAACATTTTTTAAAAGGATTTTGTAAAAAAAAAAAAAAAAGAAAGAAAAAAAAGGAAAAGAACTAAAGAAAAGGAGGGGCACCTGGTGGCTCAGATGGTTAAGCGTCTGCCTTTAGCTCAGGTCTTGATCCCAGAGTCCTGGGATCAAGCCCCATATTGGGCTCCCAGCTCAGTGGGGCGTCTGCTTCTGAAGCACTGTCCTTCAGCCTCTCCCACTGCTTGTGCTTTCTCTGTCTCTGTCTCTCTCTCAAATGAATAAATAAAATCTTTTTTAAAAAAAGAAAAGGGGCACCTGGGTGGCTCAGTCGTTAAGCATCTGCCTTCGACTAAGGTCATGATCCCAGGGTCCTGGGATTAAGCCCTACGTTGGGCTCCTTGCTCAATGGGAAGCCTGCTTCTCCCTATTGCTCTCCTCCTGCTTGTGTTCCCTTTCTCACTGTCTCTCTCTCTTTGTCAAATAAATAAATAAATCTTTAAATGAATAAATAAAATAAAAAAAGAATAATAAAATGTTAAATAAGTAAGTTCCCTACCACTTTTCCCATGCCCATATTTCTAGCAATACCAATAATCAGTAACAATTGGTTGTTACACATATATTCTATACCCACTCACTACATAGACCCACAATGTTATACAGGTGTTTTGTGTTTAACAAAAATAGTATCCTACCACTCAAATGGATCTTCCACAAGAATATATACAAATTACACTTCTTTTTAGAAGTTATATATTATTGGGGTGCCTGGGTGGCTCAATTGGTTAAGCGACTGCCTTTGGCTTGGGCCATGATCCCAGAGTCCCGGGATTGAGTCCCACATCGGGCTCCCAGCTCCTTGGGGAGTCTGTTTCTCTCTCTGACTTTCTCTCCTCTCATGCGCTCTCTCAATCTCTCTCTCAAATAAATAAAATCTTAAAAAAAAAAGAAGTTATATATTATTTTTTTAACTTTTTAATTAACATATAATGTATTATTTACCCCAGGGTACATGTCTGTGAATCATCAGGCTTACAGATTTCACAGCACTTGCCATAGCACATACCCTCCCCAATGTCCATATCCCTACCGCCCCCCCCACCTCCCAGCAACCCTTAGTTTGTTTCGTGAGTTTAGGAGTCTCTTATGGTTTGTCTCCTTCCCCGTCCCATCTTGTTTCATTTCTCTTCCCCACCCCCCCATAACCCCCTGACCTGCCTCTCAAATTCTTCA
>CM052815.1:15633448-15725971 GCA_028533885.1 Nasua narica
TATAGATTTTGGATACTAACCCTTTATCTGATATGTCATTTGTGAATATCTTCTCCCATTCTGTCAGTTGTCTTTTGGTTCTGTTGACAGTTTCCTTTGCTGTGCAAAAGCTTTTGATCTTGATGAAGTCCCAGTGGTTCATTTTTGCCCTTGCTTCCCTTGCCTTTGGAGATGTTTGTAGGAAGAAGTTGCTGTAGCTGAGGTCGAAGAGGTTGTTGTCTGTGTTCTCCTCCAGGATTTTAATGGATTCTTGTCTCACATTGAGGTCTTTGATTCATTTTGAGTCTATTTTTGTGTGTGGTGTAAGGAAATGGTCCAGTTTCATTCTTTTGCATGTGGCTGTCCAGTTTTCCCAACACCATTTATTGAAGAGCCTGTCTTTTTTCCATTGAATATTCTTTCCTGCTTTGTCAAAGATTAGTTGACCATAGAGTTGAGGTTCCATTTCTGGGCTCTCTATTCTGTTCCATTGATCCATGTGTCTGTTTTTGTGCCAGTACCACACTGTCTTGATGATTAAAGCTAAGAAGTTATATATTATTAAACAGTATGGCTGCTTTCTGATTAGTTTAGTTAGCCTACATTATTTCATATGTGTATGTTTCTTCCACTGTGTATAATTCACCAATGCTGCATAAATACTCTTTAAATACATTTTTTCCTCTTTTCATTGTTTGCTTATGAAGGTCTCCTTTCATATACATTTCTTAGTTGTGCATTGTATATTTATGTCCTGAGATGGAGGATAAAAGGTGCAAAAGGGAGGTGGTCCTGGCTGGCTCAGTTGGTTAGGCATACGACTCTTGATTTCAGCTAAGATCATGATCTCAGGGTCCTGGGATAGAGCCCTGCTTCAGGCTCCATGCTTAGCTGGGAGTCTGCTTGAGGATTCTTTTTTCTCTTCTCCTTTGCCTCTCCCCCCTACTTGTATGTGCTCTCTCTCTCTGTAAAATAAATAAATAAATCTTTAAATATGTACGAAAGGTAAAGTAGTCAGCAGTAGTAAATGTATGTTTGACCTGAGAGCAAGCTGTTTTTTTTAAAACTATCTTTTATATATTTGTTTGTTATTACATTGATAAAGCTTATTTCAAAAAATTGAATAATAAAATCTTAGATTATATATATATGCACAGTACATATCTATAACTTAGGTTATATATATATGTTTATATATTATATAATATGATCCTATCTGACCTCCCACTTCATACCTTCTCATTAGTTTTATTCTCTGCCTGACAGCCTTTGGCTCCTCAACTAAATAACTTCACCCTTTAAAACTCAGTATGGGGGGCTCCTGGGTGACTCAGTGGATTAAGCCTCTGCCTTCGGCTCAGGTCATGATCTCAGAGTCCTGGGATGAGCCCCGCATCTGTCTCTCTGCTCAGCAGGGAGCCTGCTTCCCCCTCTCTCTCTGCCTGCCTCTCTGCCTACTTGTGGTCTCTCTCTCTCTGTCAAATAAATAAAAATCTTAAAAAAAAAAATAAAAATAAAAAAGTAAGGTCAGTTTGTGACACTGTTCCAAGAACCGTTCTCTGATCATCCCAAGAAATTAAGATGTCCCTCTTGTGCCCTGAAAGTGCCTTGTGTTTGCATTGATCAGTACATTGTCCAATCACTGTTGTGATTGTGGATGTGTTTACCTGTTTTTTTCTGCTAGATTGTAAGTTCCCTCATTGGGAGGAAATCCATCTTCTTCGTTCACTTCTGTGTTTCTAAAAGCATGAAATGATGTCTAGAGAAGCACCAACACTTCCTTTTTTAGTAGAATAATGAATGAATACATACATTATCTTTTTTTTTCTTTTCTTGTCTAAATGTGTATTTGATATTTTAATAAATGTATGTGGTGTGTGTGTGTCAGTTCAAGGAGTATAATGCTGGTTGGAAAGACAGCATTTAACTTTACATAATGCTGACCAATAAGAAAATGTATTGTGGGGGAAAAAGGAAGAGAGAAGTAGTTGTTTTTGCAAAGATAGCTCATTCATTTGCTTCAGTTTGTTGATAGAGAGAGGTAACACAGGTTTCATTCTGTTTGCTATTTCTTTGTGAAACCATGCAGCTCATCTCTGCAGTATCAGTCTCATTAAAGTGTTATCTTAAGGAAACAACTCAGCAACTGTCAGAAGAGTGCCAAAATGAGTCATTGATTTGCAATCAGGATGACCAATGCTAATGGATTCACCAATTTCTCAGGTCCTCTTAGAGCTCACCCTCTTGTCACACAGCATAGCACTTTAGCTGCTCGCTTTGAAGTGAGGGATGTCCCTTCACTGGGACCCAAGCTGTTTGCCCCTCTGTCACCAGGTTTCAGCCTCTAGGATAAGTTTGTACCTTTCAGTCAAATGTGTGTCACTAGAACTAAGGGTTAAAAGATTCATCTTGATGTTTTCTCTAGACCAACTATGATAATAAAAACATTCTCATGTAAGCAGCTGTGGTTCCATTTCTGTGGGAAAATGAACCCCTTCTACCAAATTTTAGGTAGCTCAATATAATCCACTATGTTAACTATTTTTTGATTATGAAATAGTCAAGGAACCTGAGAAGCCATCTAATTTTACTTCAGTGGAAACTGAAGCCCAAAGGTCTAGGAGAGTCTCTGTGGTCTCTCCACCAGAATCAGCTAAATCAAGGTTCAAATCTGAGACTGATTCCTTCCCACTTTACTAGAAACAGATCCTTTCTTCTTCTCCATTATAGTCTGGTCCTGGAGATTAATATGACTGGTTAGTGAATAATCAGGATGTTCAGTGGTTAGGGCACTTCTTTAAAAAAGCCATCCTGGAACTTTATTTTTCCTCTTCTTCTACTTTTAGAAGCAATGTAGTACAACCTTTATGTGTAGAGATTCTGAAGCCAGACTGTACAAGTTAGAATCCATAATTCACCTCTTAGTAACTAGAGGAATGGAGCATGTGCCCTCAGTTAAAAAAAAAAATTGTATAGACATGGTATCTACTTCATGTGGTCACTGAGTTTAAAAAAGTCAAAGTTGGGGCACCTGGGTGGATCAGTGGGTTAAAGCCTCTGCCTTCAGCTCAGGTCATGATCTCAGGGTCCTGGGATCAAGCCCCACATCAGGCTTTCTGCTCAGCGAGGAACCTGCTTCCCCTTCTATCTCTGCCTGTCTTTCTGCCTACTTGTAATGTCTCTCTCTCTGTCAAATAAATAAGTAAATCTTTAAAAAAAATAAAAAGTAAAAAATTCAAAGTCATGTACATAGAACAATGACTGACACAAACTAAGCTTTCATAAATAGTGCCTGTGCTTATTCATCAGTGTGTATGGGAGTGGAATGGGAACTTCTGCCTTCCTTTGTCTCCCTTCATACTTAGAGTGGGAGTGAGCTCTCATTTTACTATATATTTCTCAGGTTTTCAACTCTATCTCCTTTGTTCCAGTATAATCTTGGGTCATGTGTAATCTATGATTTATGAAGGAATTAAGATAGAGTGGTATGGAGAGGCTAAGAGCATGGGTTTGAGCGTTAGTAATACTGCATTTGGAATGACTGGAATCAGCCCATTTGTTGGCCAGAGCTGCTATCTAAGGGTTTTCAGAATGTTTTATATAACCTTCAGAACCATGATATAAGTTGTAATATCACAGGGTACCAAGGGACCCCCTTTATAGCAAAGATGGTATATCTTTGTATAAATTGTATAAATGCTATGTAATCCACTTGTGCTTTCATGCACCACACTACCCAGAAACTGTTGGCCTAATAGAGCCACAGACTGAACTGTTGAAGAAACAGAAGGGGCACCAACTTGGAGATAATACCCTGTGAGGCTGGAGTGTGGCCCTCTATCACATATATAACATCACATGCTAGTTATATCAACATCCATTATGTGATGCTGTGTCTCCAGTAGGTAGAATATATGGGTCCAAGAAACAATAGGTGGGGGCCAGAAGGACTGCCCTTTCCATTATTTCCAGTGATTCACTTCAGGAATTTGTGATCCACACCGCCTTGACTCTGTGCTCTTCTGGATTAGAAGTTATGTTTCTCAATGAGTTAAATGAGTCCACCAGACAACCAGCAAAAGAGCTACTGAATTTTGAACTAATACTGCCACTCAGGCATTATGTGCTCTTCTTACCAGGGGACCAATAGGGAAGAATAAATGCCACAATCCTGATAGGGAGGCTTGAGCTGGACCATGAATGAGTGCTATCACACAGTAGAAGCAGGTGGAAATATGTTAGGCATCCACTTGGATATCTCTAAGTTCTCCCTAGCCCAGTATTGATGATACATGGACAAGTACAGTGACTAGTGCTTTAAAAATGATATGGGAAGCAGAGATATGGACTACTCGAGTGAGGGTCTTATTCACCCCACATAGTGAGCCACCATGACCAGCAGAGATGCTAGCTTTGAGTGAGGGAATCTAGATTGGGTCGTAATGGATGAAGATAATGATAATCAGTTGCAACTTCAGGACCAGTCATAATAGTGGTGACTGCAGTTCATCCTATTACTGCCCTTTTGTGGGTTTTCCCAACAGAAGAGGCTCTCCGAAGCCTTGAATTGATATGGTTCAAGTGGATTTAAGTGGCATAAAGGGAAGACTGTCATAAATTCTGTGTCATGCTGCACTGATGTCTCCTTTAGGACTGATAGAGTCACCCAACTGCTGATTAGGTTGCTAGTTGAAAACTTTCTGTGCTCAGGTGAAGAAGGTTGACTAACCTCAAATCACACTGCTTTGCAGGGTATCTCATAACCAATTACTGATTGTCACTGTGGGATAAAGCCTGGACCTCTCAACCTAACTTGTGATAGTCTAAAGGACTATCCTAGCTCCAGAGCTTCTGTTAGGGTTGGCTGAAGCTTTAATTAATACTGTAATGCAGCCTGATTTCTCTTTCTTCTGAGTCTTGCTTATTTTTCCTTTCACTCCAGGTGTTGATCCTAAGAGCAGTCCCTAATATAAACCCCAGCTTGCTAATCTTTATCTCTGAGTTCCTGGGGACTTTTACCAATGATATGGCCTGAATATACACCTGTATAAGTAGGAAATAAGATAGGCACAAGCCATTCCTTTCAGTAGTAATTGTAATAAAATTTCATTGACAAAACTGGTCTGTTCATTGAGTAAACTATAGCACCCTCACAGTACAGTACCACATAACTATCAAAAAGAATAAAGAAGATCTCTGTGAAGTATGTGGGATATTTAATATTTTAAAGAGAAAAAGAAAATAAAAATGAAGAATAATATATATAATATACAACCTTTTTGTATGGAAGAAAATGAAAATATGAAAGCCATTTACCAATTTTGATGTAATAATTAATAAAATAATAAAGGAAAATGGGTACATATAGAGGATTGGTATGAATATAAGATAACACAAACCATTAATACTTGTAGACATTTCACAGAGTCAAAAAATAGAGATAATTTGAAAATACAATAAATCTTAAAATTGAATTTAATACCAATATGAAAACATAAAGCATTTGTTTTATTTTTTTTAATTTTTTAAAAGATTGCATTCATTTATTTGAGAGAGAGGGTGCATAAGCCGGGGTGGGGGCAGAGGGAGAGGGAGAAGCAGACTCCTTGACAAGCAGGGAGCCCAACACAGAGCTCAGTCCCAGGACCCTGGGATCATGACCCAAGATGAAGGCAGCTACTTCACTGACTGAGCCACCCAGGAGCCCCTAAACTTAAAGCATGTTAAAGTGAAAACATAAACACATAAAGGCAGTAAGTGTTTCAAGGAACTGTGGAATACAATAGTCTATCCCTAATAGGATGTATTCTAAGGGGGGAAAAAAAGAAAACAATTTAGATTTTACTTAGTGGGATTATTAATAGTAATTTTGATATTGAAACTGTGACTGCTATCAAATAGTGCAAATAACTGTTCTGATATCATTAGTAACAATGGGAAATAATATGCAAAAATAAAATAATAAAAGATATTTTGAAAAACTGTTAATTTTGAATTAGAGATATCTATGAGTTCAGAATTTAAATGGATATAAAACCAAATAAAAAAATATGTGTATATATATACATTTGATATATTTGAAATCTGTATATTTAAATATATATTCTAAATAGTAAATTTTAAATATATAAAATTGTCATAAATATATAAATAAATATATATTAAATAAAGTGTCTGTAGAATTCAAACATTCCCAATTCAAAATTAATATTAATTTAATAATAACTTTTTTTTACAGGGGGTGGGGCAGAGGGAGAGAGAGAATCTTAAGCAGAGAATCCACTGGGTGTGAAGCCAACCCTGAGATCATGACCTGAGCTGAAATCAGGAATCAGACATTTAATTGACTGAGCCACCCAGGTCCCCCAATAATAAATAAATTGTTCAAATGGTTTCAAAGTCTCACCCCACAGAGTGCTTATTCATTACTAATTGGAAAGTATACCTTTACAATAGAGAGATGCAGCTGTTACCTTATGAAGGCAGACTCTAAGGTGACCCCCACGATCCTTGCTTCTTGATGTTCATGACCTTATGTAATTCCCTCTCCTAGAGTGTGGGCAGAATTTGTGACTTGCTTCCTAATAAGCAAAATACAGCAAAGGTAATAGAATATACATAATTAGGTGTATGTGATTACCATTGCATAATACTGTATAATATCTATCTTGCTGAGAACTTCTTTTCCTTGATAGCTTTGAAGTAGCAAATTTCCATGTTTTGAGCTGGCCTATGGAGAAAGCAACATGGCAAGTAGCTGAAAGCTGCCTCCAGCTAAAAGCTCCCAAGACCCTAAGGACCTTCAGTCTGGCAGGCTGCAAGAAGCTTAATGCTTCCAAGAACCATATGACCTTGGACTAGATCCTTCCCCAGTCGAGTTTCAGATGTGATCATATTCTTGGCCTTTGTCTTGATTGCCCCAAGACTTGAGACTCTGAAGAAGACCAACCTGTGCCCAGCGAGGGTTCCTGATCCAAAGAAAATATGAGATAATAAATATGCATTGTTTTAATCTACATTTGTGATAATATTGTTAAGCAGCATTACACAACTAATCGATATACCCCTTAACAAAGTGATAAAAATTAACATCACTAAAATTAGCACATTTTAACAATATTTATACCCTGTTGTGATTTCATGTGACATCTCCAATATCACCTATGAAGTGAGTACTCTTGCCAAAAATGTTTAACTCAAAACTCTTCAAGTCCTTAGATCTAATTTCTAGATTGGAGAAAATACAGATGATAGAATGACAAAGTGAAACTGTGCAGAAACAGAAGAGTCCAGAATATTGTACATTCTTTATGTCAGTAGGCCTGAAAATGGAGGTGGGGAGGTGCCAGAGAGCTAGTCTAGATTAAAATGCTGGTAGAGGCAAAAGGCCCAAAATAAAATGTGTAAGGTTTGTTTTGTTTCTAGATCAGTACAGTGTAGTACAATAAAATTTAAAAAATAGGCCATAGGAAAAAACTTGACAATTGGGGAAATGTAGACGTTAACTACAGATCAGATGATATTTGGAAATGTTCTTAGTTTTGATAACATTATTGTCATTATGTGATAAGATGTTCTCATGTGAAGGAAAAAAGACCTCCAGTGGGTGTCCTCTACTCTCAGTACTTCACTTTGGTCACAATGTGTGGGTTTTCCCCACAACAAGCAATTTTGTAACTCTGGCTGGGTATCCTACAATTTCACTCAATTCTTATAGTATCTACCTGGAAGCAGAATCAGCTCCCGCAGGTTAAGGGCTCAGTCCTACAAAACTGCTCCTCCCCTTCCTTCCATTTCATATTCCGGTTGTTACCTGTTCTTCTAGTTGACTGGCTGTAAGTTAGTTTTCTTTCTTTCTTTTTTTTTTAAAAGATTTTTTATTTATTTGTTAGAGAGAGAGACTGAGAATGAGAGGGGAGAAGGTCAGAGGGAGAAGCAGACTTCCCGCAGAGCCGGGAGTCCGATATGGAACTCGATCCCGGGACTCCGGGATCATGACCTGAGTCGAAGGCAGTCGCTTAACCAACTGAGCCACCCAGGCGCCCCTGTAAGTTAGTTTTCTACAACCTTTTCCTCAGTTTCAATTAATTTGCTAGAGCATCTCGCAAAAGTCAGGAAAACAAGATATAACACAACAGCAAAGTGGAAGAGATGCATAGGGCAATGTATGTGGGGAGGGCATGGGGTCTCTTGAGCCCTTTCTGGGCATGTCATCCCCTCAGCATTTCTAGGTGTTCACCAACGCCAGAAGCTCTCCAGACCTTTCATACAGGTCTTTTATAGAGGCTCCATTATATAGGTATGGTTGATTAGATTATTGGCCACTGGTGATCAATTCCAACTCTATAGTCCCTCTCCCCACACGGGAGGTTGGAGGCCACTGAAAATGCCAACCCTCTAATCACATGAATGGCTTCCCTGGCAAGCAGTCCACATCCTTAGGGGATTCCTAGAAGTCACCTCCTTAACATAAACTTAGGTGTGGTTAAAGGAGACCATTATGAATAACAAGACACCCCTTTCCCCTTTATTATTCCTGATTGATTTCAGGAATTAGAGTGTTTCGAAAGCAAAAGATCAAATATTATAACAAAAGATTCTCCCATTGCTCTAATTGCTTAGGGAATTGCAAGGATTTTAGGAGCCTGCGAGCCTGGAATAGGGACAAAGACAAAAATAGATATTTCTTATTATACATCATAATATCATACCTTACTAGATTGGAAGGTAGTAGGCATGGCATGAAGTGTTGTGATGATTGAACTTTCTTTCAAAAGATTCATCAAAACCTGCATGTGTGTGTGTATGGAAAGAGAGACACAGAATGTTAGCAATTTTTGAATGTAGATGAGCACATATTTTGCTATACTTTCAACGTTTCTATGTTACAAACAAAAGTAGAAAAAACATAAATTGTTGGTGTTTAAGCATGTTGTCAGAAGTCCAGTTTGGCACAACAGTGTGTTATTCACAAGAGGCTCACTAAAACTATAAAAAAACAAACTAAACCAAAACGAAACAGAAGTCCAGTACAGCTACAGATTTGGGCCTACTTCTTTCTTGTATGTAACTTATTCCCTTGGATCAGCCAACAGCCTTTGTAAAGTTATTTTACCTAACTTTTCCAGATTAGTTTTTATTGTTTTTGTTTTTAACGGCTAGCAATCATTTTGATGTCTTGATGGTATGTAATTCTCAGGGTCCATTTTGTCTGGAAGTGTGAAATATTTAAATCTCCTTTTTTTTAAATTCCAAAAATGCAGCCAAATCTAGCAATTTTGTTTATTTTTGCTTTGGGCATTTGTGTACAAAGAAACACAGTTGATAGGGAAGCTAAGACCACTTGTTTAGGGCACTTGTGTTGTCTAGGAAGGGTCATCGTATAATATACCTGGAAAGGATGTCTGACAGTTTTTTCTGATAAATGGATTTATGGAAATTCACAGAAGGCAAATAATTATATTAATAAAATGTAAGAAGTTCAGGTAGATTTGAAAATGGGGCCTGGTGATCTACTAATGATTACAGAAATGTGAGCGTGTAAAAAACTGAAAAGGTGCTATGTGGCACTACAAGATGGAATTTTACCATTCCCACCCATGAACTAAATGTATATTCTCTGTCTCTACCTCTTTCCTTTTCTTTTCCCTCTCTTTGTCCTTCCCTCCCCAAACTGACCTCAAGATGACATTCTTATCTCAACACTTAAAGCCTTTTTTCAGAGAAAGTGAAAAAAATGGGTATCTTTGGTTCTTTTTTGTTTGGGGGAAGAAACCTGATCTCAATTTATTAGTTGTACTTTGCAAATGGAGAACTGATTAACAAAATCATTTAAAATCAGGCCATCTAAAGTCTTGTAAACAAAAAGCATATTTGTTAATGATAATAAACATCAGATACTTAAGTGTAATGATTTTTCCAAAATTGGACCTTTTAAAATTGGACCTTTCAAAATTTGGCCCAGAAAGAAAATGTAAACAATTCTGAACTTTTCAACTTGGAATGGAAATCATCGAGGTAAGAGTATGTGACAAACCAGGGGTGATAATATGTCTATTTGGGAAAAGGGAAATAGAAATGGACTTCCTTTAATTGGTCTAAAAGGGAATTACTGTAGTGTTTTTAAAATATTTTATTTATTTATTTTAGAGAGAGAGGGAGTGTGTGTGAGTGCGTGCACAGGCTCGGACAAGTGAGGGGAGGGGCAGAGGAAGAGAGAGAGAACCTCCATCAGACTCCCCACTGAGTGTGGAGCCCAATGTAGGGCTGTATCTCATGACCCTGAGATCATGACCTGAGCTAAAATCAAGAGGTCACCCAACTGAGTTACCCAGGTACCCCAGAAATTACTATAGTATTAACTTGGCTGGAGCCGGGCCCCAGAGTAGTAACTTTTTAGTTTCGTCAGCACCACAATGCCCTCTGACTCGTACAAATATAGGTGCTTCTGCTTTAAAGAGACTTGTACCTGTGCAGGCAGGCAAGCCTGAGACACATTGATTCAAGTGCTTGGCGTCTATTAATAGAATTGCAGATGAGGACAGAAGTGTTTTAACTCAATTATGCTTCGAGACCTAAGGAAGTGGCTCATATTGATTCTCCCAACTGACACTTCAGGCCTCAGCAAATTGGGGAGAAAAAAAGAACGGAATAATAACAACAAAAAACACCTTTTTTCTCCACTGCTGGCTTCTTTCATGATTACAGTTTATTGAATGAATGCCTGCTATGTATCAAGTACTTCATGAGTATTCTAATAATAATGGGCAGTATTTTAGTAATGTTATAGGTAATAGATTGCTAATAATATAGGTAATATTTTTCCCATTTAACACACAGAGGAAATGGAAGGTGTAATCAATGAATTAACTCAATACTTCAGCACAGCAAATGGTGGAGTCTACATAGGAGCCATGCCTGGGTGGCTCATTTGGTTAAGTGTCTGCCTTCAGCCCAGGTCATGATCCCAGGATCCTGGGATCGAGTCCCATATCTGGCTCCCTGAGAGCCTGCTCCTGGAGAGCCTGCTTCTTTCTCTCTTTCTCAGTGCCTGCCACTCTCCTTGCTTGTGCGCTCTCTCTCTCTCTCTCTCTCTGTCAAATAAATAAATAAATAAAATAAAATAAAATAAAATAAAATAAAATAAAATAAAATAAAATAAAATAAAGAGCCAGGACTGACTCAAGGCTACCTGCTGCCTTAAGAGAATGCTCTGAGACAATGAGAGCTTTTAACTCTTAATTCAGTTATGATACAGGGTTGGTAGTATGAACACGTCACAGGTGACAGATGACATTATTGCTCTGAAGTGTAATAGTCATGACAAGAAGCAAATAAATATTGCAAATGCTACTTGCAGTAGAGTAGATAAGGGATCGGAGTAATCTTTTTGGAACTTGGTATTTTTCCTTGCAAGGCTCTCAAAGAACTCAAGTAAAAGTAACTCAATTTGTGAAATTAATAGCATTTTAGAAGTAAAAGGACTTTGAGGAGACTCTAGTTCAATGGTTCAGAACCTAGTAGAGTGTGATGATTCTTTGTTACAATCAACTCACAAACTTAATAGAATTTGTACTTTTATTGTACAGTCCTATGAAAGTGTACAACGGGAAGAATTGACCTAATGTAAGAGGTCACAGAAGTCTTTCTAAGGGAAATGTAATTGAACTGACATCTGTAAGAATATTGAGAGGCAACTAGCCAAAGTGAGGGCAGAGATTCAGAAGACAATTCCAGCAGATGAACAGAAGGCCTCCATGACAAGGGTGACTAAGGAACGTCGAAAATGTAGAAAGTACCAAACCGTTAATATACAGAGATGCCAGTGTAAACCTGAAAAAGTAGTTTGAAGCCTGAACACATGGGGTCTATGGACCAGGTAAAGAAGTTCATGCTTAATCCTAAATACAGTGACAACCCTCTGAAATGTTTCAAGTATGGATGTAAGGCATAATTTGCATTTCAAAATGATCACTCTAGTTAAGGTCAATAATGAGTGGATGGCAGGTACACCTATGGTAACTGCAAAGAGGTAAAAATGTACCAATCGTACTGAGGAAAATAACTGAAAATTTCAACAATTTTGAGATAAAATCTTTACAAACGAGAATGTACCTATTTTGAATGCAGTGACAGTGTAGCCACTATTGTAATCAATCAATATACAAACCATTTACATCACTCCAGAATTTTCCTTATGATATTTGTCAATCCATTCCTGGTACCTTAGCTTTTTCGGTGTTCTTTCATCAATGTTTTATAGTTTCCAGTGTACAGATCTTTTACCTCCTTGGTTAAATTTATTCTTAAGTATTTCATCTTTCATGCTCTCATAAGTGAGATAGATGGTTTTCTTGATTTCCTTTTTGGATAGATCATTGTTGATGTAAAGCAATGCAACTGATTTTTAAACATTTATTCTGTATCTTGCAATTTTACTGAATTTGTTTATTGCCTCTGACAGTTGTGTATGTGTGTGTGTATGTGTGTGTGTGTGTGTAATCTTGAGGGTTTTCTACATACAGGATTATGTCATCTGCAAACATAATTTTACTTCTTCCTTTCCAATTTGGATGCCTTTTGTTCCTCTTCTTGTGTCTTCTTGCTCTTTCTTATACTTTGATACTATTGAATATTGAAGAAATCATGAGAGTGGACTGGACATCCTTGCCTTGTACCAGATCTTAGAAGTTTTCAGTTTTTCCTCATTGATAATGATGCTAGCCCTGGGCTTTTCATAAGTGGCCTTTATTGTCTTATTCAATCTATTTATATACAATTGTCTATAATATTTTAATTTCTGAGGCACCCATTATAATGCCTCCTCTTTCATTTCTGGTTTTATAAATTTGAGTTGTCTCTTTTTCCTTTCACAACTGAGTTTCTCAATTTTATATTTTTTTCAAAAAAACAACTCTTCGTTTTAAAAAAGTTTTTCTCCATTTTTTAATTTTCTATTTGATTATTTCTATTCTGATCTTTAAAATTCTTTTTTTTTTTTAAAGATTTTATTTTATTTATTTTAACAGAGAGAGAACACAAGCAGGCAGAGAGGCAGGCAGAGGCAGAGAGAGGAGCAGGCTCCTCACTGAGCAAGGAGCCCGATGTGGGACTCGATCCCAGGACACTGGGATCATGACCCGAGCCAAAGGCAGCCGCCCAACCAGCTGAGCCACCCAGGCGTCCCTCTATTCTGATCTTTAATGTTTCCTTTTTTCTCCTAACTTTGGGTCTAGTTTGCTATTTCTTTTAGTTCCTTGCGATTGTTGAGGTTTTTTTCTTTTATAATGTGTTTATTGATAGAAACCTCCCTCTTAATGCTGCTTTTGCAGCTTCCCATAAGTTTGGTAAGTTGTTTTTTGTTTTTATTTGTCTTGAGATATTTTTTTTTAAAGATTTTATTTATTTATTTGACAGAGAAGAGAGAGATCACAAGTAGGCAGAGAGGCAGGCAGAGAGAGGGGGAAGCAGGCTCGCTGCCGAGCCGAGAGCCCGATGCAGGGCTCAATCCCAGGACCTGAGATCATGACCCGAGCTGAAGGCAGAGGCTTTAACCCACTGAGCCACCCAGGCGCCCCTGTCTTGAGATATTTTTTAAGTTCCCTTTTAATTCTGTTTGACACGGTAATTGTTAAAGAGTGTGTTATTTAGTTTCCAGGTATTCTTCTCAACACCATTTGTTGAAGAGACTGTCCTTTCCCTGTTGTGTATTCGTAGCATCCTGTTGTTTATCAATTGGCAGTTTATGCATGGATTTATTTCTGGGTTTTCTATTTGTTCCATTAATTTATATGTCTGGCATTATGCCAGTACAATACTATTTTGATTACTGCAGCTCTGTAATGTAATCTGGAAATCAGAAAATCTGATACCTTCAGCTTTGTTCTTTCTCAGGAATCATTTGCCTATTCATTAATGTGTGTGTGTGTGTGTGTTGCAGTATGAATTTTAGAATTGACTTTTCTGTTTTTATAAAAAACATGCCATGGGGATTTTAAAAAAGAGATTGCATTGAGTCTGTAGATTGCTTTGGGTAATATGGGCATTTTAACAATATTATCTTCCAATCCATGAACACAGGACACCTTTCTATTTGTTTGTGTCTTGTTTAATTTTTTCATCAGCACTGTGTAGTTTTCAATATACAAGTTTTTTTCACCTCCTTAATTAAGTTCATTCCAAAATACTTCATTCTTTTTGGTGCTACTGTAAACAGGAAGGTTTTCCTAATTTCCTTTTAGGATAGTTTATTCGTAGTGTATAGAAATGCAACTGATTTTTTACATAGATTTTGTATCCTGCAACTTTACTGAATTTATTAATTCTAATAGTTTTTTTTTAATGGAGTCTTTAGAGTTTTCTATATATAAGATCATATCATCCACAAACAGAGAAAGTTTTACTTCGTTCTTTCCAATTTGTATGGCTTTTGGTTCTTTTTCTAGTCTAATTGTCCTGGCTAGAATTTCAAGTACTACACTGACTAGAAGTGTCAATAGTGAGTATCTGTGTCTTGTTCCTGAGCTTAGAAGAAAAGATTGCAGTTTTCCACAATTGAGCATCATGTTTGCTCTGGGCTTGTCATACATGGCTTTTATTGTCATGTATGACATGTCAAGTCAAGACATGACATGTCATGTCAAGATATATTCTTTCTATACCTAGATTATTTCTCATTGAAAGTGTTTAATCAGTAAAGGATATTGAATTTTGCCAAATGATTTTTTTTGATTCTGTTGAGATGAGCATATATAATTTTTATCTTTCATTCTGTTAATGCACCATAGCACATTAATTGATTTTTATATGTTGAACCATCCTTGTATCCCAGGGGTAAATTTGGCTCGATCATGGTGTATGATCCTTTTAATATGCTGTCAGATTCAGTTTGCTAGTATTTTCTTGAGGATTTTGCATCTATTTGCATATTGACCTGTAGTTTTCTTTTCTTTTCTTTTCTTTTTTAAGATTTTATTTATTTGACAGAGAGAAAGAGATCACAAGTAGGCAGAGGGAGAGAGGGAAGCAGGCTCCCTGCTGAGCAGAGAGCCCTATGCGAAGGTTCAATCATGACCTGAGCTGAACGCAGAGGTTTAACCCACTGAGTCACCCAGGCGCCCCTGGCCTATAGTTTTCTTGATCTGGCTTTGGTATTAGTGTCATGCTGGCCTTATAAAATGAATTTGGAAGTGTTCCCTGTACTTCAATTTTCTCAAGGATTGGGGGGAATTAATGTTGTTAATTTTTCTTTAAATATTTGGTAAAAGTAATCAGTGAAACCATTTAGTCCTGGGCTTCTCTAGGTTGAGAGGGTTTGATTACTGATTCAATCTCTGTGCTACTTATAGGTCTGTTCAGACTTCCTATTTCTTAGTAGTTTAGTCTTGGTAGGTTGTATGCTTTAAGGAATTTATAAATTAGCATTGTCTAGTAAGTTTTAAGTCATGTACAACCTAGAATTCCACATCACTCTATATAACTTACTGAAATATTTGCCTGTGGGCACCAAGGATTAAGTTCAAAAGTACGTAATTATTATCCTTTACAGTAGCCCCAAAATGGAAATTATCCAAATGTCCATCAGAAATAGAACAAATACATTGTGATATGTTCATACAGCTGAATCCCAGACTGTAACTAAAATTAATAAAACAGGTTGCATGATAATGTGGATGAGTTTCCCAAACAACAGTGATCAAATATTCAAACATGTAGCAGTTCCTACTGGACAATTTGTTTAATATAAAGTCCAATGAGGAAGAACTAACCTATAGCCTTTAAGTATACATGCGCGTGTGGCATAACAATATAAAGAGCAAGAGATTAATTACTTTAGATGACAAAATAATAGTTTTAGTTGGGTGGGGAGCAAGGAGTTCTGACTGGGGTGGACTGAGAGGAAAGTGGCTGATGAAATGCTGGTGTTGGTTTCTTGACCGGATTTGGCAATAAGTGCATTCCATGTATAATAACATGCTGTGGTGTAGGTTCTCATGGTTTTCTGTGCATACGTGATATTTTATAATTGACATTTTATTTCACATTAAAAAGCAAATTAAATGTACGAAGGGCACTTAGGAGGCTATTACCCAATTTTTCAAGGGAGGGAAGATGGTAGGTGGAAGAAGAATAGAAGTAAAAGGGTTTAAGAGATATCAAAAGGTACCTAGAGGGGGGAAAGGAATAGGGGGAGTAAACTAAATTTTTATGTTTCACAGTCCAAACAGAGTCTGTATACTCTGGGGTTTGATGTATAGGTCAAGTTTCTTTCTTTCTTTTTTTTTTTTGGATACCAAATTACTCTGGCATCATTTGTTAAAAAGTACTTAAACTTCACATCAATTCCATGGGGTAGGATCTATTACAGTCCTGAATTTATGGGTGAACAAACTGAGTCAGAAAACAGTTAAGCAACTTTCAAATGAGCAGAATAACCTAATATAGCAACTTATAGTTTCATTTGCAAATAAGGACTAACAGCATTTATTAAATAGCAGTGTTTTGATGTATGAGGTAAGTGCCTTAAATGCATCTTCTCATTTAATCTTCCAACAAACTTGCAAAGCCAGTCCTACAATGATCTCCATTTACACTGGGGGAAGTGAAGACTTAAAGAGTTGAAGAGAAGAATATTTGGGGAGCCAGGTCTGGGACACAGATCTATTACTCTCTAAAACTCAGTCTCTGAATTATTAATCCGTACTGCTTTAGTGATATGCTAAAAGTGATCATAGATTTGAAATTATCATTTTTGCTTTTCCATTACAAAGCGTTCACAGGTTTTCTTTGAGTGTTTCGACATAGATAATCCTTGCTCCATATTTCTTCTAAATCACAGAAAAATGAGATAGGCTGAAAACAATCAAAAAGCCCCAAATATGTACTATTTCTTTTTCGACGTCAGCTTTTCATACGCTATCTCTAACTTTGACAGTTATCACCATACCATGGATCTTTAATATTAAATTGATCTAAATTCTTTTACTTCTGCTTTTTCTCTTTGCTGCAAAATTCTCTATTGTGGCTCAAGATGAAAATTCAGAATGAGACGTTACAAAGATTTCACTGTATGTTTCAGCTACAAGATATTAATATGCACAACTAGACTTTACTGTTTTCTATCTCCTATTTTACTAGTTTTGTTCTATAACTCTGCTTCTTTGCCTGTTTTTTTTTCCACAGAATAAATACCTGACATTGGGATAACTCGCTGATCATAATTCTTTATCATTAAATACATTTTACTTCTCAAGTGACGTTTTTCCTTCTGGAACTCTGACCTTTGAGACCCTGCTGAGCTCATTATTATTGCCAGTAGCAGATACCCAGTCCTCATCAGAATCCTCTGATAGACACTTCCTTTTTTGCTTGACATTGGACATTTCACTTCCTGATATCTACAATTTTGTGAGAATTTCAGTGACTGCTGCAAGCCTGCATTTCATCCCCACTGATAGCATCAATGCAAAGTATGCAAGAATGCTTCTCTCTGTATCATTAATGTATTAATGTATCTGTTAAATACATCTTTGTTGGCAATGTTTGATGAGCCAAATTAATTTCACATAATTACTTAGGCTACAATATTAGATTATTCTTCCTGTAATATTAGATTACTTTCCTAAGGTGTCCATTTATGTACAATATTTGTGTTGCATATGTCCCCTTAACTTATATCTGTTTATTCCTTTAGCAAATACTGAGTGCCCTTGTGATATAGAATGAAAAATATAAAAATGGAATTATCAACAGGAATAACATAGTAGGTGCTCTAAAAACGTTTGCTGAATGAATAAGTGAGGGAAGAACACAATAGTGACATAGATATTAAATAATTGCATACCTTCTCGAGAGTTTGCTTGGCCTTCTTATAGGAGAAATCCAGAATTCCACCAGTTCAGGGATATTGGTTACGCACTAATAAGAGGACAGATACCACTTACCCCTCGTTCTGGACTAAGAAGCGAAGGGAATTGTGTGTGTGTGTTTTAAGATTTATTTATTTATTTATTTATTTGAGAGAGCATGAGCTAGAGAGAGAAAGAGAGAGACAGAATCTGAATTAGACTCTGTGCTGGGTAACAAGCCCAACATGCGGCTCAATCTTATGCAAGATCTTGGCCCGAGTCAAAACCAAGAATTGGCTGCTTACCAACTGAGCCATCCAAGCCCCCCAGGAGCAAAGGGAATTATATTCAAATCCTTGTTGAGAATGAATTTCACTGTCTGAGATTGAAGGAATGGAAAGAGAATAAGTCAATGAGCTACTTGAAAAATCACTAAAATAAAACAGGGGGAAAAAAAAGGAAAAGGTCCTGAAATTATCTCATGATGGTAAGGTGTACAGCGAAGGTTTTAGTAGTTGAGCTGGTAGAAGAATGATAACTGCTAATGTTGAAACTAACAGAAGCAGCAAATTCTACAGCCTTATGGTTCCCAGTATCCTTATATGACATATAACCCTCTTTTTCTGTTTTGTATTATTACAGAGAGTGAGGGTCATTACCAAGATGGCTGAAGCTATAGAGTTTATAATGTAATTAGAACCAAATAATGGCACACAAAGCATAGTTGCTTAGTGCACAATAAGGTGGTGGGCACTACTCACAGTTAAAGCACCAGGCATCCATTCCCATCAATGATTCTTTCCACAAGAGAGCCTAAGCATAGCAATCACTTCTGGCCAATAGGGCCAATTGCCTATAGTTTGATGAAAATGAAATATGGGGGACACCTGGATGGCTCAGTCAGTTAAGCAGCTGCCTTCAGCTCAGGTCATGATCCCAGGGTCCTGGAATCAAGTCCCACATCAAGCTCCTTGCTCAGTGGGGAGCCTTCTTCTCCTTCTCCCTCTGCCTGCCACTCCACCTGCTTGTGCTCTCTTGCACTCTCTCAAATAAATAAATAAATAACATCTTTAAAAAATGAAATATATTATCTTCCCACTCTAAAATGTACTCAGTAGTTTGGGAGAATATGTATTCACTATTTATGATACTTCCTCTGGTTGCCTTCACTTCTAAACCTGCAACATCTAGCCCCTGATCCCAACACTCTGCTGAAACAGCTCTTATAATAGGTTTCAAGAACTCCCTATTTGCAAAATTCAAAAACGTCATCTTAGTTCTCATTTGCTTTGGCCTCTCTGCAGTGTTTGACACAACTGACCATTTCATTTTTCTTGAAACATTTGCTGTTTGGCTTCCATGGCCCAATGATATTCATCATTCCTTTTGGCTGTATAACATCTGAATCTCCTTCCTCTGTTTGAGGAAGTCTCACTTTTTTGAGGTAGTGCCCTTCTTCCATTTTGGAAACTGAAAATGCCAGACATTCATTTTATCAGCTTTCATGGTAGCTAGAAAGCAAAAGCATGTCCAATTCCTAAATTCTCACATATATCAGCCCTTGTCTTTGAATCAGAATCACTGATACAAACCAGCAAAGAATACACAGAGTCAGACCAGGTGACCAAGGACAGCTGAGGTAGCCTCTTTATGAAAGTGCCAGATTGTAGAATTTCTGGTGGTGGAATGCAGTTCCCATGCTGAGCATTTGTTGGTGCAAGCTGGAGTGCCTATGCTCAGTAAGCACACTTATGGCATTGCTATAAGTCTAGTATAATTGTAATCATTCTTCATGTTTTTTCCCAAGTTACATGCCCTATATCATGCATATTGTCTTACTATATTCCAGGTGAAAGAATACCAAAGTATTCTAGAACATTAAAATATTTGCGTCTGAGAGTCTGCACAAAGAGAGTGAAATTCTTCCTCCTTTCTCTCCTATTCCTCTGTCCTTTTCTCTCATTCATTAAACATTTCAACTATATTTTTGTTAAGAATTAGTAAATGTGAAATGGTCAATTATGCCTTAGTTAATGACTCATTTGAGAAAGAGTTAAGAATCTAGTTTGGTTTAAATAATTTGAATTGTAGAGTTAGAAAAAAAAAATCTCAAAGTAAATTTAATTCCACCTTACATTTGGTGTTAAAGTCCCCTGTAATACCTCCAACACGCAGCAGTGCACCTTCTATGCAAACACTTCAGTTATTACAATGCAGTTTTAGGTTATGAAGTAATCCTAAAAAACTATGCCAACATTGCGATTTTTCAGAAGAAGAAAACCAAGGCCAAGGGAGGATGAATGAGTAGCCTATGGTCGCATATTCATTAGTGGTTGATCCCTGTCTCTGGGTTCAGTGGTTTCTTCACTGTACCTCTGTCCTCACTCTTGAGGCATCTCTAGCTGACCCTGACTATTAGAACATTTTTCCTTATAATGAGCCCAAATTTGTCTCTCTGAAACCTTCTTGGTCCATTGATTCCTAAACATGTAGAGACATAAAGAATGAGGTTAATCCCTCTTTGAAGACTATTTACTTTGCTCAAAGTTTCTGATAATTGTTCTCCAGAGTAAGAATTTCCCTAATTCCTACAACTTGGTCCTCACATATTGGCACCTTCTGAGTCACCCTCGCCGTTCCTGGCAGACTTCTGGGCACACTCCAGTTTATTTTATTGGGTAGTAGCTAGAAATATACATGCTAGTTCTGTGATACTGTCACCAGCTTACAATTTGTCCTATTCGTTCTCTTGAATAGGGAAACATCTGAGTCCAAAGTGACTCATAAAGTCTTAGAAGGAATCTTGGTATGTCAGAGGTGGTTTGGTAAACATGGTGTTTGGAGAACCATCTCAGAAGAAGGATAGTGAAAGCAGACCTATAAAATACTAGCTTCCAGAGACATTCCAGAAATCCTTTTCTAACAATTTACAGACTTCAAGTCATTTAAACCCTTTGGGTCTGTGTTTGAACGTGTGTAAAATGAGCCATATGACTTAAGTCATCACTAAGGAGTTAGCAAACTTGCTGGAGTAGGAAGAGGAAGAGGGCTGTGGTTCTCAGGGTCTGATCCATTCACGTTATTCACTAGTTGTGTGAATTTGAGCCAGTAGCTCCTGTATCTGGCCTCAGTTTCTTCCCCTTGAAGATGCATGTGTGAATAGGGGAAACTGAAGAGAAGAAAGTTACTGGCACTTTATGGTGCTTAAGATTCTATGTTAACCCACAAGCAAACAGAAAACACCTCTTTTCTGCTATTACATAGTCCACATCCCTTACTCAATTATGGTATTTTCAAAGTCAGAGCTTCCACCTGTGTAGAATAACTAAGGTCCTAGTTTTATGAAAAGGTGTCATTTATATCATAGGTATTCTGCTGTTCCTTGGTTTAATTAGTCCTTTATCAGGAGGGATGAAATTATATATTATGTAGCATTTCAACAGGCTTGGGAAGAGATTCCCTTGAGCTGCTGTCATAAAGAGCCAGCAACCAACACTTCTCAACATGACCTCTTCCAATAATGAGCTGTTTCTAACTTTAACCACATCATAGGCACTCAGACCATTAGCTGATTTTGAAGAGTGGGTTGGGATATCAAAGACCATTATATGTGATTATCGATTTTTCTAAAAGCTGCATCTGGGGATTATCAACCATGCAAGTAGCAAGCAGACCACACTGGATGCCTTTCTTCAGTTGAACATCAAGATGTCTTAGCTTGTGGCAGACTCAGTCAGCTCAAAGAGGGTATATTTGTATTTTTTAACAACTCAAAGCAACCTCCTCCCAGCCATCTCAAATTAACTGTAGCAAAGTGGTATGGTCCATGAATTATTTACAAAAAACCACATGCACACCACTTGTCTTTTTCTTCAGCTGTGACTTGTCGTACTCCCTCCTAGAAGAAATCAGAGGATGAAGAGGTTCAACAGTTTTGTGTAATAATATCCTCCAGGGATGACCTTATTTTTTATTTTGTTATTTTTATTTTTTTGCTCTGAGAAAATTGACCAGAGAGCTAAATCTTGAGCAAATATTGCCTTACTGACTTAACAGTTGCAAGAAGATCTTTAACAAGGCATTTGTTTGATGGCTAGTACAAAGATGTGTTTCTTTGAGCTAAAAATTAAAATTAAAAATTAAAAAAGAAATCTCTGATGGAGGTTAAGGTATGGTACACATGCCAGAGCACTGATTTCTTCAGTAATCACAATTCAAAATGAAAGCTGATATTAATTCAGTGAAGACTGTGTCACCATGCTAGGTGCTAGTGTATGTTGCATATTACAATACATTCAGTCTTCATAACCCTGACCTCACAACCAAGCATTTTTTATTCTCATTTTAAAGATGATGGAATTATTATCAGAGAGGTTTTCCAGTATTTCAACAAGGTCTGGTATTTTACAAAGTACTTTAATACAAATGATCAATTACAATTCTTTTGTAGTCTATAATGCAGGCTTAAATGGCCTCATTTTATAAGTGAGCAAACGGACTGAAAGAAGTTTGGCCTTGGATAGCAAACTATGCCTACACATCTCTAATGCAACAGCTTTAATGACTATTTGTTGAGAAACTTATTTATCAAAAATTTTTCTAAGGACCTTACCTATCTTATTCTATTGATCTTTCAAGTAATCATGCCAAACAGATACCTCCATTTATGGATGAGGCAATATGAAATATTTTGCTCAAAGTTATCCAACTAATGTGTGATAGAACCAGGATTCCAATTCAGGTTAGCTGTACTCACTGAAATACCCTGCACCACATTGTAGGTAATGATGCACCTCTTGGCTTCATTCATGACCTAATCCTCTTGAAGCTAATGACACATTCATGAAAGTGGTATACCATATTCATATACCAATTCATATTCATATACCATATTCATATTCTCATATTCTCCTGTATAAAAGCAGATAATAATAATAATAATAATAATAATAATAATATGTACTGCACAGAGCTATTATGAGCATCAATTGAATTACTATTCCTAAAACGCTTAAGGCAGAGCCTAGCAGATAGAATTAGAGAATGAAGGCTAGCTGTTGTTTTTGCCAGTGCTAAACACTGTTGTTGTTTACTTTTTTCTAAGGCAACATAGGCTTATGCTAAAAGTCTCATTTTCTAAAACTCCCCTTGACTCTGGTAAGAATTCTTGTTAGTGTACATGTTTCATGTGTGGGATCAAAACTCATTATATTCCTGTGGACGAATGTTAGAAATATGTCCCGCATCCTCCAATTTTCTTCATGATGATATTCCTGGGTGCTCAAAACATAGAAGTTCTCGAGGTGGCCTTGTTATCGGCAGCTCTTCTTTTGCACAGCTCCTTCCTGAGTGTCCAGTTGTCACAGTGACACTGACAAGCACTGACAGGCTTGTAGGCTTCCCCCGGGAGTCTCTGTAGCCAGCCTGGCCCCACCATTAACAATCACCGTGTGAGTGCTGTGTGTTGGCTCTCACCTGCTGGGTATAAGTCAGACAGGCCCTTGCCTTGCAGCCAGAATTCCCTGGAGTCTGCAAACTGACACAAAAGAACAGAATACTGCTCTCTTGCCACAGCCTAATCAAGCCAAAGGCCCTATCTATCAAATTAGGATTCTTCAGGCCTTTAGCGGTAGAACTTATTTTTCTCTGCTCACTCTAGGGCATTAACCTGCCTGTCACATTGATCTGCGTATGATATATTCACTTAAGTGTCAGGAAGATTCTTTGGGAAGAGCTGAGTCAAACTGAAGGGAAAGAGGATGAGTGTTTGGGATGGTAATGGTCAAGAGAAATTCTCATTTACCTAGAGAGATAGCAGGTTTTGCTCTTAAAATCATGAGTATGCTGTCTAAACTGGCCATTGTTGATGCAATCTAGAACTTGATGCATTGTGACCTAGGTAACATGAAGGTCAAATTATGTAGGTCTAAAGAGAAAATCTAATATCTTCCCTAGGAATAGTAGGAAAAACTTTTTGTGACATCTTAATCTATTCTATGCAGTTACTCTTTTTACTTGCACATCATATGGACAAAGTTTAAGATTTAGCATAAACCAGCTTGAAGTTGAATTCTGTTTCTACTCCTCATAATACAGTAACCTTGGGCAATATATTTTAGTCCTATGAGCCTCAGTAAAATATGAATTACTCATATTATCTCAAAAGGTTATTTTGAGAATAAAAAGTGATGATGATTTCAAAGAAGTTAGAAAATGATATATCCTCACATGACTAGCTCAAGTCCCCTCTCAGCAGAGCCTTCCCTGATCCCACCTCATGTTGCCCCTTCTCTTTTACTCTGTTATTTCTGATTTCCCTGTTTACGTAGTTCATAGAAACTATCACTATCTGAAATACTCTTGTTTTACTTAGGTGCTTGTTCAGGCTTGCTTATTGTTCTCTCCACATGGCATTTCTTTTTTTCCCTGGCATTCAGAGCAACACCTGATACTGACCAGCAACAAATAAAAATTGCGAGTGGCTAAATGACTGTATTAGTTTCTTTTTTTTTTTAAAGATTTTATTTATTTATTTATTAGGAAAGAGAGAGAGTGAGAGAGAGCAGGTCAGAATGAGAAGCGGACTCCCCATGGAGCCAGGAGCCCGATGTGGGACTCGATCCCGGGACTCCGGGATCACGACCTGAGCCAAAGGCAGTTGCTCAACCAACTGCGCCACCCAGGGGCCCGACTGTATTAGTTTCTAATGGTTGCTGTAACAAATTACCACAGACTTGATGGCTTACAACAACACAAATGTTTTGTTTTGTTTTTTTTAGATTTTATTTATTTATTCAAAGGAGAGAGAGAGAGAGAGAGTGAGCATGTGTGGTGAGGAGGAACAGAGGGAGAGTGACAAGTAGACTCCATGTTGAACATGGAGCCCACACAGGACTCAATCTCATGACCTTAAAATCATGACCTGAGCCCAGACCAAAAGTCAGATACCTAACTGAGCCACCCAGGTGCCCCACCACAAATGTATTCTATCAGAGTTCTGTAGGCTAGATGACCAAAATCAATATCACTAATCCAAAATCAAGGTATAGGAAGGACCATGCTTAATCTGAGCCTTTAGGGAAAAATTTATTCTGTGTTCTTTTCATCCTCCTGTGGCTGCTGACCTTCTTTGCTTGTAGCCGTATCATTCCACTCTCTGCCTCTATGGTCACATTACTTCCTTCTACCCCTTTGTGCCAAATTTCCCTGTATCTTCCTCTAATAAAAATACATGTAATTGCATTTCAGGGCCACATGGATACTCTATAATATCTCCCCATCTCAAAATCTTTAACAATGTATTTCTGCAAAGTCCTTTTTAGCTATATAAAGCAACAGTCACAGATTCCAAGGAGTAAGATATGGATATCTTTTAGGGTAGATTATCCTTCATTTTACCACCTGACTCTTTTTTATTATTTTTTAACAATCCTTCTAACCTTTCAACCCTTACATTTGGACTTTCTGCTATCAGTGCTTATTATCTCTGCTCTTTCCTAACCTCTTTTTTTCACCTCTCCATTTCTCCTCTTTCTTTGCTTTCTCTTTTTCTTCCTCTTTTTTTTTTCTTCTTTCGTAGAGGAACCACAGAAATTTAAATAATCAGTTTAAGTCCTCATTTGGTCTCTTTACTTTCCCATATGCTGTGTAAAATAAAACAGTATATAATATATCCCAATCAAAGTCCTCACTAAATTTGGTGGCAGTTAGTTTTGATTTTAGGGCTATGGTTACTATTTGATTCAGCCCTTAAAGTCCTTTTCTTAATAATGCTCAGTGAATCCATAAGTAATTATCAAGGACAATCTGTGTTTTGGTGAAGAGGGCCAAAATAATTATAACACTAATCTAAGATGCCAATTGCTAGGTAATTACTCAGCTACCACCTGATAATTAATGTGTGTTACTTGTATGATCAACCAGCTAACATTTCAATTAGAACCTGATATAGGTCACTTAATGTCCTTGAAACCTAGAGCAAAATACAAAAACCCACCTACCCTGAAGACTCTTTATTAATATTTAATTGATTAATCATACTGGACTTGACTCATAGGACTCCAGGTAATTTGGATGACAGGTATCTCAGCCAATTTCAATTAATTTAGCATTTTTTTAACCTTGAGTAAACACAACAGAGAAGTAGAATGTAATCAGCATTATAAGAAATATGGTAAACTCAAGACTATCTTTTGCATTTAGCATGCTGAAGGATTTTCCTCATATAGAATGGTGGCAAGGAACTACTACATAAAACTCTGAGTGCTCCCAATATAAATGTTGGTCACAAGTTTGTGTGTCCTCTGGCCAGGATTTCTGGGAAGGTGGCATTTTTGATGGCATATAATTAAGTCCACAAAAGTTTCTGAAAGGCAGCTTGATGTCACTCAACAAGACTAAGCTGAATTGGATTTGTCTATCTAAACATGGGGCTTAAAATGAAAGTGCTAATCAAGCATCTTTTAGGTAAGCACCTCCTTCTCCTGTTTATTTTTGTCTGTGGGGAAATAGAACTGCAAAAAGCAAAACTGAAGAACTGTTGTTACTTGATGAAATGTCAGGGGCCCTGAAGCTGCTCTCTTGTTAATCCAGTGTACTTATTTCCATTATAAGGGACTTAACTTGGGAACAGTAGGCAGTGAGAATGGGCAGCATGAAAAATAAACTTTAGCCCAAGGCAGTTGCACTGAACACAGAAGAAATGGAGGCTTTGGGTTTGCTGGAACAGAACTCTGACAAAGATGGGGCAGCCATCATTTAGCTGGTTTCTGACTATTGCCTTTGATCAAAGGGACAAGAAATACATTGTTAAGGTCAGAGAGGGTTCTAAGGAAAATATGAGCCAAAGGTTATTATCCAGGCAATTTAGGCCAATTTTCCTCCTGAGTATTATAAATTAAAGCTGTTTAATTCTATTTCTCTCCTCTCCCTCTTTTTAAATAATATGTAGCACGGCAAGCTGAATGTAATAGTATCTAGCATGGTAGGCAGAAAAACAAAACAAATGACATCAATAACAAATATAAGACTATAGTTAAACATACCTAAATTCTAAACACAGAATCCTAGATGAAGGAAGGTGATTTTGTGAGTTTTACACAACATCTCTGAGCCTCCGTTTCCCAAGCATGGGTTCTGGAGCTGGATCACAAGTTTTAAATTCCAGCTCTACCTCTTACCAACTGTGTGACCTCAGATAGATTATTGAAGCTTGTAGTTTGCTCATTTATAAAATGTAGATGACAGTAATACCTATCTCATCTGTTACAGTGAGCAGTAAATCAGCTAAAGTGTAGAAAGTCAATACATGAGATCCAGTTAAAACAAGTGTTAGTTAAAGTTCTCAGTGAATGTTAGCTGTTGTTGCCATCCTTGTTGTCGCTGTTACTCTTTCCTCGTTTGTCAGAGAGAGAGCAATTTCCACCTCCCTGAATTATGACATATATGAAATACCAATCTAAGTATTGTTGAGCAAGAGCTTAATCCATGACATACACTATATTTACTGACAAATGTATACATTTGTCCCTCCCCATGTATGCACCTTTCTCCTGGCTTAGTTCCCTTAAAGAAGTCAATTCTCAGAGAAATTATCAGCCGTCTTATGACCAGAAGTATATGTACGGCTGTATATCTTTTCTAGTTCTTGTCACCTTTCTTGAAAGAGTTTTTCCATAGAAACTTCCCAGACAAGGTCAGTTGATACAATGATCTGAAGTTACCTTAAAATGCCTGGAAGCCATAAGACTATGTATTACAACATATGTGTTCACATTTTAAGTTAAGGTTTAAGGAGGGGGAAGAGTTGAATAAAGATTTCTGGTTCCTCCTCCCAGTAACTATAACTCAGCGTATACACTGCAACTCCCATTTGCCTGCAAAAGGAGTTGCTGATGGACTGGAAAAGCAAATCAAAGAGCAAAGAAAGACAGAAGTGATCTATCCCTCTCTGTCTGCTGTAGTCCAAAAAAAAAAAACCATGGTAACTTTTCCAGTCCAACAGTCTAGCTCCAAAATAGGCACTAAATAGCTGTGGAGACCCAAAAGAGACTCCAGCTAAGTCCATCTGGGAGAAAAATGATGATGTTTGCACTAGTCTTGAATAAATCCAAGTTAAGGGAGGATATACTGTTTATTAGTGAAAATAATATAGTCAAAGCATAGAGGGTACAATGATCCCTTCCTTTATTCCATCATGATCTTGGAGAACTTATTATATTTTTAAATGTGAAGGAAGGACACAGACAGATGTTCCTGAAGAAGGCCCTGCTGAATTAGACATCTGCCATTGAATCATATGAGCAACTTGGAAAACAATTTCCACAAGCCCCACTCCCAAGGAGCATACAGTCTAACATTAAGTATAAGTAGGCAAAAAAGGAAGAATAAGAATGGGTTATGGGTATTAAGAGAAAGAAAATCCAGCATAACAAGAGAACCAAACCTGGCCTACAAATCCGGCAAAACCTTTCTGATATAATTTATTTAAATTAAGGCCTTACTAAAAAGAAAAGGAAAACGTTGGTCTCCTACTGATCAGCTTAGATGATATTTCTAAATACTTAGTCATACGTTAAGCACTATGTATGAATGTCATATTGGTATAAATATACTTTTTTAAATTAGAGAAGTGAATTCTACCTGATAAATCCAATTCAGGTGGGCAAAACTCTAAAAAGCATCCTTGGAGAGCTAAAAAACTAAAAGTGTACTTTACTGATGTGCTCATTGGAAATAGCTAGAATAAGAAGTCTCTGAAGTTTCTTCCAACATTAAAATTCTACAGTTCCTTAATTAGTGCATAAAATATGACAATTATTTATAGGCATTTATATATCATCTTATAGGAAGTATCTCTCTTCTCTTTGATTATTTCTTGAAATCCTCTCCCCATTAGTACACATACAGATTCCTGCTAGTTGTAGGGAATGGCCAACAATTCCTCACTTAAACAAATGGAGATGATACAGCAGGATTCAGCATCTCTCTCTAGAGTCAGGCTTTGTGGTTTGAACCCAGGCTTAGACACATTGTCATAAGGTCTCCAAGCCTCTGTTTCCTTATCGATATAAAGGGAATGATAAACATGTAGTGAACAGTAGGAACATCCACGTAGAGCTCTTATTCTATTCGGGCATATAGGTAGCAACTATTATTCAATCTCCCTACCAACTCTGAGCTAGGTGTATCTGTCTCCTGTGCAGATGAGGAAACTTAAAGGTTCAGGTTGTCCAAGTTCAATGACTTGTCCAAAATCACAGAATACAGGACAAAGGATGCAGAATCATACCTTCTGCGTCCAAGTGCACTGCTCCCATCTCAGAAGCCTGGCTGTACGTATCGCAGAGTTGTAATGGTGTCTGATAAGATCAGGCATGCAGGAGCAGCCCCAGCATGGTTCTTGGGACATGTTCCTCACTCTGTGGTGCTTTACCAAATTGGATGGAAAGAAAAAGAACCTCTTGACTTATCTTGAAACATTAAAAACCCCAAAGTACTCTGCCACAATACCATGATACAAGAATATGCCTTGATCTACTGGGAAGTGTGTCCAAATAATTTGTTATTGGTAAGAGCCAGAGTAGTAAAATTTGTGAATATCATGCATTGTTTTAAAGGAAGCAGATTCAAGGTTATCTGTGTAATAACCTCTCTCTCCCTCATTTGCATTCAGATGTACTTTCTTGAGTAGTTGCAAAGGGGTGGTGTTTGAGCTAATTTGGGAAATTGCAAATGAGTGCCACATATACAGACATCATCTGTCAGGTGTGTCTGATGGAGAAAAAGAATGAAGAACTACCACTCTAAATGGTGGTGAGTGAAGTCAACCTCTTAGTGCTCAGCCTACCACCCAACTAGTACTTTCCACTACTTTTCTTTGCTCTTTGGGATTAGTGCCCCTCTTTTCATCTTTGCTGTGTTATGTGAACCCTCAGAAAAGTCATGGCTCAAGGCTGCTTACTCTGATCAAGCTGCTGCTACAGTCTAGCAAGAGCGGTGCCCTTGTCAAAGCTCAGCAAGATGGGCACTCCCCAAAGACTTGTAAGCCTGGCACCCCTCGGCTCCTGCAAGCCTGACCTGCAATGGCAGAAGCCTCTGCAAAAACAGCAGGGGAGAGGGGCAGAAACAGAGGAAAACAGAGTGTTATACAATATGCACCAACTCAACTCCTTGAAATCCCGCTCACAGGTTTCCAGAACGAGATTGAAGTGACAAGGAGGAGGCTGTTCTGACATGTATCCAGGAGGTGCCTTGATGGTGACTGACAACTTGTTATGCAGAGGCTTAATTGAACCTGATGGCCTCATAAATGAAAGCCAAGTGCTCCAAGCCAAAGGGAAAGGAAGTGGCTGTTGGGCTTACTGTCTTCATTTCCTCAACAGTGGCCGACAAATTGCCATTTTACAGGGGCACCTCCTGCCAACTAGTTTCCTGGATTTTGCTTTTCCTATAATTAATTCTTGACCCTGGAGCCTCTGGCATTTACTATGCAAGGTTCTCTGCAAGAGATATATTATGTTAAATAAAGTTATAAGTCCAGGGGCATTGACTACACCTGCTTTAAGGGACTGTGCACAAAGAATAACCCAGGTCAGCAAGGCATTCCAACTCCCTGAACCAGAACTTTTCTGCAAAGGGAGCTTTTGGAAATTAGAGGCCTGCAGGAAAATATGGAAGTAATCCTTTCATCTCTAACAATAGCTACCCAGAATTTATTAAGTAATTGCTGGAATTGTGTTATGTGCTTTACATAAATGACCTTTACTCCCCATCACAAAACTGGAATCTGATTATTCTCATGCCCATTTTAGGGATGAGGAAACTCAGACATAGCAGAGATACCAAGGATGTTTACCAAAAGATAGAGAACAGTGGGATGGGGACTAGAACTTCTATCTGTTTGAGTTCCAAAGCTATTCAGTTTGTTCTATAACAAACTGAGAACATTTTTACAGTATTGCTCTGGCTTGAGGATTCTGAGAAAAGGTGTTAACAAGGACTCAAAGATTCCAGTGATTATGTCAATAGTAACTGTAAAGATAAGGAAGAGAGAATGAGTATAATGATAACCACAGTGATGGTAGCATCATAATTTGAGATAGCAACTCATGTTTGTTTTATTCTTCTTAAATTTTTCTTTCCTTTACCCCTATTCCAGCAGAGAGTACCTCCTGTGCTTTTACCTAACATGCTGAAAATGGCAATCTTTGCACCTTTCATTTTAAAAGCGAAGAACCAGAGAGAGGAGATTTTAGATATAGACAAAAAAAATGTTTTAGATAGAAATGGGGACAAGAAAATGCCCCACCATGTTTCAAAGAGGAGAGAAGAGAGAAAGCAGAGAGTCACTACTTCAGGATAGTGTGATTGGGGGTCATGGGGGTCATGGGTGTGCCAGTGAGACCTCAGAGAGCCAATGACCACTTAGGGTATGTAGGCAAAGCAACAACTTTGGCAAGAGTTCATACACTGAAGAGTGACATGGACATTGGAGAGAGCAGACTAGAGTCATAGTACATGTCTCAGTGAGAAATGAGTAACCAATGACCTGGGACCTGATTGGAGCCCTCCCCGACTCACCTCAACTACTTATTAGCAATCAATGTTTAGAGCCACAGAAGTTTGAGAACAAAAAGTCAGCCTCAGCTCTGCAAGTAAAATCTAGAAAATAAAATTACATCGTATTATATTTTTGAGTAAAAGAAGAAAAAAATGGTGTGTGTTTTGCACATCTGAGTTTATAGCTCACAGTGCTTTAAAAATAATCATAATTACATTTTTATTATTGATCGCTTATAAGTGTATCACCACGCCCTGAACCCTGAATTAAGTACTTTATAAACATTCCCTCGTTTACTTTCCACAAGTCTATAAAATAGATGCTTTTATTAACCCCATTTTATGAATGAGGAATCTAAGGCTTAGTAAATTCCTTAGGTTATACTGATGCCACATGTGCTTGTGGTGGCAACATTTTCCACTTTGCCATGGCCAAGTGATTTTCTTTCTTGGCTAATTCTTTCAATATGGACCATACTATCTTTACTGTACCATCATTTTTATTTATTTATTTATTTGTTTGTTTATTTGCCAGTGGGCAATTTTTTTAATTAACATACAATGTATTATTTGCCCTAGGGGTACAGGTCTGTGAATCATCAGGCTTACACTTTTCACAGCATTCACCATAGCACATACCCTCCCCAATATCCATAACCCGGCCACGGTATCCCTACCCTCCTCATCCCCCAGCAACCCTCAGTTTGTTTCATGAGATTAAGAGTCTCTTATGATGGTTACTGCAAAATACATATGAAGCTGTTTATCATGAACCTAGGGGGTATATGGTTAGATGGAGGTAAGTGTCCTGAAAACAAATCTAAGTGGGATGCTAGAAGGTCAGAAGTGTGATTAAACTCTAGAGCAGTCTGTCTATGATTTAATGAAAGCAAAAGAAGGATTTTAATAATTTTCACCCTAATTGTTGAAAGAAAGGAACCAAGATTACAAAATATGGTGATATGATCAGGTTAGATCAGGTCATCTTCAGCAAGTAATTTCTCTTCTCTCTCCCTCTCTCCCCCCCACCCTGCATCTTTATGAAAGGAGTACACTTTCTTGTCTGTTGATCCACTGATGTTAGGCTTGGTTATATGTCTTTCTTTAGCTAATGGGATATAAAGAGGCATGCTGCAAGCTTGTGCAGTTGATTTTTACTGCCTTGGACTTCAGTGATTCTCCATGAAAAGAAATTCCTCCTCCTACATCCCAGGGTAGCCACTACCCCTGGAGCTGAGGCCAGAATGAACAAAAGCAGGATGAACCAATCTCTACCCTAAGCCAAGCCTGAATTAAACCTTCACCCTAAAAGTAACACCACCCAACATGACCTATACATATATGAGCAAGAAGTGAATGTTTATTCTTGTATGTTATTGAGATTTCGTGGTTCTGAGTTACACAGCAAAAGCTAACTGATCCAATGACCAACACTAAAGATTGTTCAGATAATCGTTTCTTCATTTTTAGTTTTTCACTCAGGAATCAAAATTTGGTAAAGTGATCATGAGAGTGCTGTCCTCCAATATGCTGGTATAGCTACTTATTTCTGGAGTGTGATGTATTTTATGAACTAGAAGGTAGAAGAGAAAAGTTTGACTTACCCAAAACTATATGGAAATCTATATCTTCCTAAGTGAAATCCCAGAGAAAGAGAGCAAAGATATCTTCACGGAGCAATAATTGTGAGCATTAATTTCATCTAATGGGTGGACATTTAGGAAGAATTTGGAGAGAAGTATGGGGGGAAAATGTTTAAGATACTCTTTAGGCTCCAATTTCTTCATCTAAAAAATGCAAATAATTATAATGTCTACTTTTCATAAAGGTTCTTTATTCATTTTACAAATATTTATTAAGCATTAATATTTATTGATCCACTAGTCACTGTGATACGTGTGGAAGGTACAATGGGGGAAATAAAAAAGAGAAAAAATTTGCTCATCTCATGGAGTATATTGCCTGGTGAGCTAGACAATAGTCATAAAACCAAATATTCACAATAGTTAAATAAATGTATAATTAAAAGCTTCAAAGTGTTATAAAATTTTAAAAGACATAGTGCACATAGTATAGTGCTAAATTATTAATATTTTTTACATATTAATGCTCAACAAATTGTGGTGGTAGTTGGAGCAGTTGGCATTTCTGATTGTCAAAGTGAAATTCTTGCACAGGTCCAAGTTCTCATAAAGCTTGGAATTTTTTATTTTTCTCTCTCTCTTAGTTTTGCTATTGCTCTTGTTCTCTCACTGAATTTGCTTTAGGTAAACAGAATAGCACTAACAGGTTTTTAACTGCTAGTAAGTTAATGTTGAACTACATGGTCTTAGCTATCTGGATATGTCTTTACTAAGACCTCACCAAAGGCTCCTATAACTGAACACAGTGGTGGTCTTCATGCAAGAAGGCATCTATGTAAAAACTTCAAGATACCTTTTCATTTTGAACTTAAGAATCAGTAAGAAAGGGAATCACTCTAGGAGCACTTGTCCACCACATCTCTGACATTTCCTTGCCATTGGTGTTTATTGGAACCCAGTGGGCTCACAGCAGATGCCTCAGTAATCTCATGGAATATTGATTATACTCAACTATCATGGGTCTGATAAATTAATATATTATAATAGTGGAGCATTGAAAAGAAGCAGCAGAATGCCTACATTTCAAGATACTGTTTTTATTCTTACTTTTTATACATAGGTCACTGTCTTTGGTTAAGTCACTTAGTATTGTTGGGGTTTTATTTTTCTCACCTATAAAATAATGAGGCTTAAGTCTAGATGAACAGTTAGATCCCTCCTCTCTCCAATACCCCATGATTGTATGACTCTGACACATATTTTAGAAAATATTTAAGATAGGCGGAAGCCTAAAGAGTCACACACCATGTTTTCCTAATGTATTTTTGTCATGAAAGCTTTGATTTACATGATGACATTGCTCTTGAAATTTCCCAAGAGGAAGAACTTTGAGTTAACCTGCTATTTTAAGTTTAAGACTACATATACATCCATTATAGAGAATATATTTCTGTGTCCACTGAGCTTCTAAGTCTAAAAATCAATGATGCAAAACTGCTTTTATTGAGTTATTCCAGTAATACCTATTTGCTTTTAAAAGGGCCTTTGTCTAATGACAGAATTGTACAGTTGAGAAGAGTAATAGATTTCATCAGATTAAAATCATTATTTCACAAATGGGAGCATTCTTATCTCCTTTTATCCTGTGCCAGCTTGGATTTAGTTTAACTTGAGATTGTCTCACTATATTATTGTCACTGTTATTATAGGATGAAGGGAATGAGCATTTATTGAGCACATACTATGTTAAATACTGTGACGGACAATTGGATGTCATCACATTTGCACCTCACAATTTCAAAACAGTAAATATTAATATCGCCATTTATAATGAGGGAATTGAGATTCAAAGTTCATGTAAGTTGAACAAGCAAATCTACTTTGTTGATAGCAGAGCCAAGGTCTCAAGCTGTCCATGTTTATTTTGTCTACTTATTTGATCTCCAAAACCCATGCTCTTTATATATACATTGGGGTTTGTGACCTGCACAATATTCAAGACTCTTGAATGCTCATTCATATTATTAAAATTGTCAATATCATTATTAACAATGTACCTTATTGCAAAAATAATATGAGAGAAATATACTACATGCATCAGTTAGACTGGGCTGGATGGTGCCTCTCATATCCCAGTTACTTAAAATAACGAAGGTTCATTTCGCATTCCGGCTCCATGACCATGTGAGGAAGGTAATGGCTTCTGGGTGGCCTGTATCCAATGAGCCAGAGTGATTGAGTCTGATATCTGGCTTATCACAGATCAGAAAGACAGCGAGAATTGAGAATCACTTAATTGACTCCCACATGAACCCATAATTTCTGTTCATGTTTGGTTAGCCAGCATTAGCAACATGGCCACACCTAACTGGGGGGAGGGGAGGAGTGCAGGGCCATAATGTTTCTGGATGCCCAAACTAGAACAGTAATGTTCTAGAGAAAATGTTCTAGAGAAAACACTAGAGTTCCTACACCTAGATAAAATAAGGTATAAAGAAGGAAAAAAAAAAGTATAAAGGGAAATTGAAGATAGAAGAGAGGAATGTGTATAACAAGCTTCTCTACAATTATTAATATTGACAAGAATATTTGACTGAGTTTCCTGGCAACTAAAAAAGTACAAGGAATATGTAATCATTTTAAAATGTACATTGTCTTTAGGGATTGACAAACTTCTTCTGTAAAAAGTTAGTAGTTTTGTAAAAAGGAGTAGTTTTTTTCAGCTTTATGGGCCATTCTTTTCTGTCCTACTACTTGCCTCTGCTGTTGTAGACTGAAAGCAGCCATAGACAGGAGATAAATGAATGGAAATGATGGTGTTTCCATTTGGCTTGGGGGCTATAGTTTGTGGGTTTCTCACCTACATGATCAGCATGCACTGGTTGCCTAACAATATCAAAACTTCTTCTAGGTTAATGTCAAAGACAAACTTCTCCATTGGCTATGCAAAATAGAACTCTAGTGATAAACTGAACATCCTCGATAAAATTACCATAACCAATGTATTATTGCATCCTAAAAGCCTTTCTAAATGTAAGCTAAGGCATATCATAATTCTATGAGGTGAAAAAAGTGCTTAAATTCAAATGTTTCAGATAGACTTGCTTAATCTAGGACAAATACCTAGAATACATAGAAGATGGGTAGAATATGCTTAACATTCATTGGTACATCAATATTATTTCTCATAATTTAGCATTTGATTAAAAACCAAAAGTGGGCAGCTGATATCAAGCAAGAAAGTGGAATACAAATATTCCAGGCATAAGAAAAACACACAAATTTAAAGAGAAATTAAAATTTCCTGAAAAGAGTGAGCTGACCTGCTTTAAAGAAAACTGAAGTTCCTCTCCTAAGTCTCACATGACTGAAAGGACTCAAATATTCCATTGGAAGAAAAGTTGGTCTGGAACCTAGGGGTTCCTCTTCCCAGGTTAGGCCTCTTTCTCCTCAGCACATGAGCTTCCCCATAACTGCATGGGATTGATTGTATGTGAGGGAGTTTCAAAACTGGGCCTCTGGAAACAGGCATAGCTATGCATATAGCTATGCCTAGCTGCTATGCTCAGTTTTGTATGTATCATATCTCCCTCTCTTACTTGCCCTGTGACCTGGGCAAGTTACTGGAATTTTATAAATCCCAGTTTCCTTATTGGCTGAAATTAGGATAATGAAACAACTTGCCACATAGAGTTGTTCTTTGGATTCAAAATGATAAGGCATGTAAAATGCTTAGCACAAATTCTGGCATATAGTAAATGCTCAGCAAGGTATAGCCACTATATTTTATTCTTACCATTATCATCATATTCATCCTTATAAAATGGCATGTGTTTGAGTGCGATCAATTTGCAAGCTCTCTGCACCTCATACAGATTGACTGTCTCACATAAACACACACTCCTCACTGCCTGGATTTGAAGCAAACACATTTTTTTCTTTGAGATAGTGAAGATCTACCTTTAAGTCACTTTCTGTCTGGACAGAGACAGCAGAGCAACCCAAAGCGTTTGCTTCTGCACTTCTCACGGATAAATGAGCAGCATGAATGTGAGCATAGGGGAGCCTGGGTGGCTCAGTAGGTTAAAGCTTCTGCCTTCAGCTCAGGTCATGATCTTAGGGTCCTAGGATCGAGCCCACATCGGGCTCTCTGCTCAGCAGTGAGCCTGCTTCCCCTCTCTCTCTGCCTGCCTCTCTGCCTACTTGTGATCTCTCTTTCTCTGTGAAATAAATAAAATATTTTAAAAAATGAATGTGAACATTAACTTTTAAGTTTCTCAACTCAACATCTATTACTAGCTTTCATTTCTTTCAGAGAAAACACAGGTTTGCACCCACATGCTCACAAGAGGACGTGTATACACACACACACACACACACACACACATACATGCATGCGCAGCACTGAGGTCAGAGAAACGGTCTCAAATCCTTAAGTCCACTCAGCTGCACAGTAGGACAGCCCTGCCTTCACTTTAAACATCACTAGAGCAGTTAATGGGTGCTGTCAATTTTTGTTGCCACCCAGTAAGTTAGACAGATTTTCCATTTTTTGTGCCTTATTCTTGGCTCTGTGTGTGTGTGTGTGTGTGTGTGTGTGTGTGTGTGTGTGAACGTTAAATGAAGGCTGTGCTGGAAAGGAAACAAAGTGTTCCTGTATTTCACATTAAAAATTGAAGGTCAGATTTTTCTTTTCTCTAACAGTGGTTTAATCACTTTCCCAACGAAAAATGTAATTGAACACATAAAGCAAACTTTAAAAGTTGTCTTGGCCAAATACCATTTGGTAGGTACAAGATGAAGACAGGTTTTCTTTTTTCCCTCCTCCCTCCTCCCTTCCTCCTCCCCCTTTCTTTCATTTTAGGAAAATAGGACAAAAGATTTAGACTAGTCCCCCTCAGTATTTCTAAGTCCTCTGTAATATTGTCTCTGACTGCTTTTTAATGTTCTTACTCATTTCTCCTCATGAAGTTGCCCCTCTTCCCACCCTGAGCTACTTCTTATTTCTTTTTTTTTTGTTGCTAATGCCTCCTCTTCAGGTACCACTCCTCCCTTTGACCCTCTCACCACCTGAATAGATCCTATGCATTTGAAAAAGTGGGAGAGAAATGCACAAATAGTCAAATAGTCACTCAGCCACTATAAGCTGGATATATAAAAATAGGATAAATGAATTATTTTCCCTTCTCCAGAATATATACTTGAAGGAAATATCACATCCTTTCACTGTAAACTCCATACTTTTTCATAGAAAGTACTGAATAATTATTGGAGGATTTAAAATAACTGCCCTAAAGAGTTCAACAGGGAAAGAGTTCTGAAAGTGGGGCCTCTGATTTGTGCCTAAACTTTAGGGAGCACCATTCTGGCACCTTCTCTAAGAGATGAGAGGGGAGGAGTCCTTTGGGCCAAGGAGAATATTCACCCAAGTCACACTCCAAACTGCCCTAAACCCACCAAAGTGGTCTCTTTTCTAAATTTGGTGTCCTCAGGCGTTTCACTGTTGAAACGCCTTTCACGCAGGCTACAGGGCCTGAGGGGTACCGTGGGACTGCTGTTTGCAGGAGGCATGGATGGGGCGTGGTTGTGCAGGCAGTGGTGTCCACATGCGTGCCTGTGAGGCCCTTCCTGTCACAAGTCGGAACCACAGATAAGAAGAAAGGAGCACGAAGTTCCAGGAGTCAATCATTTTGTTACTTGGCAGATTGTGGCAAAAATATATTTGTCAAGGTAGAGATGACATGGTTTATTTAACTTTGTTTGACTTAGACCTACGTGCCTCTCCTTTTGTGTTCTTGTCCCCCTGCGCATGGTAGGCCTGGGACAGATCAAATGCCCTGCTCTCCAGAGGGCCTCTCTTGATCTTCTCAGCCACTTCAGGACTACCATTTCTTTGGCTTTAGGCCTAGCCCACCCCATGTGCCGCCTTTAGTTGTGAATAGGGGGTATTTATGAACAGACACTTCCATACCAGATTATAAGGTTTTGAAAGCAAGCTGGACATGCCAGATTCATCTTTGTGTCTTCACGGCACTCATGACAGTGGGTCTTACAAATTATAGATATAAATGTGTTGAATTAACAGAAAAATAAATGTCTCAAAAAAAAAAAGATGTCAATTTTCCCTTTTGTAGAATATACCAGGCCCATGATAATTGCTCTCCTCCAGGCCATTTGGTTACAACAAACACATTCAGGTTAACACAATAAAGAATTCAAGGAGACACCCAAGATCTCAAGGGGATGGAGTAGGACTGGGACTCACAGGCGCTAAAACTGAGGGTTTGAGAATATGAGTGGGTTTTCTGTAGGGCTAGATGACTGGTCTGCTTGCTGCTGCTGCTGCTGCTGCTGCTGGTACACAGAGGCTGGTTCCCCTTGCTTACCAGCTGTCTGCTCCATGTATCGTAATACAGTCATTGGTCCTTTGGTTGCCCTCTCAGTCAGCTTTCACCCAGAGAAATAGAACCTCCAAGACATACACATGGAGAGGTGTATTGCATGGAACTGGCTGATGTGGTTGTGGACGCTGGGTAGGCAAGTCAGAAATCTCTAGAGCAGGCCATCGGGAAGGGCAGGCTGGGGCTGCAGTCCATAGTGGGTGTTTCTTCTCCTTAGGGGAACCTCAGTTGGGCTCTGAAGGCCTTTCAACTGATTGAATCAGGCCCACTCAGATAATCCAGGATAATCTCCCTTACTTAAAGTCTTCTGATTTGGGACTTGAATCACATCTACTAAAAACCTTTATAGTACCAACTGGATCAACTTGATTGAGTAATTTGACCTATAGTGTAGCCAAGTTGATACATAAAGAAGACCATTACACTGCCTCTGGCCCTTAACTAGCCAGACCGTTTGCTTAGCTTCCCACATTTAGACAGTCCCATTCTTATAGCCAAAGTAGTCAAAAGAAAGGATTATATTAATTTCTAGAAATTAATTGTGTCATCTACGGTGACATGAAAGAGGTCAAGCAAAGAGAGTATTTGATCTGCTCTTTCCAGATGCTGTCATGGAAGGATTTTTTAGAAGAAGCAGTATCCATGGATTAGCAAGAAGCCTGCCTCTAGAATGTCTGCCTTTCCCTGGCTTTTTCCTTGATACTATGGAAGACAGGGGGCAGACAATGAGAGGCAAGGCATATTCACAGTTTCTGGCTTTTACAAGGAACATCTTTACCCAAAGAGGAGTTTTATATTGATGAAATAAATTTGAACCATACCCCAGAAATACATTCGTGAGAAGTATTAAATATAAAGGCAAGCCAATAAAATGTAGCATGGTCATAAAACTCCTAATTTGTTTCATATGTTATAATAATAATAATAATGAAATATGTGAGTGAATCTTGGGCTATATTTTTCCCCTTGTGTCACTAACACAGCTTAAATTTGTTAGGGTTTTTTTTTCATTCAGAATTATATTTCTTTGCAGGGTGAATACCAACTTGGCTTCATAATTCTGCAAGTATGTAACTTTGTTGGAGATGATAAAATTTTACTCAGTTACCAATGGCAGCGCTTTCCCTCAGTATATCCAATTAAGTTTTCATCCTAAAGCAAAGTCTTATAGATCACAGTGGAAACAAACAGTTGTCATGGGCTATGGCTGAACTGAATGCTAATCATGGCTGGCTTCCTTCTCCATAAAATGTTGCCTAACAGTGACATTCAGAATAGTATAAATGAGCCATAAATCGCATTTTCATTCTCTAGGCTCCATTTTGCAAATTCTGTAAATGAGTCATGCATCTAGTTGGTTGGCTTTTGATGCCACAGACTGCTGTGTCCTGTGATTTTAGATACTCAATATGTCTTGCTGATAAGCCTCCTTGTCCTAAGTGTAAGACAGAAAGGACAGAGGTACAGAGGAGAGATTCCAAAAACATTTAAAGAGGACCCATAAGAGAGAATATTTAAGAAGTGGGTTCAGTGTCATTCATTTACAATCTCATTTGTAAAGAACTCCTGCTTTATAAAAGGCATTGTGTTAGGTACTCTGGAGTCCTATTTATAAAAGACAGCTCAAGTTCTAAAAACTCACTATCCAGTCTTAGATGAAGGCACATACAGAGAGTATCACAGTATTATTTAAAGCAGGGATAGTCAGAGAATAGGCATACAGTGTGTTATGGATGTCCACTGGAGGACCAGATTGCATCCAGTGGAAAAGAAACATCACATCATGAAGGAGCTTTGAAGGACACTGAAGATGGGCTTGCCAAAGCAGTATGGAGCTAGGGAACAGCATGGGCAATGGCAAAATGTGGGAAAACAGGTGCATTTGGGCATAGGACGTCAGCCTGTGTGGTTGCAGAGGAGGGCACACCAAAGCAATACAGCAGAGCCCAGGCTGTGACAGACTCTGGGTGCTAGGATAATTCTTGTCTTTATTTACAAGGAATGCAGCAGATGATCTGTGAACAAGTATGATAAAGACTTTACAGCAGAAATACATCCAGTCGGAGACTTTCCTTGTAACACATTATTTCTCATCCTTAGAGTATGGTCCATGCACCTCTGCCAGTTCTGTTTGCTACTGATTCATACTGAGATAGGTGCAGAAAATGAAAGGAAATATTTAAGATGTTTTTAAAAAAATGTGCTGTGAAGTACATGATTTTGTATTTTCTAATACATAATGGGTTGAAAAAGGATTGATTCTCCACCAGAGATAATCTGACAGAGACCTCAGTGCTTCCCCTGCAGGGTGTTTAGCCTATAGACATATTCACTTTACAGTTGCAGTCAGAATTTTGTGTCTGTTTTTCTCTTGTTCCTAATTTCCGTCATCTCACTGAACATTTTCCTTAACTGCATTTTGAGCTTGACATTTTGATATTGCATCTTAATCATGACCTGTTAAAAGGAAAACAGCACAGAAATTTGTCCCATGTAATCTAGAGCAGGGGTTGAAAAACTATGGCTCATAGACTAAATCTGGCTCTCTATTTTGTAAATGAAATTTTATTTGAACACAGCCATGCCCATTTGTTTCCATTTTATTTGTAAATATTTCTGTGCTACGACAGCAGAGATGAACAGACACTACAAAGACTGTATAGCCTTCTAATCCTAAAATATTTACTAACAAGCCCTTTACAGTAAAAGTTTCTATGGAGAGTGGTTGAGTCTTGGAATGGAAATTATTCACCAAGAACCTCAAATACTTATTTTCCTGAAGGGCTAGCTAGGAAGAACTTTGGGACTATGCTGAGCTGCAGGAAGGCATGAAGAAAGAAGGCTCCCAAAGCACAGATTTGCACACATACCCAGGACAAGTGTGAAAGCAAGCTTAGAGGGCAGGCTGCATTAAGTGATCTCTTATACTGATTTTTCAGTTTAACACAGATAAGGATGTGAGCTAATGAAATTTGATGGGACGGACATCACCCCTGTTACCGATTTTAAAAGATCATGTCAGGTATATATCCTAGAGATAATAACACCCGCTTACATACACAGGCGGAGCTGGAGTTCTTTCAGTTAAGAATTTCTTTGGAAATGTGTTTTAGTTTTTGCTTAGGTTTCTGAAAGCATCAGGACAATCAGTAGAAGATCTGGGTCTGAAAGTAGTAGGTTCTTGTATTTGCATATCCAGAATTATATAAGAAGGAAAAGATGTTAAGTAAAACTTTTTTTCTTCTCTCTACATTTCTTGCTACATATTTGTGTAGTGGTTATCCTTGTGAAGCACATCCACTTGCAATATAATTTGCTCCATGGCACACATTTCCATACTCAGCTATATTCTCAGAAGCAAAATCACTCTGGAACTAAGAATAAAAGGAAGAGAACTAACTCTCTGCTTAAATCCTTTGTAAAACAAGAAGGGGTATGTTGTTAATCTGAAAAACAAACTGAACTCGTAGGTATTATTACCCCCACGTTACAAATAAAGACTCTGAGACTAGAGAAGTTACATAACTTTGCCAATGTCACATAGGTAGGAATTGAGGGAAACTGTATTTAAATCTGATATATGTTCTTCCCCCTCTCCTAGATAAAGTTTGATAAAAATAAATACCATGTCAGGATACAAATTCAGGTGGAAGAAACAGAAAATGAGCAAGATTGGGGTCCATAGAGTTTAAAAATTCCTCGGCTCAATATAGACAAGATCAAGTGGGAAAAGAATGGAAAGAAGCTGATTATGTACGTGTGAGGAAAAGACAGGAGTAAAGAGTGATGTTGGGTAGAAACAAGGGTTAGAAGAATATTGAATATGTTTTGAATAATCAAACAGGTTCCAAATTTTCAAGTCTCTGCATATATATATGCATTTATGAATACGTACTATGAACAATGAAACCGAACCTCTGCAGCCCACACCTAGAAGAAAGCAAGGGGGTAGAATTAGCCCTGTGGCTCACTAGGATCTGCTGGCAGTCAGAAACAAATTCATGTCTAAATGTTCTGTGGCTCATAAATCCAGCCGTAGGTAAACAATGTTTGCAAATCTCTAATAAGTTGGAAATGCATACTTATGCGTCGGAATCTGGACTATTCAAAGTCATTGCAAGGGTATATTTTATTTAAGTAACTTTTAGGAAAATGGATCTTTTTCTTTTTTTAACTGTCTTAGGAAAAGAATTCTCTCTCTCTCCCCCAGCCCCAAATCTTTTCACACAAGTCTTAATCAAACCTTGATATCCACTTCTGTATGTGAGTAAAACAGCAGAAATTTGTATAAAGATTCTACAACTCATGATTTTTAGAGAAGTTTTTGACTCAGGATACCATTAAAAGTTGGATTTTATTTCCTTATTTGTTTCTGTATTATGTTAACAACTACTTCTTGTGATCCTAAGGCCAATTTCAATATTAAAAGAAACAGACTGCCAAGCTCAGAGGTGAGTCATCAAGGAACCAATCTGCCCTTGACCACCTTCCTAGGTACTAATGGAATCAGATACTAGCACAGTAGCCCACCGGAATTTGACACTGTAAGAAATTATGGAGCCATGGAGGCCTGCAAATCACTTTGCTGCATTCTAGTCCACCTATATAGTCCTCAGACCCTAACACAAACGTGATAAAAACCAGTATTTTTTTTTCTGAATGAAATCCCCTACTATTTATGTTCCTTTGTCCTAGAGAAAGAATCTCCCATCCACTCAGTTTTTGAAGCTAGGCACCTGGGTTTCATCCTTGCCTCCCCCTGTTCTTCCCCATCAACACCTAGTTGTTTGTCTATATGTTTTAACCAATTCCAAATGATTCTGCCTTAGCACAGCTATATCTGTCTACTTCCAATGCCCTGGCCTTGTGTGGATGGCCAGTTTCCCAGAGGTTGCTGCAATTGCCTCACACTGGACTCCCCACTTCCATTTTTGTTTCTCTCCAATCCATTCTTCATCCAGCAACCTGAGTACATGTCCCACCCCAATATTAGACTATGGCTTTTATTTAAAAGTCGCTGTTGACAACTTTTCTTTGAAGCAAATCCTGACTCAGGAACTTGATCTAGAATGCTCAGCCATCTGACCATCTCGTGCTTTATCCCTCATCATGTGCATTTCTTTTTCTCTATTACGTGAGCAACTTGATACAGTTCACCAAAAGCACAACCTCATTTATTTCCAAGCCTTTACTTATATTCCTTCTGGTTAGAACACAATTCTACTCTTCTCTAAAGACTAACATACATGTATCTTTGAGGATACAGCTCAAAATTTAAGTAATTGGGAAAGATTTTTCAGAATGAAATCCCCACCCAGCCCTGCCACACACGGATGCACACACACATGCCTCATGCTTCTACCTTGCTTAAGTACATCTCTGTATTTCTCCCTCAAAGCAATTGGCATTTATATTAGTTTCCTCTTGCTACTCTAACAAATCACTGCACATGCACTGGCTCAAAACAGCAGACATTTATTTTCCTACATTTCTGGAGGGTAAGATTTTAACAAGGCTCTCATTGGACTAAAATCAAGGTGTCAACAGGGTTGTCTTTCTTGAGGTTCTAGGGGAGAATCCATTTCCTTGCCCTTTCGAGATTCTAGAGACCACCATCATTCCTCAGCCCCTCCTCCTCCTTCAGAGCCAGTGAGAGCAGGTCAGATCCTTCTCACATATTCTTACTCTTGTATTTTCCTCTTCTGCCTCTCTCTTCCATATTTAAAGATCCTTATGATTACATGTAGGCCATCTGGACAATCTAACCCCTGTTGTGAAGTCAACTGATTAGCAATCTTAATTCTACCTACCATCTAAGTTCTCCTTCACCATGAAAGATAAATATTCACACACTCCAGGGATTAGGAAAGGAACTTTTATTAGTGGAGGGGAGATTATTCTTCCTACCACAATGATTGTGTTTACTTATCTGTGAACACTGTTCCCCACACAGATCATATAAGGGTAAGTTTGGGAAGGGAAAAGGTGGTATTTGTCTTCTTATCAATGCTTCAATGCTTAGCAAAATGTCTGGTATGTAGTAGGTCAATACCTGTCTTGAGAGATGAATTAATGACTGAATCAGAGGGTTTATGGACCATTTTAGTTCTGTACCAATTATCTTGATGAAAGATGTCACTTACTTTGTAGAAAAGAAAGAAGTGTATATGAGTCCCTTTAACAATATTGTGCTCCTGGTTTTTGAAGTATTAAAGTATTTACCTCTAGAGGAAGCAGGATAGAGATCTCAGTGGTAAGATAACTGTGACTTCTCTACAGCATCTTCTCCAATTTGATGAAAAGGAATAGTTTTATTTTCCTTTGTTAAAATAGAGATGTTGATGATTATGGCACAGCATTATTCTGTGAAGTTGAGAGGGGACACAATCTGACTAGGCCCCCTTGTCAGTGTTGGATCTTTACCTGAGTTATGACATCTTAAGATTTCTTTCTAGTACCTATTAATTAAAGTTTGAGATTCTGATATGGTGTGATGAAATAAAACAGTGACCTGTATTTCACAAGTAGCTGATTTTTGTCTACTATCATATATTGTATGGATCCTCAACTTTGGCACTGCTAATATATTTTGAACTAGATAACTTTTTATTAGAGGGGAACTGTTCTGTGCATCATAGAATGTTCATCAACATCCTTGGCCTTTGTCCTTAGTTGTGACATCCAGTAATATCTCCAGATATTGTCAGATGTTCCCAGGAGGTGGGAAACAAAATCACCACCAGTAGAGAAATACTGATTTAATGAGTTAGATCATATTTAAGACAGTTATATCATTTTCCCCTTGAAGGCTCTTCCATATTATATCAGGAAGGAGAAGCTTTGAGAGAGAGTGTGTGTGTGTGTGTGTGTGTGTTTACATTGTGATGTGGGGTGACAGAATTCCTGAGCCCCTGCATGACGGTGCTTTGGCTGACCACAACAGGCATCCAAGCTAGAGAATTCTGCTTCTTTCTTTCTTTCTTTCTTTCGCTCTTTTTCAAGAATAAAATTCCTTTATTTCTTACTAACATGTCTCAGCTCTTATAACCATTATTTGCCTGTGCTTGCTACATCATGGAAGCTATTATGACAGATTTATAGGCAGATTTATTTATCTGCCTATATATACAGATGTATCTATCTGTCTATCTACCTATCTATCTATCTATCTTTCTATCTATCTATCTATCTATCTATCTATCTATCTATCTATCGAGGAGCTCTTCTTTTCCCTTATATACCTTTCAACGTGCTAGTGAGGGAATTTTGATAGCCTCTCACATGAACACATTTATGTGCATGCATCATGAAAAACAACAGCTACTTTCAAAAGCTGACCCAGAAGAGCTGGTCCCGTTCTAGATGGCTCATCCTTATCCACGTACTATGCTTCCTATACTTTTAGGAGAAACAGGTGATTTATTCTGGACCATATTATTTGCTTATGCTGATCATCTAATGAGCAACACAACTGCCCAGTAATTGGTTTTATTGGCTTTTCTGGAGTGCAGCATGAAGTGTAACCATCAGATAGTGTCTCTCTGTTTCCAGTGAAAATTGCTTTTAATTTTTTGGTTACCTGATAAGCCAGTGAGAGAGAAATGTTTTAAGCACATAATCCTAGAGCCCATTGGCACAAGTGATTTTATTTTCTTATCTGCTAGCATCCTTTTCCAAGCAGTTTTCCCCTTTAATCAATAGTTTATAATTCCAAAGCTAAGAAAAATCAAGACAGTTTTTGTTTGTTCCTTTGTTTAGATTTACTTTCATTTCTTTGCAAGATAAGCTTGCTGGCTTGGTCTTCAATGTACCTAATTTCTGGGAACTGCAAAGGAACTTTGACCTCATCTCACCCCCAATTTTTTCTAGTGTTAAACTTAGAGATTTATTTCTTTAGCAATAATTTTTGGAAAATTAATCAAATCTAGATGGTCTGTCTTGATTTAATACAATTTTGTTATTTATGTAATCAATAGGTGTAAGAAAAGAACATAGACTAATTATTGGTAGGAATAGAGGAGAGAGTTCTGGAGAGTACTGAAGATCATCATTCCCTACTTAGCAGTTTGTCCCCAGTGAGTTCCAAGTATTGTGTTACCTCTCATTATGCTAAATTAAGTATGTGTGAATACATAGATCTGTGATTCTCATAGGTACAATTGAGTAGCAACCACATGCTTTTAATAGATGGGTGTTGTTTATATACAAGAATTATATCTGACTACTCCTATTAGAAAATAGAAAAAATTCTCCCTAAAAGTAGGTAATATGTATGTTTTTTTCACATTATTTTATATTCAATGTGTAGAGTTCTTAGTAAGTTTATAATAAATGATTGAGTTAATGAGTAAATAAATGAGTGATAAGAGAAAGAGATATAATAGTTATTTCTCTTTATTCTCTTAAATTGCAGTTAAATTTTGTAAGTCCCCTGCCAGGAGGGTTGTCCATCAAAGTCCCATTTCAGATATGCAGTTCACCCACGAGACTTAATTGGTTTTCACAGTAGTCTTGGTTCTCCAGGGATCTGTGCTGTGTTTGACATCCTGGGCCTGTAGGCGTAAAAGGCTGTTTGGAAAGTGGAAAGTGTATAGGCTTTTGCGTCCTTTGATATTAGTCTGCATCCCACATCTACTTCTCACTAGCTTCAGGATCTTAGACTCCTTGAGCCTCCATCACTTCCTGAAAATACAAAGAACTAGCACAATCTGTGGATTCCTTCTTCCAAACAAGCTCAGAAAAACAACAGATCAGGGAAGAAGGTTTGAATCTTAAGGGTTTTGTGCAAAGTCCTTGGGGATACCAAACACTTGTATGAACTGATGTGTGGCAAGTGGCAACTTCTCAGGATTAGGGGTGGGATACCAAGAGCAGAGAGGTCGTGAAGAGTATTGAACATTTTTTTTGCTCTGTCACCACCTGAAGATTTTTGGCTGCCCTGATGCCCCAGAGAGTCAATGGTCAGTAACAATTACTTGGGCTACTTAGTGTCCATGATGCTAAAAACCAGCTCAACCTGGGGAATATATGAATGAATGGTTTTACCCCCCCTAATACTCCTTCCCCTTCCAAACACCCAGCCACGTATATTACAATCTAAAGGGAGTATTTCCTCTTTCAGCTAGCTTGATGTTCAAAGGGTTTAAAGGAGATTCCCTGATCATATTATTTGTCTAGTGGAAAGGCAGCAAAGCAGGTGGCAGACAAAAGCTCTGAGGTACATCCTCTCTCATCTCCTTAAATCCACAAGAAGAACACAGACTACTAAGGCCTTGGCTTTGGTTACTTCTCTGTACCCAATACACCCAAATTTTTCACCAAAATAACCAGATGCTTGAGAAATACAGCCATTAAAAGAAGACATTAGACAGAGCAATATTTATTACATAAATTTGAAAAAAAGAAACCAATGATTTAAATTGTTAAAAAAGCATATGCAGGGACATAGGGAGAATCTTCATAAATTAAGCAAAACAATGGGCAAATTAGTCAAAAAGTGTAGTAGTTATCATCACAGCCAAGAGCATTCTAAAGAGACCTGATGATTACATGTAATGTGGTATTCTGGATGAGATCCTGGAACAGAAAAAGGAAATTAGGTAAAAACTAAGCGAATCTGACTGAAGTATGGACTTCATTTAATAATAATGTGTTAATATTGGCTCACTATTTTGACTAACGTACCATATTAATGTAAGATGTAGATGTTAGTGATAGGGGAAACTGGACATGAAGTACCTGAGAACTCTATATACTATCTTTGCAACAATTCTATAAATCTAAATCTATTCTAAACTAAGATATTTATTTTAAAAAAAAAGTAAGGACTTAAGGTTTTAGGTCCAACATACAAGGAACTCAGAACCATCCATTGGCCCATTGAAGGGGGAGAGGGGCTGAAAAGTTCTTGTCACTTCACAGCCCAAGGGCAGACTCATTAAAAACTAGACCTAATCATAGGACTATAGAATCCCTTCCCCCTATACCTTACCCCCACATTTCTAAGAGCCTATTTACAGCAGTGCTTTAGCCCAGTATATAATATCAAGCTATCAAGAAAATATTACAAAGCATACAAAATCCAAAATTACAGTTTGAAGAGACAAAACAAGTGTAAGAACCAGACTCAGATATGGCAGGGAAGTTGGAATTATCAGACCATTCATTTAAAACAGACTTGATTAAAATACTTAGGACCCTAATGGATAAATAGGCAGCATGTAAGTAACGCTGGGCAATGTAAGCAGAGAGATCAAAACTCTAAGAATACAAATTGCTGGACATAAAAAACACTGTAACAGGGCGCCTGGGTGGCTCAGTTGGTTGAGCAACTGCCTTTGGCTCAGGTCATGATCCCGGAGTCCCGGGATCGAGTTCCACATCGGCTCCCAGCTCCATGGGGAGTCCACTTCTCGCTCTGACCTTCTCCCTTCTCATGCTCTCCCTCACTCTTTCTCTTTCCTAATAAATAAATAAATAATCTTAAAAAAAAAACACTGTAACAGATATGAAGAATACCTGTAACAGTCTAATTAGACTAGAAGTGGCTAAGAAAAGAATCTTTAAGAATGAGGATAAGTCAATAGAAACTTCCAGAAAAAGATAGCAAAGATAAAAAAGGAACAGAATATCCAAAAAATGTGGGACATATATGTAATGGGAATACTAGAGGAGAAGATAAATAAATGAACAGAAGAAATATTTGAAATAATAATTGAAAATTTTCCCAAATTAATGTCAAACTATAAATCCAGGAACTTCAGAGAATACCAAGCAATATAAATGTCCCCCAAAAAACTACACCCAGGCATATCATATTCAAACTACAGTAAATAAAAGATAAATATCCCGAAAAAAAAACCAGAGGAGAATACACCGTACTTATAGACAAAGGAAAGAATTATTTCTGACCTCTCCTCAAGAATTTATGTAAGCAGGGAGAGTGGAATGAAATATTTAAAATGTTGAGAAAAAAATCCAAACCTAGAACTCTGTCTCCTGTGAGATTATCCTTATAAAATAAAGGCGAAATAAAGACTTTCTCAGACGAACAAAAATTGAGGGACTTTTTTTGCTAGTAGACATTCCCTGTAAGAAATGTTAAAAGAAGTTCTTCAGAGAGAAGGAAAGTGATATAGGTCAGAAACTCAAATATACATAAAAAAAAAAGAGCATCAGAATGAACAAGTAAAAGCAAAATAAAAATATTTTATTTTTCTTAATCTAACAGAATAGTTCAATATAATAGCAATGGTATGTTCGGTTTTATAAACACACATTAATATACATGTATACCTGCATATATATGCATATGTGTGTGTGTGTGTGTGCCTTAGTATGCTTATTTATTAGTGAAATAAATGACAGCAAGGAAAAGAAGGGAGAAATTAGGATTACTTTATTATTATAAGATATTTGCACTACATGAAGTAGTATGTTATTTGAAATTGGGTTTGGATTAATTGTAAATGTATTTTGCAAAATTTAGGACAACCACTAAATAAAGAAGTATAACTGACATACTAAGAAAGAGAAGAAAATGCAATCATATAAAACTCTCAGTTAAGACCAAAAAAGGCAGAAGAAGAGTAGAAAACAAATATAGTAACAAAGAACAAAGGCAGCAAATAGAAATCATTAATAAATATGGTATATATTCAACTATATCAATAATCATTTTAAATGTCAGTGGTCTAATTATACCATTAAAACACAGAGATTGTCAGAGTGAATCAAAAACAAGATCCAAGTATATGTTGTCCACAAGAAACTCCTTTTAAATATAAAAATAAATAAGATTAAATGTGAAGGAATGAAGAAAGATATGCCATGCTAACTAACACTAATTAAAAGGAAGTGGGAGTAGCTATATTAATGTCAGTGCAGAACAATGAAATGTATCAAGAATAAAGAGGGGTACTACAGAATGATGGAGTTAGTTCTCAAAGAAGCTATAACAATTATTAATGTGTATATGCCTAACAACAGAGTGTCATAAAAACTGAGGCATAACTGATTAAACTGCAAGGAGAGATACATGAATCCACCATTATAATTAGAGAATTCAATGCTTCCCTGTAAGAAATGACAGAAAACAGTAAGGACATAGCTGAACTCTATAACACACCATCAATCACTTGTTTTGTAGTGGACATCCATAAACTACTTCATCCAACAAGAGCAGGATACACATTCTTCTCAAGTTCACATGGAATATTTCTCAATACAGGCTATATTCGAGGTGCTAAGGCACACCTTAACAAATTTAAAAGGATAGAACTCATACAGTGTCTGCTATTAGATCATAATGGAATTAAACTAGAAATCATTAATAGAAATATATCTGGAAGATTCCAAAATATTTGGATATTAAATAACACACTTCTAAATATATAAGGGTCCAATTAGAAATCACATGAAAAAGATAAAAAACATTTGGAATTAAATAAATGTTAAAACATTGAATTGTGTGGGATGAAGTAAAGGCAGTGCTTAGAGGGAAATTTATAGCATCGAATGACTACATTAGAAAGGAAAAAAAGTCTGGGGTGCTTGGGTGGCCCAGTGGGTTAAGCCTCTGCCTTCAGCTCAGGGCACGATATCAGGGTCCTGGGACTGAGCCCCACATCGGGCTCTCTGCTCAGTGGAGAGCCTGCTTCCCCTTCTCCCTCTGCCTGCCTCTCTGCCTACTTGTGATTTCTTTCTCTCTGTCAAATAAATAAATAAAATCTTTTTAAAAAAAGAAGGAAAAAAATCTAAAATCAATAATATAATCTTCCATTTTAGGAAATCAGGAAAAGAATCCAAAGTAAGCAGAAGAAAATAAATAATTAGAGCAGAAATCAAAATAATTGAAAAGAGGAAATCAATAGAGTGAATCAATAAAACCAAAAGGTGATTTTTTAAAAAGATTTATTTATTTATTTATTTAATGTTTATTTTAGAGGGAGAGCACACAGATGTGGGGAGGAGGAGCAGAGAGAGAGAGGGAGAGAGAGAAGTCTTAAGCAGACTCCCTGCTAGGCGAGGAGGTTAATGTGGGGTCTGATCTCAGGACCCTGAGATTAAGACCTGAGCCAAAACCAAGAGTTGAACATTCAACTGACAGAGCCATACAGGTGCCTGGTTCTGTTTTATTTTGTTTTGTTTTTTAAGATCAGTGGAATTGGTAACCCTCTAGCCAGGCTAAGAGAATAAGAGACAGCATACAGAGTACTAATATCAGAAAAAAAAAAAAAAAAGGATAAACCACTACAGATCCCATAGACATTGAAAGGATAATAAAGGTATATTATGAACAGATCTATGTCCACAAATGTTATAATCTAGATGAAATGGGTCATTTCCCTGAGAAACATAATCTGGCAAAATCACAAGAAGTAGACAGTTTGAATAGGCTTACATCTATTTTAAAGCTTGAATCAATAATCAGTAATCTTCCAAAACAGAAAGCAGGAGACCCAGATCCATTCACTGGTGAATTCTACTAAACGTTTAAGGAAAAAAAAATACTGATTTTTCCTTAAAATCTCCTTCACAGGCTGGAAGGAAAAAGAATACTTTGTAATTGTCCTATAAAGCCAACAATACTCACTGCCAAAACTTTGTTATAAAAAAAATCTACAGACCAGTATTTTCATGAACTTAGATATAAAATGTCTTCAACCAATTACTGGCAAATAAAACCCAGAAATTAATACAAAGAATTGTATACCACAATCAAGTGGGATTTATCCCAAGTGTGCAAAACTGCTTCAACATTTGAAAGTCAGTTAATGTGATCCATCACATCAACAAACTAAAGAAAATCACATGATCATATCAACAGATAAGAAAAAAATATATATATATGGGCCCCTGGGTGGCGCAGTTGGTTGAGCGACTGCCTTCGGCTCGGGTCATGATCCCGGAGTCCCGGGATCGAGTCCCACATCGGGCTCCCAGCTCCATGGGGAGTCCGCTTCTCACTCTGACCTTCTCTCTCTCACTCTCTCTCTTTCCTAATAAATAAATGGGTGAAATCTTTAAAAAGAAAAAAAAAAAATATTTGACAAAAACTAACACCCATTCCTAATAAAAATTCCTAGAAACTAGGTAGAGAGGGGGACTTCCTCAACCTGATAAAGAACATCTATAAAAGCTGTACAGCTAACATCATGAGGTGAAAACCTCAAAGCTTTCCTGCATAGATCAAAAACAAGACAAGGTTGTGGAATACAAGTTTAGTATTAAAAAGTCAGTCATTTTTCTATATATCTGCAATGAATGATTGGAATTTACAGTTTAAAACACGGCACCATTTACAAGATAGTCTTTTCAACAAATGGTGCTAGAATGACTGAAGAGCCACAAAAAATGAATCTAGACACAGACGTTAATTATACTGTTCACAAAAAATTAGCTCAAATGGGATCATATACTTAAATGTAGAATACAAAACTATAAAACTCTTAGAAGATAAGAGGAGAAAACCTAGATGACTTTGGGTATCATGATGATTCTTTAGATATAACATCAAAGAAACAATCTGAAAGATAAAATTGACAAACTGAACTTCTTAATGAATTTTAATAATTAAATGCTTCTGCTCTGCAAAAGTCAAGACAATGGAAAAACGAGACACAGGCTGGGAGAAGATATTTGCAAAGGAAACATCTGAAAAAGGACCATTATTCAAAATATGCAAGGAACTCTCAAAACTCAATAAGAAGAAAAATAGCAACCTGGTTAAAAAATGTGCAGAAGATCTGAACAGACAGCTCATCAAAGAAGATATACAGATGGCAAATAAGTATATGAAAAGATGCTCAACATCACATGTCCTTGGGAAACTGCAAATTAAAACGATAATGAGACACCTCTGCAGAGCTAGTAGGATGGCCAAAATCTAAAACAGTGGAAACAGCAAATGCTGATTAGGATGTGGAACAAGAGCTCTCGTTCATTGCTGTTGAGAATGCAAAGCAGGATAGCCACTTTTGAAAGAATATAGATATCAAAATAATTAATATTTTACTGAATAAAGACTGTAGTGTATTAAAACAAATGTAACCAAGTCATATTTAGCCCAAGATTAAGTTTTGTTTTGTTTTATTCATTAGAGAATGACTACGTGTTTATGATCCAACACTGGGAAAGGCTTTTTATAATAGTAATAGTACCAAGGGGAGAGCTCTAGCAAAATATCTTATTTATTTGATTACACCTAAAATTAAGAATTTTGTTATGTTAGGGAAATGCGAAGAAGGTTAAAAGATCATAGATTGGGAGAAAGGATGGAATAAAACTTATAAACATTTATATCTAGAATATATTAAGAACTATGTAAAAACTGCAGGAAACCCAATAGACCAATGCACAGTAATACAGTATCTATTGATACCAATTAATGTACGTAGATAGAATATGTAAAGTTTTAATTTATTTGGCAGAAGTAGCACATGGGCTTTGTTATCAGACATCGTTGATATTCTTACTCTGGTTGGATCAAATGCCTTAACCTAACTATGCTTCAGTTTTCTCATTAGTGAAGTGGATATAGTAAAATCCACCATCCCATGATTTTGTTTATTTGTTCTGGTGAAGATTAAAGCATCTCATCTGAAATATGGAGCCCAGTACATGCCATTTATGAAGAGCTCAATAAAAAAAGAGCTCAATATCTACTATTATTACATTAAGGAGGTTTGATATGTTAAATCATTTATCCAGAGAGTCTGTAAAATTGTCTTTGCATGTTTTAAAGCCTCTACCTATGATAGTGAGATCCTCTGATTTATCTGATGTTGAATCATTTAACAGAAGGCATGTATTGGAGTCATAAATTTTGGAGTTGTAAATGTTCCAAGGAGAAAAAAAAAAAGCTTTAGTTATTTTCACTTTTTGCACAAGGCAATTGAGATGCAAAAGGTTCTTCACAATTTCAACTCCGTAAATTAGAGGGAAGTCCGATGTGTTTGCCCTCTAGTGTTGTGTTCTTTCTGTAATATTTATTGTCATTATTTCAGTTTTGTTTAGGTTTTTTTTTTTTTAATTCTATGCAAGGTTTTGCAGGCGCATCAGACAGAATTAGACTAAGTTTCCTCCCATAAACAGCATGTTAACCATCTAGAAGGATTAAAAAGGCAAGTATGCAAAGATTTCTAAAATAATAAAGACTTTAGTAAATGCCATAGGAGAGAGGTACAAAAGTTGCACAGAGACTCAAGTGTTTGCTAAGGCTTAGTGAGAGAGTAAATATATCGAGTGGCTTTAGAATAGAGACTACTCATGGTGTTCATAGAGAACGAGAGAAAGAGAATGTTTTGTGTAGAGAAAATATGAGCAAGGGCACAGAGGTTGAAAAGAATGAAATATGATTAGAGTATGATAAATAGCCCAGTTGAACTTAAGAAGCATGTTTTATACACGAATAAATGTTTTATTAAGGAAGGAAAAGAGGGAAAGGAGGAGGGAGTTACAAGAAAGAAGTATGATGCAAGGGAGGGAGGGAAGCAATGAACAAATGAAACCAATACCATAAGAGGTCTTAAATATCAGGCTGAAGGTTTAATATTAACTCAACAGACAGAGGGATTTAATTAATGCTGCTTTCTTTTCAAGATTTTAGCTGGGTTTTTTCTAGCAAACTCAGTTTAGAACTGGTGGCCGTGCGTATGTAGAGCATTGGCTTTCGTCACATGAATTTATGATTCTTGCTGTTCCTTCCTCGGGATGATAATCTGAAAGAGTAAAAGCAAAGACAGTGTGTGAGAGAGTAAATACATTATAAATCCAGCCAGAACCCAAGCAAAATAAGCAGTGTTTCTGAAACACAGTCATGACCGAGAAGAATGGATGAATTATTACTCTGGCATTTCCTTTGTTATTTATGTCTAGAAATCAATCAACAACTGAAGGACCTGAGTAATTTATAAGTCAGGTGCTGTCAAATACTTGTTGGTCTCAACTGGTATAACCTGTCCATGAATTCCTATGAAGTTTGATGACAAAAGAAAACAATCTTATTACAAGCCTGACATTCATAATCTGGTGCATATTATTCTAACAAGTTATAAAAATATGAATTAAAAATACAATAGCTGCTGAAAATAGAAGTGCCCACTGACTGTATAAAATCTTTCCTCTGTCCTCACCACACCTTGTTTAATAAAAATAGATGTAGGTGATGGAACATTTATTATGGAAACAAGTTAACCAAAAAGACCTGTCAATTTGATGGAGGAGGTTATTTGTTCAACAAAATATCCAAGCATACGAGGTAATCTGGAAATCCAATAGGGAAAGCAGGGGCAACTCTGTTTTCACTTTTTCCCACCTGCCTTCTCAACCAGAAATAAATGTCTGAAGAGCACTGCTTAAAAGTAGAGACATAGTTTTATGAACATACTTTGCTTCATCAGAGTGAGAAGGACTAAGGGATAGTTGGTCATCACATGAGAGCAGAATTTAAGCAAGAATCTTGTTCAAAATAACCAGATAGTTTCTCTCCCTGTCCCTATCCTTCTGTCTCCTTCACCACTTCTCCCTCTCCCTGTCTGTTTCCTTCATCTCAGAAGCAGTTGTGTGGCTCCGCAGACCCATTTTAGCCAATGGGCCTATGTTCATGTGGTCAGTCTCTCAGGGCCAGAGCTACATTAACCAAACTAACAGATATCTGATGAATAATTTGGGGTGCCAAGAAATTAGTTTAATAATGAGGAAATATAATTGATAGACAAAGCAGATGTTTCATATCAACCAATTAGTCTACCATATTCCTGCAGACTACATGGTAAGAAAAGTTCTCACTGAAAGGTATTTTGGTAAGGAATAATCAGATAAAGATGAGTTAATTAGGCACTGTGAATGGCTCATGGTACCCCGTGATTATTCCTATTCCTCAGGTTGACCTGAAATGGTCACACTTGGGATCTTCTACTCTAGTGTCAGATTGGATTGCTTTTTTTCAGGATAGGCTGTTTACAATGAAAGTCGAGCCATCACCAAATATCAGTAGTTTAAAACAATCCAGTTTTATTTCCTACTGGTACCTCACATCCGTGTTGGGCATCATGGTTCTCATCAGGGACCGAGGCTGATGAGAGCCTCCACCATCAGGAGCCTTCCCAGGCATTGTGGTAGTAAAGCAAATTATGCACTAAGTCTTTTTTTTTTAAGATTTTTATTTATTTGAGAGAGAGAAAGCAGAGAGAGAGAGAGCATGAGAGGGGGAGGAGAGGGGGCAGAGGAGAAGCAGACTCCCTGCTGAGCAGGGAGCCCTGGATCATGACCTGAGCCAAAGGCAGATGCTCAACCCACTAAGCCACCCAGGTGCCCCCATGTACACTAACTCTTAACTGCTTCACTCTCGAAAGTGAAACACAAAGCTTTCTTTCAGGTTTTGTTGGCTAAAGAAAGAAAAATGGTCACACCTGACTTCAAAGCACAAGATATGCCAAACATATTCCATACCTTAAAAAATTGAGAACTGGAATACTGTAAGTAGCCCTAAGGTCTTCCAAAACACATGAACAAATTTATACTCTTTGAGTTCAGCTTTTTTAGATATATTATTCCCTCTGCATATTAAATTTTACCAGTTTTCTGTAATATGCTTTTATATCTGATAATGATATACATTCAAATTCTCACAGGTTTTGTTACTTTAACTGACATGTTTGGTGCCTAAACCCAGCAAAATAGTCATTGCTTAGTGCAGGTTACTTGGATAGAGAACTGAACTCAATTATTATTTGTTGACTTTTTCAAGTTTCCATTCTTACAGGGTCATCAGTCTGCTTGCTGGTATTATTCCCAAGTACAAACACCAGGAATTACCCCCTGAACTATATTGGATTAATAACTAGGTAGGTCTGGGTGTCATTGTTCCAGAAATTGAAATTCACTAAAATTACGTGAAAACTGTTTATTTATCAGTTGTGCAAAGTTCTGGCTAATTTCCCAGAAAAGAATTATTGCCTGGCCATAGATGATACCCTCTATTTAATAAGCAGCCATATGATGAGGTAGGTGAGGTCAGCGACTTTAGAGCAGGGCAGATAAGCTGGGGTACTTTTGGTACTTTTGTCAGCCCCTCTCGACTTCTTTTTCCTCAGATACAAAATCGAACAATGATAATCACCTTGAGGTTTTGTCATTAGATATGTTTCATTTGAAATGTGATCAGCACAGAGCCTGGCATAATAAACACGACCTCAGTTTCAGATAATGCTTGCTGTAGCAACTTTCTGAATGTCGTGCCAAAAGTCAGAATTTGAAATAGACACTCTGCTTTTAGGTATGTGCTTATTCACCTCCACTTAGTACAGTACCTAGCACGGTGTGGCAGAGTAAATGTCAAACTGATGTTTATCTGGAAAGCAGACAAGTTATTCTGAATGGGAAGCCTGCACTCACCCATTCTGCCACTAGATGGTGAGTTGAGGTAAAGCAAAATATTTGCTCATATTATTATTTTTTTTGTATGTTCAAACTGGGAGGAAATTACACACAAAGCAAAGTATAGATGTTTATTATTGTTTGTTGGTTTTTATGCTAGATGAGAAAATTAGGCAAATGAGCAGTATCAGTAAGGTTTCTGTGGTAAGTTCTCACCTAACAATCAACGTGAGCCCTGATAGTTGGAACATAAGATCCATGTTTGTTAATGTAATTGATCACAAATTACAAGGTTTGATTCACGGCTGGTGCAGATTGAACAATCTCAGTTCTCTCTGTTTTTGTTTGGGGGGTTTTATGTGTATTTGTGTGTGTGTGTGTTGTTTGCTTGTCAGTAAATTGTTAATCAACTAAAATGAAACAAAAGCAAATAAACAACTCCTAGAACTTCTTTTCTTCATCATCACCACACAGCCACAAATATTTGCTTCTTTGATTAGGGGAAAGTAGGGATATTTTTTTGGTCTGAGCTTTCTCAGAAATTGGAGTTTTACCTGTGCTTTCTTGATATGTTAAAGCTTTTCATTTCTGCTTCTTGGGTAATAAATTTATAAAAGAAGGCGATCTTTGAATTGCTTTTTTTAAATTTAAGATCTATCCTCTTTCTTCTCTTTTCTCTTTCCTTCCTTTCTCCCTTCTTTTCTCTCTCCTTTTTTCTGGCCTTCTCTCCCTTTCTTCCTTGTTTATTCCTCAATCAAGTATTTTTTTTTAAAGATTTTATTTATTTATTGGAGAGAGAAAGACTGAGAATGAGAGGGAAGAAGGTCAGAGGGAGAAGCAGACTTCCCGCAGAGCTGGGAGTCCGATATGGGACTCGATCCCAAGACTCCCGGATCATGACCTGAGCTGAGTCGCTCAACCAACTGAGCCACCCAGGCGCCCTCAATCAAGTATTTTTTGAATGTCTTTTATGCATCAAAAAGTATTCCAAGCACTAGAAATACACCACTAATATTCTGCCCTCAGAGGGATGTGAAGATGGATTATAAACTGAACGTAGCATGTGATAAGAGCTGTGAAGAGACACCAAGCAAGTGGCAAGCAGGATGTTTCGATTTTAGATCTGTCGGTCTGAGAGGTTGATATCTGAGAAGAAATCTGAGTGAAGCCACAGAGGAGCCCTTGGAGTTTCTGAGAAAGAATATTCTAAGCAGAGGCAACAGTAAGCATTGTGACTCTGAGCAAGAACTGTATGTAGGCAGAAGCCCAGTTTGACGGATTATAGTGCTTGAGGTAAAAAAAAAAAAAAAAAAAAAAAAGACATCCTAAGAGTGACCAAGGGCTGGAAGTCGGGTTGGGTAGAATTTTGTGGACCAGACAAAATTCTGGTTTTTATTATGAATGTAAAGTGAAGCCATAGAGGGTTTTGAGCAGATGGGTGGTATGATCTGGTTGACTCTTTAAAAGAACCACCTTAGTTGCTCTATAGAAAAAAGACACTAGAGAGAGCAAGAAAGAAAGCAGTGAGAGCAATCAAGACATGAACACTTCCATCCAGGCAAGGAATGATAACATGAACTGGAGTGCCGGCCATGGAGGGAGTGAGGAGGCATTGGATCATGAGATCTGCTTTTCTAGTTAAGTAAAGATACTCCATAGGATCTGAAACAGGGGAGCATGGTGATATCCCTTGACAGACTGAGCTGTGTAAGAACTCCACTGATCAATGGTTGATCCAATGGAACCCCTTGACTTTTCTTCTGCATTTCTCTCTGCCTGTTAAGCAGGGTTTTGAGTTTTGAAGATCTGACAGTTTAATCCAAATTTCCTCAATCATCATGGGAGATGGCATTCTCTAGCATAAAAGGTAATTTATCTCAAAATGGGAAAGGATAGTAACCTCCAATACATTTCATTCACAGTAAACAACTAATGATAAATATCAATTATTAGGACATCCATTTTGCAGAACCAAAGGCTTGACATATATAGCATTGCCTGGAGGCTTTGAAATTAGGGACAAATGGTAGCCCCTGGTCTAGTTAATGTGAAGCTTCCCATTGCGATTTTCCAGAGATAAAACCCCACAGTCTTGAGTGAGGTAGAAATTAAATCTTGTTATAAATTATGTGCTGAGACTATATTCTGCTATGATCCCACTGAGGCTGCCAATAAATAAATAGTTATAAAACAGACTCTGTCAGAGAACCAGAGTTCTATTGCCTACATCCACTCTCTGTTTGCTCCTTTCCATTTTATTTTTCTCTTGAGTTCTTTAAAAATGAACAATCCCTGTTGAGTTCTTTTTACCATCCATTTCTTTTTAGAAGTTAACAATTCATGCAAAATAGGCTGTAATTTTTTCCCTAAGTATTTAGCAGGACAACTTATCTTGATTTCAAAAAGCCGTCTAGAGTCTTTTCCCCTTTCCCATCAGTCTGGACAGATTTAATTAGTAACTGCAGCATAAAAATGCAAAATTTTCCTTGTCCCTAGATTGGTGTGCATATGGAAGGCATTTCCCAGCCCTCAGAATCACCTCTGAAGTCCTAAGATTGAATGGTCACTGGATTTATACATGAAGGGTTTAAATCCCAGGTATTTTTCTAGAGACTGTGCCTCTCTTCCTCTTTGACATTGCCATCCTCTGATTTCCTTTTCATTCCTGCTCTTTCTCACTTATGTAAGACAGTGATAGCTGCCTCAGCTATCCTCACTACTCTGACTCATCATCGTCCTGGATGATTTTGCTGTCTACATGTTGAATACTTCTACCACCCTAACCTCTTATGTTTTTAAACTTTCAATACCTCATGTTGGGAAAAAAAATGCTATATATGAGATGACATTGAGTATACCAAGAATCCATATGCTAGAATTCCTAAAATGGAAATATCCATGAAGCAGACATTATGTACATTTTACAAAAAGAAGCATGCAAGATTCTGATGTGTTGACTAGATCATAAAACCCCATCCCCAGTGAGAATGACGATTTGGGTTCAGCTCAAGGTTGCTTTGACTTCAGTTTACTACTGAAGTAAGAAATAGTACAAAGGAAATCTATGAGTTAAGGATAGGAACAAAGGTGGTTGTTCCCCAGTGCTTCCCTAATTCCTCATAGAGATGTACCTAAAAATCAGTGGTCAAGGTAGCCTGCCAGAAAAGAGGAAAATGCTTCTTTAGGAGGTCAGAGCCTTGGATTCACTGTCTTTCACACCATTTGGCTGGCTTAGAGGCTACATCAGTACTCAAAAGTTGACACTAATACCATATAGTGTGTTTCTCATGATCCACAGTTGCATACATCTGCAGAGGCCTGGTTAGAGACTTCTACATTGGGCCATAGGCTTCCAAATTTTTGAAGACATTAGGCAATGGTCTAATGCTCATAAACCATCAGTGTTTTGGATGCATTGTGAAAATTGTCTCCATCAAAGCCTGCTTTCATTTGTTTACCACTGAAACCATAATACTTCACAGTGCATTGGTAATGGGTAGTTCTTTCCAAAATTTTTGATAAAATGAGAGAAAATTAGGCCAAAATAGAATTCATTTCCATTTCTGAAAAAGATTTTGCTAATTTGGTCATATATTTATAAAGTTTTATTTTTTCACACAGGCATTTAGAACAAACCTTTCAGATATCCATGGGGTCAGGATGGATAAATATATATCATTTAGTAATAGGTGGGTGTATATAATCTGACATTTTCCAAAGTATATTTACAAAGTGTGCCATAAAAAACATGCTTCAAAAAATGAAAAAGTGGGAAATTTTTATTTCCTTAACAATTGTTTCAGTTTTCAGTTTTTAATAGTTTTTTATTGTTTAGTGGGGTTTTTTTCCCATTTATTCTATCCTCCTCCCCTCTCTAGAATATGAGCTCTATGAGATCAGAGGTCACATCAGATTTGTTTACTATTTATTCCTAGTCCCTAAAACTCCATGTGGTTTATAGATGGTATTCAATAAATAGTTATTTAAATGGATGAATAAATTCTGGTTTAGACCAAATATGAGAGAAGGAAATTCTCAAATAATTTAATATGCTAATGTGGCTTAGGAATCTAGAAAAATAGGTATACTAGGTAGAATCTGTCTGAGTGTCCACAGTCTGATGTGATCCACTGATAAATAGGAAGAAGAGGGGAAAAGATTTGTATTTTTTGTAATATCCGGAGACTCCAGTGAATGAAATTCATTATTAAAACCATAAAGAAGAATGAAAATTGAAAGGAGTTGATAGAGTTTTGCCAAAGAAAAAACAGTGAATGGCTGCCATGATATTCCAAGCCTCATGAAAAGGCAGAAACAAAATGGATCCATTCATTCAACAACTATTCATCAAATCCCCATTATTGCCCATATTTCTCTAGGATCTGAAGCCACCCAGATAAAATCCAGACTTTGTACTCTCCAGAAATTTATATTTAAATGAGGAAAACAAATGGAAAAAGTTTATGCAAATGAGAAAATTGTTCTTTAAATAAAGGTCTCTATAAAAATACATGCAGTTTAAAAAAATCTACTAAACCCCCCAAAACCTCATTCATATATGCATCAACAGCTAAGGCAAAGAGAAAGATAGTTATGAACAAAAAATGTATGTGGAAAGTTAGAGACTTTATAAACTTTTTAAAGGAAATACAGGGTCATGAATATATATAGGAAGAACAAGTTATACTCCTGTTCTAATTATACCATTTTAGACAAATTACTTCATCTTCTGCATCTGTAAAATTAGGCATTAGACAAAATAATTTGCTAAAATTTCTTAGATTTCCTACCATCTTTATTATAATCTTTATTTTTATAAACCTGTGTGGAAAACCCAACTAATAAACTAAGGTCAATTTATGCTCAATTACTTTTTTTTTCCCAGAGATTTTTACCCTAATAAACAAGAAATGTCTAATCTTTCAGTTGGTCGATTTGTGTGTTTGGGCAGTTTGACAATTTAATTCAGTTACTAAATGCTTTATTAAATATCAGATTGACAATTAGCAATAAAAATATAACGACCTGCCATCTCCAAGACCTCCTTTCTTAAAATCTCCTGTTGATATAGGTGGAAGTGACCCTGATTTCAAAAATGAAAATGCAAATAAAGAGGCAGAACTTCAATACCTACTGTCAGTCTCCTTTGAAAATCCCATAAACTACGTTGGTGTTACAGGAGAAAAATTTAAGATAGGTTGAAAAGTTACATGCATCTCCCCATAAAAGAATGATAGCTGCTATAGTTGAATATGGACAAGGCAGATGGGCAAAGCTACCAACTTTCTGATGAAATATTTAATGGAATGATTACTTAATAGGAAGAATTGCTGATCTGAAGATACAAACTTCACTGAGGAAGAGCAGCGTGTGCTCTGGGCTGAAGCAAAGGGGACTTAGAAGATTTTTCTCTTCTACAAATTAAGAGGGAAATGTAATACCTAATATAGGAGAACAAAATTTTAATTCTTCTCTCTTTTTCTATCTAAGATTCTTCTTTTCCCCCCTTTTCTGTTTTATGTTCAAGGGAATCATTTAAATTACAACAAAAATAAAGTGGAAACTCTTCATGTGTCTAGTAATCAGGGTAATTTTAAGTATGTCTTTAACCCTTTTTAAATGCTAAATTATATTTAGTGTTGATTCTAGGCGAAACTAGTCAGTGAGTTTCACTCCATTCCCCTCCTGAATCACTCCTTTACTATTTTTAAAAAAAGCTCTTTGGACTTTTCTCCCCAGTGCATAGAACTATTCCGTTGCTTCATGCTCTGAGTTATCCCTAGCCTTATCCTCCATTAGTTTGTCTATGCTGGGATCCATTCTCTCCAACAGAAGCCCCCTGCTCAAAGGCATGTCTGCTTCCCACCCTGCACTCATCACCAGTCTTGGAGTTGTCAGTCATTATCACTTGTAGATGTCTATCATGAGCTGCCTTAAGATTGATGGCCTTCAGAATGAGTAGGATATTACAGATAATGGGTGGTTTTGAGTTGGAGTAGGCTGCCTTTGAGATGGAGTATGCTCATTCATCCCTTGCTGTTTCTACCATGCATTCATTATGCTGCCATACCTGTCTTTCATGTATTTGGGTTTCTTAGCTGCAGTGTTATATGGTAGGAAGGGTAGACTCCTTCCAACAACGTAATAATGATATGAAAATTAGTGTGGGTGCAAGATAATAAGGTCAAAAGAGTAGAATCAATCAGATACAATGTGTTAGAGTGGAATTCACTCAGAATTAGGCAAATGTTGTTTTTTGCTCTCTTAAGAATCAGGGAACTGCAATTATAGTTTCTTCAAACCAGGCAATATTAGCGTCTTCTACTTTTATATTTTCTTTATAATTGTGTGTGTGTGTGTGTGTGTGTGTGTGTGTGTGTGTGTGTGTGTGTTATGAGAACTAAAGATCTACTCTTTTAGCAGATTTCCATTGGCGAGAATGGAAATTTGTACAACATTATGAAAAATAGTACAGAAATTCCTCAGAAAATTAAAAATAGAACTACCCTATGACCCAACAATCTCACTTCTGGGTAATCATCCAAAGGAAATGAAATCAGTATCTTGAAGAGATAGCTGCACTCCCACATTCACTGCAGCCTTATTCACAGTAGCCAAAATATGGGTATAACCCAAGTGTCCGCTGACAAATGAATGGATAAAGAAAATGTGATATCTATTTATCTATTGATATAAATAAATATCATAATATTACATTTTCTTTAATAATAAATAAGTCTATCTAGTAGTACTATACATAAGATATGACTCTTCTACTTGTATGTAACAGAAACCAGTCCAAACTGGTGTGCAAAAAAAGAAACTTTAGGGGGTGGCTGGGTGGCTTACTTGGTTGAGTGTCAGACTTTAATTTCTGCTCAGGTCATGATTTCAGGGTCATGGGATCGAGTCCTGAGTTAGGCTCCACACTCAGTGCAGAGTCTGCTTGGGATTCTCTTTCTCCCTCTGCCCCTTCCCCCACCCACGCCCCTGCTCATGCTTGTTCTCTCTCTATGAAAAAAGAAAAGAAAAAGAACTTTAAGAAATTTCTGAAACCATGACTTGGTTCAGGGACTTGAGCTTGATTCTGATTTCCTGCCTTGTTTTTATTTTTAGGTACATTCTTCCAAAATGTTAGCCAAGACACTTCACCAAGAGCTCAAATTTATGCCCTGGCTTCTAGAAAATGTCTTATTATTGACAGCAATTTTGCCCCATTTGGATCCCATGCCGGGAAGTACAGTTCACATAGACGACGATATCCTTGGCACAACTTAGAGCTCTATACTGTAGTGTTCTGTTTCCTCACCTCTTTCAGGTCCTTAGTCAAATATCAAGAGTTTAGGAAAGGCTTCCCAAACACTGTAAACTTACACCACCACCCTTACCTACCTTCCTGGATGTTCTACTCTCCATCACACATGTCACTACACCATACAGTACCTATGTTACAAGTCCTCCTTGTTTGTCCATGGTCTGCCACCCACCATTGAAACATAAATTCCATGAGGAGATTTTTTTCCTGTTTTGTTTTTTGTTGTATCCAAGTACCTAGAATAGTGCCTGACACCAATATGTTCCAAATTAATGAATTAAAAAATGGGTGATACTTCTAAAGAGATCATTTGGGGCTATTACCAAATGAAGGAGGAGTGAATGACAGGCTACAACAGTAGTTATATGTTCCAGATGTTTATTCATATTGTCTTAGAATTTAATTGGGTGGAATCCATATAATTCTAAGTACTTCTCAAGCAAACTCTTATTGCTGAATATTACATATTCTTTAGATCTCATGTGTAAAGTGTCACAAGACGTCAGTCTCTTAATAAGGAAAAAATATACATATTTCTGCATTCCGGGCAAAGTTGGCAGAGGTAAGCTGATTCATCCCATCCTTTAAGATAATGCCTGTCTCCATGCAATACAATGTGAATGCTCACCATACCATCTTAGAGGAGGACCAACATTTGAAAAGAGTTTATTCATTTTTTTATAGTATAAGGAGTGTGTGTGTGTGTGTGTGTGTGTGTGCGCGCGCGCGTGCGCGCCTTTGGAACACATTTTAATTATGCCATTATCTGTGTGCCAGGTAGCTCTCTGACTTCTCTCATGATTTCAGACCACGTTGGTCTTTGTTTTCTTCCAAGATAAGGGGCATGGATTAGGGACGTGTATTGTACATCCTGACACTGGGGACATGAGATCACAAACTGGATGGCCTTCACCTGACAAGAAATAGTCCTAACTGTTTTCATTCTCTCATGCTTCCTCTCAACTCAAAGCTGATTCTGTTCCTGTACCAATGAAGCCCACTTCACACTGGTCTGAAAAATAGCTCCTCAGAGGCGGCTTTAGTTGGTTCTCACTGTGGGATTTTACATACAAAGTATTTTATTCCAGCATCTAAGGGCTCTTAACTTGAGGAGAGATACACATTGAAAACATGTTTTCCAATAAAAATCAGAATGAGATCAGAAAAAGAAGAATTAATTTATAATTATTTTTAAGCAATCTCCAAAGAACCAAAGTATTAATCAGTGAATAAATCACCTAACCAAATTTATACATCTAAATGAGCCATCTTGTTACCTTGTACTCCTCTTTGGAGATAAGGGCTGTGCTTTTCTATTCTTAGCCACGTTCTCTCTTTTCACCAGTGTCTTAGAGGAAGGGAGGAGGAGAGAAGAATGTAAAAATTGTAAGAGGAAACAATTACTCAGAACTTGCTAAACACCTGGTATTTTTTAAATGCTTTAAACAAATTAACTCCTTTAGTCTTCACAAAGACCTGTTGCAGTAAATTTGTCATTGTTTGTCATTGTTTCTACTTCACAGATTAAAAAATGGAACAACAATAATGGTTTTAAATAACTTGCCACCAAAGGTTACACAGTTAGTCAGAGGAAAGGCTTATTTAATAAATATTTACTTACACTCTGTCTGGAAGCCAAATCTAATCCTCAAAATCATATTCCCATTTATATTCATTCATTTACTCCTTTAACATTTATTTAGAGTCTACTATATATTGTATACTCTGTTGGGTACCTGGAATCCAACATGAATAAAATACTTTGCTCCTAGCTAAAATGAAATTTACTTATGGACACTACGATCTACGCTGAAATATTTTAAAGGTTCAAAATGCCCATCTGGTTTCCCCTTATATTTAGTTCATTTGTGAAAAACAATCACCATTTCATGATCTAAGTGTCTGTGGAAGATAATCCTTCCATGCACTATAAAGTCTCCATTGCCCCAAACTTTTTTGTATAGTAGCATATATGTATGTGGCTAGAAATCAGTGATATAGTGTGTGTGTGTGTGTGTGTATACACACACATGTATACATATATTAGTATATGTATGTAGTTAGAAACCAATCAAGTATAAATATATATATAATATAATATATATTTCTCTGTCAGACTTTTCTCCTGGTCTCCCTTTCACCAAAGATACTTGCTAAACTTTCATTCTCTTGTTACTGAAAAAAGTTACACATATATATCATATATATAAGATATACACATATATATCGTACTTGTTCTAATGATTTTTTGGTACCTCTTTCTTTTCTCAAAGCGCATTCAACTGTGGCCTTGTTCAATGAAATAAGTTCATCCAAATAAGCCAGATGGAACAGGGATGTTAATTTATTTCAGAGAGGATGTGTCAGTCACTCTCAAAAATATGTGTTGTCTATTTTGCAAATGATTCACATCAATCTCCCCATTTAATACAATTATAGGGTTCTTAGACTGTATCTCTGTACACAGAAGACATCTGAGTTTTGTTTTTTTGCTTTGTTCTCTTGAAATTATGATTCTGATTAAATGAAAAACATCTACATGTGGATTCAACCTCTTTTTTTTTTTTAAGATTTTATTTATTTATTTGAGAGACAGAGAAAGTGAGAGAGAGCATGAGAGGAGAGAAGGTTAGAGAAGAAGCAGGCTCCCCGTGGAGCTAGGAGCCCGATGTGGGACTCGATCCCGGAACCCAAGGATCATGACCTGAGTTGAAGGCAGTTGCTCAACCAACTGAGTCACCCAGGCGCCCTGGATTCAACCTCTTAACTGATCTTATGAAGCATGAGTTCTTAACTGTGTGTATCATGTCCCTCCCCAAGATTTAACAGTGTGTTGGGCACGAAACAGAAAACAAATCCTTTTCTGAAAAGGCAATAGGTGAAAACACAATGTTAATCAGAATAACATATGTATTATAAAGCATAAATGAAACAGGGAGAATATTATACTCTTGTGTCACCGTATTTAAGATTGACACTTGTGAGAAAGATCATTCATTGCTAGTGGAAAATGCCAGAATGCTCACATCTTATTTCCCATGACAACAGATAAAGGCTGCATTTTGCTTTGCAGCAGTGCAACTGAAAGAATGGATATGAATAATCTAACCACTGAGTCCAGCAGACTTTAGGCTTGGCGTAATCCCACTGGAAGCCTGAGGAAGTGAATGCAGACTGAGATACAAAGTCCACAACAGAAGCATAGCCATGAGGGAAAATTCTCTTCTCCTCTGTGTCTTCCTTTCTCTTCTCTTCCTTTCCCTCCCCTTCCCTTCCTTCCCCTTCTTTCCTATACCTTTGAAAATCCAATGGTGCTTAAGTGTTAATGGCAGATAGAGATGCTACTTGGAGTCTTTGGCAGGCTCCTTTGGTGAATCACAGCACAGTTCTTTAGAATTTTGGGGCAAGGCCCTGCCATCACTCAGAGATAACTAGTCTTTTGAGAATCAACTCTTGGCCTGCTACTGGGTTTTAGAAGATACTGAATGCTTACCATGGGCCACCAAGTTACCATGTGTCCTGGGCAGCCTATCATGAACTGGGTATTATCGTGCCACCAAACCATAAATTTGGGCATGCACAGCAACACACTATCATCAGATGGAAGTAACATATAGTTGATTGGGCCAGAGCTGGCTCTGAGGGCACATGTTACATGAAAAAAAAAACATCCTAAATGCCCATGGTCCCCACTCCTGCTATACTGCCTTCTCTCTCCCTGCCTATGCCTGTGGCCAAATGAGGTTTTTTCTATGATCAGGAGACAGAGGAAGAGAGGACTTGGGCCTGGTTTAATGGATGGTTCTGCATGATATGTAGGCACCAACTCAAAGTAAATGGCTACAGTACTACAGACCTTTTCTGGGACATCCCTGGAAGATGGTAGTGAAAGGACGTTCTCCTAATGGGCATAATATCACACAGTGCCCCTACTTGTTCACTTTGCTTGGAGGGAGAAGTGACCAGACATGTGGTTATTCACATGAGCCAACTCTTCATGATAAATCTCTTTTTATATCCAATCAGGTCTATTTCTCTGGAGAACCCAGACTAATACACCTTCTTTTCCCATTTCCTCTTCTTTTTTGTTGGCTTTAAGAAGTATGTCCAGGGGGCGCCTGGGTGGTTCAGTGGGTTAAAGCCTCTGCCTTCGGTCAGGTCACGATCTCAGGGTCCTGGGATTGAGCCCTGCATCGGGCTCTCTGCTCAGCAGGGGGCCTGCTTCCCCCTCTCTCTTTGCCTGCCTCTCTGCCTATTTGTGATTTCTCTCTCTCTGTCAAATAAATAAATAAAATCTTAAAAAAAAAGAAATATGTCCAGTATTTATCCAAGATGGAAAAATTGCTAGTTGTGACTTTTGTTATTTTAACCAGTAATCTATTCCTTATATGAAAAATGGGGCTCCATTGCCTACTCTTTTAAATATTATTAAATAGTTATAATATCTTAATTAGATAATATAACATTAACATGATATAAATATTATATAAGAAATTTATTTTATAAATTATTTTAAAACATTATATAAATGTTATAATACTAAGTTAGGATTTCTTCATAGGATATAATGATCCTAAAACTGCTTCTGATCCTAAAATTGCTGTCCTGATCAACTTCTCTCTGACCTCCTTTGGATAACTTTGGATTCCAAATGCTGCCTTCTCTTTCATTTTCTAATGTATACAATGGAAGCTCTGCTGCTACTGCTAAATTACTACAGGCAGAAGACCAACCAGATATAGGACTTGAGATGGGGATCGCAATTGTCTTTCCACTTTTCAGGAGCCAGATGGCCTTACAAAAGAGTTATAGAGTGGTCTTTATCCCTTAGATCAGAGTCTAGAACAAAGCAGGAGGACCAGAACTCTATTTTAACATCAATGACTAGCACAGTGCATAGCACATAATAGATGCTTAATTCATGCCCAGGAAATGGCTCACTTGCAGTATGACTGCTCATATTCATGATGGCATGACTGTCCGACTGAATATATTAATGAAGGAAGGAAATAGTTCAGGGAATGCTTGCATTTCTGTTTTTCTTTTCCCCTCCCTTTCAATAAGGGAACAGGAGGGGCATGGACAAGAAAATTTGCTGCACAACAGAAATAGTGTTGGGTAGACACTTATCACTTGCAGATATGTCATAGTGCAAGATCTGTGTGGCTGTTAGGTCAATACATCTTTTTAAAGATTCCTCTTCTGAGATCATCCTGAGCACAGGGCTCCTTTTATATAAAGGTATTGGTATTTGTCAGATTTTATGACAGAGTAGGGACTATGAGTTCATAAAATCCTACATCCATAGGAAAACTACTCTTCCTAATCTCCTTTAGAATTATATGGAATTTTTCACTGAATTGTTATTAATTGGAATGTGATAAAACTGAAGTTGTGTTTTTTTTTTTTTAAGCTTGGTCACTTAAAAACAAACAAAAAAAATCCTTTATTATAGCTTCTCTCTTGTCCTTTACTTCCTGGCCAGTGGTAGACTCTGGCACAGACACCGTGGAAGGAAGCCTGGTTCCAAAAGGACCCTGTGAGGAAGAAACAGCATCCCCTCCATTGTCCAATATTGCACAATAGTGTAAACAGGGTATAAGTTTTCACTGTTAAGCCACTGATATATTTTTTAAAATATTTTATTTGTTTGTTTGAGAGACAGAGAAAGTGAGAGAGAGCATGAGAGGAGAGAAGGTTAGAGGAAGAAGCAGACTCCCCGTGGAGCCGGGAGCCCAATGCGGGACTCGATCCCGGAACTCAAGGATCATGACCTGAGCCGAAAAGCCACTGATATTTTGAGGTTGTTTGTTATAGTGTGTAGCTTATTCTGACTCATGAGAATCAAAGATGAGTCTGAAAATCATCCCTCCTCATAAATATGCCTTCCATCTCCTCCTGTACGGATTGTTCTTAGGACCTGAGGTATCAGGTTTCATGTCGTTTCTTGAAGACTGTGTAGCAAGTTGTTTGGCACATTATCAGTGACTGGTTTATATTATTAGAAAATACTAGATAACTGGGGCGGTTAGCACAAGGTTCACGGCCTCTGGGTCAGTTAAAAGGAAGTGTAGTTAGTGTGTAAGTGTAAAAACAGAGAACACTCAAGACAACTTCTGCTATTTATATTTGCATTCATTTATTTGTTCAAGGAATACTCTATAACCTTGCAGTGTCCTCCTTCCAGATTTGCCAAGCAAGACTGCTCAGAATGGTTGTGGTTCAGTGACTACTGCCTGCCTTTCATTCTCCCTCTGTCCAACCAAGAGTCTGTGTTGTGGCTCATCTGTTAGTGCTCAAACTCTGCACGTTGGGTATGAGGCAACAGATAACTTTTGTATTGTTGTTAATCAAAAATTCTCATGATCAAGAGATTAGATGTATAAATCTCAATAGGTCATGATATGTGGACTTTAAATTTGATGCCATGATTATGTACAGATTCTAAAATGCCCTCCTTGGAGAGGGTCTATCAGTTTTCTGTTGTTGCATAACACCTCCAAACTTTTGCCCCTTAGATAACAATAAACATATATTATGTCACACAGTTTGTATGGGTTGGATTTGAGAGCGACTGAGCTGAGTGGTTCTGGCTCGCAGTCTTCATTAGGGTTGCAGTCAAGAAGTCAGCTAGACCTGCAGTCATCTGAAGGCTTGACTTAAAGCTGTAGCTGCCACTTCTAAGGTGGCTCATTCACAGGGCTGACAAACTGATCTTGGCTTTGTCAGGAGGTCTCCATTCTCATCACATGGACTTCTCTGAAGGGCTTCTTAAGTGTTTTCATGATGTAAGAGCTGACTTCCTCTAGAACAAGTTCTTCAAGAAGAAAAATCTGCAGTGTCTCTCCTGACCTAGCCTCAGATCCATACAGCCTCAAATCTGCAGCTGCTTAATTGTTGATACAGCTCACCCCTATTTAGGTATGGTGGGGGGGGGGGTGTTATACAAAAGAATAAATAGCAGAAAGTGGGGATCATTGAGAACCATTCTGAAGGCTGGATAAGGAGGGTTTAGGCATATTTTGTGCTTAGGAGGGAAATGTATATTTATGGCTAAAAGGAGAGATTGGTGGATTGTATTATTTTTTCCTTAAAATCACTCTTTTTCTGGACCTATATTTACCAGCTTTGCTGTAAACAAACCCCAAACATCATATATCTTTCTTACATTACTTCTGTGGCTGTAGGTCAGGCTACTTTCTTTGCTTTATTATGTTCTGCTCTGCTCTATATATTTCCTCACACTTCATATGTCAACAAATGTTATGCCCAGATTTTGAGATCCCCAAATACCACCAGGGAGCCGAGTCCAATGCAAAAGCAAAAGAGCCCTTTATTCAAGCTAGCTTGAGCTATGTCTCCCACACCCACGGAGACAGCAGCGTGGTGTAGAGAAAGAGAGCGAGTTTCAAAAAGCGCAACAGTTTTAGAGGGGTCAGTGGCCAATAAGTTTGTAACACACAGAAAGTTGCTTAGTAACTGAACTAGCCTATCACCCTGGCCAGAATTGGCAAGCAAGTTTGGTGGGCAAAAGGCGGGATTTATATTCTTTCCTGGGCAGGGGTTCCGCATTCCTATTGGCTAACCCAAACCCAACCCATAGGCTGTCTGGGCTAATTAGCTCAAGGGAGGGCTGAGCCGCACTCTGACCCTCCCAGAGGCAGGTCCTGCAGGGGGGCCACACACAAGAAGGCAGGTGTAAGCAAAAGGAGCCAGCCTTGCTCTGCTCCTTCACAAAGTCACATGCCCAGGCCTAATAATAGGGTATGGAAAGATATTCTGCCTACAGAGCATGGAAAGAGAAGGAATACAGTTTTTCTTATTACCTGTAGTAAGCAGAATATTGTCTCTCCAAAGATTCCCCTGCCCTAATTCCTGGAACATGTGAGTAAGTTATGTTACATGAAAAAAGAGAATTAAGGTTGCAGGTAGAATTTATGTTGCTAATCAATTGACTTGAAAATAGAGAGATGAACCTGAATTATCCAGGTGAGCTCACTGAGATAAAAGGGTCCTTGAAAGTGGAAAAGGCAAGCCAAAAGGAGATTCAGGGAGATAGCAGAATGAGAAAGACTAGGCTCAAGTTTACTGGCTTTGAAGATGGCAGAGGGATGCAAAGAGCCAAAGAATGCAGGTAGCATCTTGAAACTGAAAAAAGCAAGAATATTAATTCTTCCTTAAAATCCCAAGAGGAATACAGCCTTTACAGCACCTTGATTTTAGCTCCGTAAAGCCATTTCCAATTTCTGACTTCCAAAACTGTTAAAATATTTTTAAAAATACATAAACACTGTCAAATTAAAAAAAAAAAACCTGAACTGAGTGAAAAGAGGCTTTCTTCAAAAGGATTATGGCAGAGGAGGTGAAAGGAGCTACTGTAGAGAGAGAAGGCTATTGTGATAGGAAGAACACTCTGAGCATAAACTCTGCAAGCCTCTCAAGGGTTAGGCAAAAGCATTTGTTTGTTTGTTTTTATAGTAAGGAATAAACAAGGCTAAAAGGAAGTGGATGTGGGAAAGTGTGATGAAGGAGTATGACCTGGGAGGATAGTAGATCATAGAATATTTTACTTTGATGTCATTCTTAGATGTCATTCCCCGCTGAGCAGAGAGCCTGATGTGGAGCTCGATCCCATGACCCTGAGATCATGACCTGAGCCGAAGGCAGAGGCTTTAACCCACTGAGCCACCCAGGCGCCCCTACAGGACTTTTAAGGACGGCCATATGCTGCTCAGGCTGAGGTAGGTCAGAGTTCAGGGGTGAATCTTACATAGTTTTTGGTTAATAAGCATTTTCTTCTAATTGATTAGTGAGGACAGTTCATGTAATCATGTGTGGGGCTAAGAATGGAAATTTGCAGGGTATTTATCAGGCTTTGTCATAGGTCAACAAGCATGGGGAGGGAGGGTGAGGTGGCAGACATCCCTGAGTTGTCTTAATCTAAGGCTTACAGAGAAGGATGGTTCTTTGAGGTAAATCCATTCCCGGAACACGAAGTGGGGTGGGTGGGTGAAGGGAGTGCTTCACTTTCGCTCTTCACCAGGATCACAGGGCTCAGGCAAAATTTAACATTTTCAAGAATAAATTTGTATTGTTTAAGTCATTAGTTCATAGTAAATTTTTTGTGGCAGCAATAGAAAAGTAATATACTACCCTCTGCCATGTCACTTGCAGTGCTTTTTTTTTGTATCATAGCCACAGCTGACCTATAAGTACCAACATTTAACGTAAGTAGGAAATAAATCTCTATTGTTATAAACCATGCTGATTTCTTTTTTTATTGTAGCCTTACATTAAAGGCTGACAAGGCATTATCTCACACACTATCTCCAACCACTGTGCCACATGCTCACACACAGATACTTGTATGGCATATAGAACATTGCCCTGAACATAGTAAGTGCTAAATGGTAGCAATTATTAATTTTGTAAAATATTCTTACTTTTGTTGTTATTCGAATTTCAAGTGGAGATATCAGGTCATTGGTTAGATTCATATGTCATAATCGAGAGGTGGAAAAAAAATCTGAGTCCACAGCATATATTGTCCCCATGATATTACCTGAAGGATTAAAGTATATAAAGAAAACTTCTGAGGCAAAAGAAGAGGATCAAAGAGTGTAAAGATAAGGGCCAGTCGAATAAAGAAGAAGCAAGAGCAAACAATGACCCAGAAGCCCTCCCACCCAAAAAAAATCAAGGAGAGAATGATCAGTTGTTTCAAATGCTGGTGATGGGCAAGTAAGATAAGAACGAAAAATGGACCATTGCATTTAGCAAAGTAGAGACCTTTGGTGATTTTGGCAAGAGATGTTTCACTGGAGTGTAAACATCGTAGTCCAACTGGAGTGGTTACAAAAGAGTATGACAAAAGAAGAACGAGAAAAGTAAATATAAAAACTCTTGTAATGATCTTTACTATAAGAAGGAGGAAAGATGTGAGGTGACAGTGGGAGAGGTATGTGGAGTCAAAGAAGTCTTTTGTGTTAGTTTTACTGTTTTGTTATTTCCTATGGAAGATATATAGAGCATATTTATAATCAGACGTAAATGATCTGGTAAAGTGGGAAATTTTGATAATGTAGAGAAAAGAGTGGAGAATTGCTGGAAAAATACTCTTGAATGGGTCAGAGGGATATTCCTCCACAGTAACAAGAGGGAAAGGGGAGTATCAGAGTGTAGATGTGAATAGTAAAAAATTTGATTTTGGGAGCACATGGCCTTTTCCTTCTAATTGTGTTTATTTTCTTAGTCAAGAATGAAGACAGAGGAGGGAGTGCAGTTGTGTAGCAAATCAAATGTAGGGACTGGTCACTCGGGAAGGTGGACTAAAAAGGGAAATAGATCATCACGGTGGGATTGCTGAGAAGTCCCCTAAGGACCAATTTGATATTTGTGGCCATTAATTTCAAATGAAACCAGTCAGCCTTGTTTTCCTCTACTCATGTCCATCTGGGTAAATGTGTGGACAGGGTAAATAGAGGATTGAATATAATCAGAGTTATATCGGGTAAGTGGTCAAAAGAAGAGAAGAGAAAACAGGAACATACTACTCCATGGGTGCAATAGAGCATAGTATCTAAGCTGTGCATAAAGGAAGTGAGGACTTAAAGAGGAGAGACAGCTGAAACTTGTGCGCAAGGGAGTCAGCCTTCAAAAAAGTATAAGGACATGTTGAATTTATGATACTAGAAAGAATGTATTAGAAAGAGGTGAGTGGGTGTTCGAAGTGGAATGCTTAAAAGTGAGATTATGAAGAAAGCCAGTCACTGGCAATAACAAGGGAATGAGCATGTAAGGCAGAGGGTGTGCAAGAATGTTGGAAAAAGAGTCAGGGCATGAGAGGCTAGGACTTTGAAAGAATCATCATTTGGACATTAAGATCTTTAAGAATTATGACAGCAGTATTATTGGAGAGAGTGATATTGAACTGTATCTGTTGAGATCTTACTATACTCGGCGTCTTGGGAGAAAGGAAGTTATAACAAAATGAGAATGAAATAAACAAAGATAAAATATCTCACCTCGTGGACTATCCCAGTCTTGTCCTCAGCTGATTCTTCTGAGGAGAAACAGACTGATGGGTCTCAGCTATGATGGGAAAAGGCTTTGTCCAAAAGAATGTCTATTGGTGGCTCATATGACCTAAATAACTATTGGGCATCTTTATCTATCTCTTTGTTCTCTGCATTATTGATTTCTTATAGTTACTTAAAAATTGTAAGTATTCCTTATTTTCATTTATATGGAGATCTTATTTTTGGACACCAAATCTAAAAGCAAGTCAGAGTTTTATTAGATATCCTGTTAAAAACTTAGGTGAGAGGGGAGGAAAGAAGTGGTGTGCAAAGGACTGTAATGTTGTGCCCCGTCTGCCCTCAGATTCATATGTTGAAATCCTAACCCTCAATGTGCTGGGTATTAGGAGGAGGGGTCTTCAGGAGATAATTAGGTCATGAGGGTGGAGCTCTCATAAATGGGATCAGTGTCCTTAGAAAGGGACCCTCTGGACAGGGCTCTCTCCTTCTTCCATGTGAGGATACGGTGAGAAGTTGGCAGTCCGCAGTCCAGAAGAGGGCTTTTACCAGAACCTGATCTTGCTGGTACCCTAATCTCAGCCTTCCAGCCTCCAGAACTGTGAGAAATAAATTTCTGTTGTTTGTAAGCCACACAACCTATGGTACTTTGGTATAGTGGCCCAAACAAATGAACACTTGGCCCTTGTGTCAAAATCCCACATGAATTAAGTTGGTAGTGTCTAATCCTTTGTGGGTCACAGAGTACTATAAGCAATGAATTCAGATAATCTATTTACATGAGGGATTTTTAAAATGTAGGCTTCCCCTAAGTATTTTTCATTTAACTAAAATGTGCTGTTGGTAAAAGAATGAGCTATAGGAAAGACTTACTGAGTGGTGTGTGCTTAAGGCATAGCTCTGGGTGATGTAAGTAACTTGGAAACACACACTGGAAGAAAGAAACAAAATAACATCCAGATAAAATACTTAAGGAAATAAACAAGAAACATCTGTCAAAACAAAACAAAACAAAGAAGGGATGCCCAGGGCATATAGGCTCCACCAATTGAGGGAAACAAAACAAACAAAACAAAACATTAACCTCAAATTGATATTTCCCTAGGCAATTTCATTATGAGTCTCTGCAAAGGACAGCACCTTCCACCTCCCCCCTCCACCCAACACACACACTCTTTTTGTTGTTGTTGTTGTTGTTATGTTATTCACCATACAGTACATCATTAGTTTTTGGTGTAGTGTTCCATGATTCACTGTTGCTCCATGCAATACATGCCCTCCTTAATACCCATCACTGGGCCAACCCATCCCCCAACCCCCTCCCCTTTAAAACTCTCAGTTTGTTTTCCAGAGTCCAAAGTCTCTCACGGTTCCTCTCCCTGTCCAATTTCCACCCTCCTTCACTTTTCCTTTCCTTATCCTAATGTCCTCCATGTCCCCCCACTCCCTCTGCTCTAAAACCCTTAATTTGTTTCCTGGAGCCCATAGTCTCTCACGGTTCATCTCCCCCTCTGATTCCCATCTCCCTTTCTTCTTGCCTTCCTTCTAATGTCCTTCGTGCTATTCCTTATGTTCCACAAATCAGTGAAACCATATGATAATTGACTCACTCTTTTAATTCAGCTCAATTTGTAGCAGACAGAGCCCAGGGGAGAAAAATGGCAGTGGGATTGTAGGATTTGATCTCCCTTCAGCACCTATGAGCTGGTAAATGTGGAAAATAAAGATACGTGTGTGTATCACAGTATCAGTAGCTTTTGAAAAATGGAAGCTTCCAGATAACCTGCCCTCTACTGAGAAAGAGACTACTCTGATATTAATTTCTAATGTTATTCACGGGGTTGGATACATCATACCAAGAGCAATAGTGAACTAACTAAATCACACATTAACTTGCTTAATAAGAAAATAAAAGTTACTTTCCCCTGGGGATCTTCATGGTCTTTTGCTACAAAAGCATAGATGTTAAGTGAAGTGAAGAAGACAAAGTTAAAACACTGAAAACGCTCTTGAGAAGAACTACCTTCTCAATAATAAAATTAAAAGTCATCAAAAGAAATTACGTGCAAACTCACCAAAACTGTGAGTTTTAGCTGTGTTGGATAGAAAATTAACTTTTTAATAGTATGGAAATCCATATCAAGGTTTTGATTGGGATGAGGTCTGGGATACACTGGAGAAGGGGGACGGAGACCATGAGAAAGCAGAGTCACAAGGAAGGGCTTATGAGAATCACTACTTAGTGAAGAAATGGAAAACCATCATTAATTTTTCTGTCTTGCTTTATCCAAGCCATATAGATGGGTGTGTGTATGTGTGTGTACACATAGACATTTAGTATATATTGTGCTTGTAAATATATGTATGTTCACATGCATACACATGAATATTCACATGTGCACATGTGTTTATTTCTTCTGGCTACGTGAATGTTTTGTGATCCTTGGTTGTTTTTTTTTTTTGTAACCTGGTGTAAAGAAAATCTCATCATACTGCCTATGAAGCCTACCATTTACCAAAGTTAGACTGCTGACTCTGGAGCAGAGGGATGTGGTCACTCATATAGAAAAGCAGTGAGTGCTATTGACACACAACAACTAGGGCGTAGACTTAGAATTGCTATCCTGAAAGACTCTGTATGCTTTTACAAGCTGATATACATAGCTTGAGTTAAAGTTAAGGTCAACTCCTGAATAAACCAGGTCCACATAATAACAAGAGCTAACATTTTTTTTCAGACCTTATAATATGCCAAGCATTATGCTAAATACTTCAATTTGATTATTTTATTTGATTCCCCCAAAAATTCAGTGGAGGAACTATTATTATCTCAATTTTATAGATGAGAAAACTCCAAGAGCATAAACAATCCCCTATGATGACACACCTGTATAGAGTGGCAGAGGTGTACACAAGGGTGCCATCTTGTTCCAGAGCCAATTATTACGCACTACATGATGCTCCAGATGACCTTAAGCCAAGTGCTTACTGAGATTAACCTCCATGAAAAACCTCAGGTACATTCTGTAACTTATTCAGATCAGGATACATAGTTCATAAACCTAGTATTCTGACAAGAAAAAAAGGTTTATTATATATAGTTATATATATAAGCCTACAGCATTCATGGCAATGCAATGACATTGCCCAGGGGGGCAAAAATGGAAAAACCTCATCAGCATTCACAAATTTCCTAAATATAATATAAAAATATATTACTTGTCATACTTAATGACTATCTGCTGCCACTTGGAGTGATTGGAGCTTCATTTGCAGACTTTTTTTGTTTAAAACTGCTGTCTGTCTCCCTTTTTTTCTTTTATCAAACCCAACAGAATCCACAAACAGCACTAGATCCAAAGTCGCAATGTGGAGTCAAAGTATGACTGAAGAGCAGTAGCAAAGTAGCAAAGGCAAAGATTGCACTACCCCTGAAATACCGGGCAGACACACACTGGCAAGCAGGCATGTTCCCATAAGACATAGATTTTGGAAAACCTGGCCACTGCTCCAGGAAAGAGAGCACTCTTTGAAACCATGTGTATGAATGTCAATGTCCTCTAAGACACTATTTATGACTACATTATAAAATATGGGCAAATCTTGACAGCAATGACTTTCTCTAACACTGCATTAGAAAGTCTGGTTTTGTAATCTCTGCATCTTAAGACTATGTCTTAACTCTTTTCCTAAATCCAGTGGGTATTTCTCATGCTGCATCTACAATGGGCATTATTTCTCTCATAGCTACCCAACTCACATCACTTTTTTTCTGCACTGTATATACATATATTCTCATATATGTATATGTGTATGTATGTATATGTACATGTGTGTGTGTGTGTGTGTGTGTGTGTGCCTAACTTTCTACTGGTGAATATCAACGCTTTACAATAATGGACATGCACTTGTTGTAGAAAACTGAAGCAACCGAGGAAACTCAAGTGGCACACGGAGCACAGGGGGAATGCAGCTTTATTCGCGCCGAGCGGGCTCATGGGATCACTCCCAAAGACTGAGCAACCTGCAGGGATTGGGGTGAATTTTTATGGCTACGGGTGATGGGGCAGGGAAACGGGACATTGTTGCAGTCTCTCAGGGCCCATTGCCATGCCCCGTCCCTTTGTGTAGAGCAGCGGACAAGGAGGGCTGGGACCCAAGGTCTCCATTCCGCCTCAGTGTAGCTGGGACCCTTGGGATGGGAGAGCAGCAGATAGGGAGGGGCTGGGGTCCAAGGTCTCTATTCCGCCTCACACTTACTCTTTGCCATTTTCCCTTTGCATGTTTAGATTGCTTGCTTGGTAGCCCTGTAATCACACTTGAATTTTTAACTGTGACTTTATATATTTCTCAAGTCATTTCAGTTGTAATACTTTGTTTCCTTAACTAGGTCAGTTCAGGATAGGCATTCTCTCTTGTATTTTCTTCAGAGCACAGGTACATTAACTATAGAAGTTGAGAGCATATTTTGTGTACTTATACATTTTTACAGAATTTATCAGATCCTCAAAGGAGTCCATTACCTAAGGAAATTTTAAAAGTCCAATAAACTCTCCCAAGTTCACATCCATTATTTTATACCCTCCATTAATTAATAACTAGGAGAGAGGCACCTGCGTGGCTCAGTGGATTAAAGCCTCTGCCTTCGGCTCAGGTCATGATCTCAGGGTCCTGGGATAGAGCCCCGCATTGGGCTCTCTGCTCAGTAGGGAGCCTGCTTCCCCCTCTGTCTCTGCCTGCCTCTCTGCCTACTTGTGATCTCTCTGTGTCAAATAAATAAATAAAATCTTTTAAAAAATTAATAGCTAAGAGAAAAGGAAAGTGTTTTGGTCAAGATCTATACTATAGTATATATAGTATATACTATATTAGCGCTAGACTGCACAAAATGAAGTCACATGACTGACAGGCAAAATGCCATTTTTACCACATCAATCTATGTTTAGATTCTTAATATTTGCTTCAGTCTTGTGTATCCTATAGTTTTTGGGAAACACGAGATAAAAGAATGATTGAAAATGTATTCTCTAATTTCAAAAAGATGCAAATCTGAATTATTTCTTCAGAATTCTATCAGAATAGACTGCATGATTCTCTTCTGGATGCATTGATATGGAATCATAGAATAAATCTTCAGTGATGATGATAACAAATATCCCAAGGAAATGATTCTAGTTTTTAGGAAGAATGATGCAAAGGTATACTTACTGCTAGTGTTTTGCTTAGGAATGCTTTTCTACCTCCAAGTTACAGTGGTCAGTCCCATCCTAACTTTTCCATAAATAAAAATACAGTTCAGGAAAATGAGAGTGTAGGAAAAAGAATAAGGACCGCTGTCCATTTTAGAGACCATCGGGTACAATCCCAGATGCCATCAAATCTGTTGACTTAGAATTTTTACTTCAAGTATAGTTTTTTTTCCCCTTTAAATCTTTTCCTAAGTTCCACTTCATTCACCTTAGATTGCGTGTACATTGGATTTTTCCATGTGCTAAGGCAGTATTTTCAGGAAGTAGTTCTTTTTCAGCACTTTTAAATCCCAAGATGAAATAAACTCCACTTCAATAAGCTTCAGTCTTTACAGCACCAGATAGTTTCCTGAGTGCAGAACCTTCTTTTCGAAACTAGAAACTCGAAACTCATCCTCCCACTTAAGAAAGTAGTTTTGGTTTCACAAACCCCACCCATCTATTGTGTCTCCTTGAAAAGCACCAAGAATAAAGAGAAGTAGATGATCTCTTGAGAAAACTGTGAGTTTGTAATCTACTTCCTGCTGAAAATTACTTCAAAAGTAAATTTGAGTCGATTTTGAAAAGCAAAGAAAAATCCCTCTGTTCCTTCTCAGTCAATATTACTTGTGACTTACTCTCTCTTATCTTATGCTTTTCTTACTTTTCTTTCTTCTTCCATACATGGCTAACCTTGGGGATCAAACTCCAATCAGTCAAAAGCTATTAGGGAAAGATACTTGACAATTCCAAAAGAAAAAAATATATACAGAATAAGAGTATTTAGAGGATAGAAATAAGACCAGATAAAGCACAGTTTGAAAGAATATAAAGATGACATTTTGCATATTAACAAAGAAAATAAAAGTCTCAATTGTATTTCATTTAAAAAAAGTAAGGGGGAAAATTTTAAAGCACTCAAGAGTTTTATTGAGTATCTACTATGATCACTGCTCTGTAAATATATCCAGAGGAAAAAGATAATGGGATATAAACTAGACTAAGTCCAACCATTAAGTCACTTACCATTTATAAGTAAGAAATAAAACATGGATTTTTGAAAGGTAAACTGACAACAAAATAGTAAGTGATTGCTATGGAAAGGAAGAATTCCAGAAATGTCCCTGCTTGAAAAGTGTGTAATATTTTTAGTATTTGTAATCAGTTTTTTTCAGTTATATAACCTTTAAAGTTATGGGAGATTTTCATATGGATTATAACCTATTATCCCTAAGTTAACATTTTAAAGTATGTAAGTCTCATTTTGTAGATGAGTAAAATGGGGTTCACATGTTTTAAGTAAATTTCCCAATGCCATATGTTCAGAGGATATTAGAGCCATGACTTGAACTCTTGTCTTGTGACTCATGGTCCTAAACAGATACAGGATGATCAAAGTAAATTAAATGCTGGAACTTAAAAGAGGAATTCTATATTAATCACTTAATTTGCTGTTTCTGTACAGAAATATCTCAACCACTTTGCTAGATATTGAGGCTATATATATGTGACTGAAACATAGCCCCTACCCTCTCAGTGAAGGCTAGGTAAAGACGGATAGCAATACCTATTAAATATGATACTATGAAATGACTGAAGGAATAATGATCAAATAGCATTTGCTGAAACCCTTTGAAATCTTGGAATGTTGTACTGGAACTCCCTCAAAGCAGGCCCATGTGTAATACAGAACATCAAGGTTTGAGAGTTAGGAAGAAATAAGTATCTTGCTCTTAAAAGGGTCACCATCTGAGAAGAGAGAAACTTACCATTTGAGAGAAAAAGAGAGTGCCACACTCTGGGTAGAAGCCCAGTCTTCAAGAGGGAAAATCTGCTTTTAAATCCCTGTGAGCAAATCTCTGTATACTAATAATAAGAAAAATTAAGAAAGAAAAATTAAGAAAACAATCCCATTTGCAATAGCATCAAAAAGAATAAAATACTGGGGCACCTGGGTAGCTCAGTCAGGTGAGCATCCGACTCTTGATTTTGGCATGGGTCATGATCTCAAGGTCATGAGATCAAGCCTCACGTTGGGCTCTCTGCTGAGCATGGAGCCTGCTTGGGATTCTCCCTCTCCCTCTCTCTCTGCCCTACCCCCTCTAAGAAAAAATAAAATATTTAGGAATAAATCTAACTTAGGAGATGAAAATCTGTACACTGAAAAAAAGAAATTGAAGAAAGCACAAATAAATGGAAAGTTATTTCATGTTCACAAATTAGAAGAAACAATATTGTTAAAATGTCCATACTACACATAGTGATCTACTGACTCAATGCAATTCCCATAAACATTCCAGTGGTATTTATCACAGAAGTGAGAAAAACAATGAGTAAGGAATAGCAAAAGACCTTGAACAATCGAAGCAATCTAGAAAAAGAAGAGTAAAGCTGAAGGTATCACACCTCCTGATTTCAGACTATTTTACAAGGCTGTAATCCAAACATTATGCAATTGGTATTAAAAAAGAAAAAAGAGCTCATAGATAAAATGGAAAGCCCAGAAAAAAATTCATGCATGTAGTCAATTTATTTCTACAAAGTTGCCAAGAATAAACAATGCAGGGGTGCCTGGGTGGCACAGTTGATTAGGTTTCGGCAGGGGTTGTGATCTCGGGGTCATAGGATGGAGCCCTGTGTCAGGCTCCATGCTTAGGTTGGAGTCTGCTTGAGATTCTCTCTCCTTCTACCCCTTCCGCTCTGCTCTCTCTCTCTCTCTAAAATAAATTAAAAAATCTTACAAAAAAGAATTAACAATGCAGAAAAGATGGACTATTTAATAAAAGATGTTGGAATGACTGAATGCTCACGTAGGAAAGACTGAAACTGGATCCCTATCTTTACATCTACACAAAAATCAATTCAAAATGGATTATGAACTTACACATAAGACCTGAAACCACAAAAGTTCTAGAGGAAAACATAGGGAGTAAGCTCCTTGACATTGGTCTTGGCAATGATTTTTTTTTTGGATTTGACACCAAAAATGAAAGCAACAAAAGCAAAAATAAACAAGTGATGCTACATCAAACTAAAAATCTTACTCACAGCAAAGAAAGCCATCAAAAAATGAAAAGGCAACCTACAAAATGGGAGAAAATATTTTTAAACGATATATTCAATAAGGAGTTAATATCCAAAATATACAAGGAACTCAGAGACACAGGTTAGATGCACAAACAGTTGGCCCAGATCTCTATCACATCCCCATTGTTGCACTATTGCTTCCTCAGCTCAAACCCATGGTTCCATGGGGTTCTTTTTTGACCACTTGAGAGAAGGAAGTAAAGTGCTGAGCTTGGTTCATACATGGATAAGGCTGGTGTATTGTATGAGCTCAAAGTGGATGGCAGCTGCATTATAGTTCCACTTTGGAGTGGTCCTTAGAGACAGCAGAGATGGGAAATCCTCCCAATGGACAGAGCTACCCGCAGTGTACCTTCTTATCTGCTTTATATAGAAAAAGAAGTGGCCAAAAGTAAGAATAAATATGAATTCATGCACAGTGCCAAATGCCTTGGCTGATGGCTGATTGGTCAGTTGTCTGAAAGGAATAATTGCAGGAACAGGAAAGTCTGGGGAAAAGCATATGAGTAGGCTATAGAAGTGAGTATCAAATGTGAAGATCTTTATTTCATATATTAACATTCACTAGAGAACATTTACCGTAGAAGAAGCTTTAAATGACTAAGAAGTTAGGAAGTCAGAGTGATTCAGCAAGTTGGCTGCTGTCAGTCTCTGTCATCATCCATCCCAGTGCTGGTACAATGTGCAAATTAGTGAGGTACTCATAAAGCTGGGGATGAAAATCATCCATATCCCCAATAGCATGGCATCCCTGAAGCCACCTCTGCCACCCAATGTCCCACCTGTCAAATAGAAATGAACACTGAGCTCTTGATATGCATCATACTTTAACTCTATACACACCATTTAGGGGAGAGTGGTTATCTCTATTGAAATAGACACATACCCTGGATAAGAGCTTATCTTTCCTACTTGTAGGGACTCAGCCAGCACTACTACCCCAGGGCTTATAGCCATGAGATAGGGCTTAGTTAGCCAAGCCCTGATGGCTGTGCATCTTTCGCAAAGAGAAAGAATGCAGTATCAGATAAATTCTAATAATCTAGAAGCATCAGGGACTTAAGTTGGAGTCCCTTCTTCACGACTATGTATGTTTCCATTATGACCAATGCATTTTGGATAAATGAGCAGATATCCTGTTCAAATTATTTTTGCTCTTGAAAAACTACAAAATGAAAAGATTAAAGTATCCTCATAATGAAAGAGAATATCAAATATTGTTTTTGCCCCACTCTCTTAGAGTAGGTAAAATTTGAGAGTAACGATACAATCCATTGAATAAAAACCCCACTGGGGGTACTAAGAGATAGTCACTATAATCACTTTTTGATTCATGCTGTGCGGCATGGCACTTAAGTATTATATATGGTTTGGACTTAAAACGTAGTCATAGGTCTCATGGTTGTGTTAGTTCATCAGTAATTAATAATGATAATAGCTAAAACATATATAGCATCTCTTATGTACGTGACACTATTCTGTTTACATGTATTAACTCATTTGAGCTTCACCTACAGTCATTGAACTCTTACTAAATAAACTTTATAGTGTAGGGAACTGAGACACAAAGAGGTTACGTAGTTTATCCGACTAGAAAGATAGACATCTAGGGCACTTGTTAGCAGTAGTCAAAAACCTTCAGAGTCCTTGCAGTGACTTTAGCTGCAGAGAGAGGTCATCATATCTTCTTCGGGAGTTGGATGGAAAAAGAGAGCAGTGTCTCCTGTATAACCCAGCTAACATCAGCTTGTGTAAAATTCTACACCTGCAAGTCACGAGTTGAAATTTCTAATGTCAGAATACTGTTTAGTGTCCTGTCTCAAGCCAAGTCTTCAGAAAGGAACTCTATATCTGCTTTTCTAACTCTATTCATTCCCTTCTCCATCTTGTGTCTGTACTTTTACCATATGATTCTTCCTCAGAGTCGGCTTCCCCTCCCTTCTCAAACTCCTCAAACTCACACTTTCAATAGCTTTGGGATATATGCATGATAGAGTTTACCTTCACCAGACATTCAAGATGCTAATGTCTTTACCAAATATTGGAAATCACATTCGTTTGCTGAGCCCCTGAACCCACTACACATTTTTTTTTAGCCTTCACACTTTTACCTAAGCAAAGTCAATAAAGCAAGGATTACCTTGATTTTGGTTTTGTTTTCTTTATAAGCCTGCACAAATTATACCTACCTTTCAAGATACAAGTTAAAATAGTGCTTCTATAAAGTCTTCCCTCATCATTAAAGCAAAATGTGACCTCTACCTCTTCAAAAAAAGACTGGGTAATTTATTTGGCAATTGTAGTGTTTATCTTAATTGGTTATGTGTGTGTGTGTGTGTGTACACTTGCATTCAGCAATTATGTCTTAAGTTTCTTTTGAACTATACTCCTACATTTGACATTTTGTGTTTTGTTTGTGCTAAATATCCAGTATCTCAATAGTATTGTGTTATATTTGATGTTTTAATAATGCATGGACTTTGTTATTCCTTTTATATTTCTCATTACAAATGCCTAACAGCATATTTGGTGACTCAATTTAAAATGGCATACATGAATAATGTTTATTAGCATATTGACTACTCAGCACAATAGGCAGCCCTTTCTCAAGGTGAGGCACTGACTCTCATTTGGTAAACCCAGTCCTCACTTAGTATTTCCTGAGAGAAACTGAGTCATTTCCTTGGGTTTCTTTCAAGAAGGGAAAATCGTTGCTCTAGAGAAGAAATAATCATCTTCTAAGCAATAAGGTTATTGAAAACTACTTTGGTTGAATAAATCCAGAGGAATTCTCATTCTTGTTATGGGTTGGCAGGGGTATTCTCTTCCTGATAAAACAAGAGAAAATGTCTATCTGGAATTTTAAGCACTTTCCAGGGTGGAAGTTTCCAACATCTTGATTTTCCCAGGACTCCTGCTGGGTAAGCTCATCTGCCTTCTTCATTGTTTGCAGATGGTGAACTATATAAAATAATTTATTTAATTCCTTTTCTCTTTTCTCATTTTACTCTACCCTTTCACCATTTTGTCGACATCAGAACCATCTCGTTGCAAATGAAGCTAAAACATTGAAATCTCTGCTGAGCCACAATCTTGCATTTATGACTGCTCAAGGGACACGTGTAACAAGACGCCTTGTCAACACTTTGACACAGAACTCTTTACTCTCATTCCAAATCAGTGTGTTCCCTTTCCTTCCATCTATCCCTTCCTCCACGCACTCCATCACTGACCCTTACACTGCCTTACTCTAGTATTACGGATTACTCTCTCTTACCTGGAGCATTGGAATCGTCCTCTAAGTACCCCCTTCTTCAGTTTCCTCTTCACTCCTCTGTGAAATCCCTGAACTCTTTTTCCAGATTATCACTCATTATAGAACATCTCTCCTCATTTCATCACTATAAGAATGTGAACATGTGAACCTCTTAACTTTTGTCTTTTCATCCCTTTGTCACCCATTTCCAGAACAGTGCCTGCCACGTGGCAAGCACATAATAAATACCTGTTCAATGGGACACCTGGGTGGCTCAGTGGGTTAAAGCCTCTACCTTCAGCTCAGGTCATGATCTCAGGGTGCTGGGATCGAGCCCCGCATCAGGCTCTCTGCTCAGCGGGGAGCCTGTTTCCCCCCCTCTCTCTGCCTGCCTCTCTGCCGACTTGTTATTTCTCTCTCTGTCAAATAAATAAATAAATTAAATATTTTTAAAATAAATAAATACCTGTTCAAGAAATTGATGCATCCCATGCTCAAATACCATCAATGGCTCCCTACTACTTAAAAAGTTTTAAGTTGCCATTCAACTTTTTGATGATGTTTATAATTACATGCTGGCAACTAATGGAAACTACGACTATAGCAAAATGAGGATTAGATAATACCGTAAATAAATTATCACCAAAAACTTAACAAAACAAACAATCTGTAACTGAGACACATGGAAAATATTTGTATTTACATCTTTCCATTAGGTTCCACAGTCTAATTCCACACTATTGCACTATGAGGTGCTTTGAATTTTGTTAATAAGAAAATTAAATAAACCATCGTCTGGGTGATTTGCTCAACTCTTTACAAGTGTACAATCCCATGATTTAAGTTTTCTTGGACATATTTTGCAGATAAGGAAACAGACTTTGATCGCCTAACTTCGATTACTGTGCTCACCTAACGAGTACAAGACAGAGCCAGGATTCCAAACGTTTTTAATTGATCATTTGTTTACTATATATTTTCTCATTTTCTTTGTAGAGAAGAGAATTAATATGCTTAGTTGTAAAGAATTAACATTTCATAGGATTCTCTTGATAAGAACAGTCTACTTGCAAATAGGCAGCTTTCTCTCTTTGGGCATAAAGATTTCCATCGACCTCCGAAGATCTGAGGGACCCTGGGGGACCCGGAACAATGTCTCATCTGCAGGTGTGAATTGAAGCCCGGTGTCAGGGGCCCGTGCCTGTGAACCCCAGGACAAACAAAACACAGTCCTCTGTCTCCTAGAGTCATAGAAATGATGAAGTATATGATGGAGTTCAGAAATATCTGGAAATACTTCCATTTTTACATAATTGCTGCACCTACCCAGGGGACCCTTTCTGAAACCAAACTGCAGCTACCATGGTAGCAAGGAACTCCCACATACCCTGGCATTCCTTCTCCTCAATACCTCTCACCTCGCCCTGCTCCTTTAACAGACTGATAGTGAAACCTGCTGGGACTTGAGGGGCCTGGAGAACCTGCTTCCTCCTTGACCCCACTGCTCCTTTGTGCACTGCTTGATCTCTTGGAAGTTGCCAACCCTGGAGAGAAGCAGTTTTGACTTCCCTTCTGGCCTGGACAAACCACAAAGGGAATTTAAGGCAAGAAATATTTTAATGTATTCTCCCCTTTCTTTCAGTCTCCATGATAGCTATGTAATCCACAGACGGAGGGCTATTGCACATGGAAGGGGAGAGAAATCATCTCTGCGTGTGTGCTCCTCTGACATTTTGATAAGAGCACAGAGATGGGAAGGCGGCACATTCTCTAAGGAACCTTTTTCAAAGACACACCTTTGCATTGTTTCTCTCAGAGCCCAGTGCTCCCCTTTCAGTGGGCAGGGCAGTTAACAAAGGCTTGTAAGAATAATCAGACCACAGAAATGCATTTGTCATGGTTATCATGTCTCTATAATTCACTGTATTCCTACATTTTACTTTAAAATAATTCTGTCCTTTTCCATTTTTTTTTAAGATTTTATCAATTGATTTGAGAGAGAGAGAGCATGAGCAGGGGGAGGGGGAGAGGGAGAAGCAGAAGTAGACTCCCTGCTGAGCAGGGAGCCCAAGGTGGGACTCCATCCCAGGACCCTGAGATCATGATCTGAGCCAAAGGCAGACACTTACTGACTGCCCCTGTCCATTTCCCAGGTGCCCCTGTCCATTTCCACTTAAAGAAAATACAATTTTTTATTTTTTTTTGTCTCACCTGCTTCATTTTTTTTATTAACATATAATGTATTCTTTGCCCCGGGGTACAGGTCTGTGAATCACCAGGCTTACACATTTCACAGTACTCACCATAGCACATACCCTCCCCAATGTCCACCCTATCCCTACCCCCCTTACCCACCCTCAGTTTGTTTTGAGAGTTTAGGAGTCTCTTATGCCATTTTTTACTTTAAATTCTTATTGGAGGACATTTATTTTGGTTTAATTTCTTATTTATAGAATTAGAATTTGTTTTAGACTTGAAAATGAATCTAAGGATTATTGATATTATCACTTTGTAATTAATATTAATAACATTACTACTACATTTAGCAGAAACCTTTTTTTGAATGGACACTTACTCAAACTTCAACATGGAAAAATAAATCAGGACTGCTTCAGAGGAAGTAAGGTCAGAGGGTCTGGTTCCTTCCCCATCTCCCTGGTGTTTGGAGGTCCCAGAAGGTGCTCTGCAAAGTCCACTTTGAGTACTGATGGATTTATCCCAACTGATCAGGAGCAAGCATGGAGGAATAAAGGAGTTCATAAGGCCATGCCACTAGATTCTTGATTCTCATTACTGTCTTTGAGGTTGGGTTAATTCTTTTGATCTTGGGGAAAGAAAAAAAAAATACTTAAAATGAAGCATGTTGAAGAGAAAACAAAATGAATAGTGGCTGGGCTACAGACAGTTATCTTGTGACTGAAAAAGGCTTTTCATTTATGAATTGGAACGTGTTAAACCGTCGTGGAAAAGTCTTGTCAATGACAGGCATATTGTCTTGCCTTAGTGAATTTGTTTTTTACTTAAATGTTGTCCCTATCCCGGTGAACACCTCATACCCATCCTGAGAGTCCCCTGAAATTCCCTGAGATGCTCAAGGTGGCACCTGCTTAGCTTGCTGCTGCTGCTTTGGATCCACCCCAGCTGGGGCTTCTCTTGCTCCTTAGAGCTCATGAGGAACAGCCGGAGGGTGTCCCCCCCCACCCCCCGGGACACACATAGCTGGGGAAGCTTGCCTGGCCACGGGAGGTGGGCTACTCGGTCCTTCCAGAGATCAAGCAATACTTCCTCCTATCATCCGCGATGTGCTCCTCAGGGCTCAGTCGGGCATCCTAGCCGGACTTGAGGAAATGCTTTTCTGTGTTGGAGAAGAGAAGCAGAGGGGCTCCTGTGTGGCTCAGTCCCCTAAGCCTCTGCCTTCAGCTCAGGTCACAAGCCCTACAAAAGTCTCCCCTCTCAGTGGGGCGTCTGCTTCTCCCTCTCCCTCTGTTGCTCCACCTGCTTGTTCTGTTTCTCTCTGTTTAACAAACAAATAAATAAACTATTTTAAAAAGAGAGAGAGCAAGACGACAGTTTCAGTTTGTTTAGGAAAATGGTTTTTCAACATCCTCTTTGTTTTTCTGCCATCCTGAGGCCACGCTTTTTCTACTCAAAAGCTTTTTTTTTTTTCCCAAATTTATTTTAATTTTTCAGTGTTACAAGATTGATTGTTCATGCACCACACCCAGTGCTCCATGCAGTACGTGCCCCTCTCGATACCCACCACCAGGCTAACCCCCCCCACCCCCTCCCCTCCAAAACCCTCAGTTTGTTGCTCAGAGTCCACAGTCTCTCCTGGTTCAACACCCCCTCCGA
>CM052815.1:15726071-15885100 GCA_028533885.1 Nasua narica
TCAAAAGCTTTTTTTTAAAAAAAAAAAGTCTAAAATACTTCCTTTCTTCTTTTCTTGCTTGCCCCCTTGTCTCTTCCTCCCTGTTTCCTTGTTCTCCTTCCATTCTTTAGTTTCCACTTTGTCCTTCACTCTGTTCTGCTCGTCTCCCTTTCCTCCTTTCCAGCCTGCTTATCCGCTCTTCTTCCTTTTCTCTCTTTTCTTCTTTCCTTCTATCTGTCCTTCCTCTCTTCTTTCTTTTCTATATTCCCCCTTTTTGCTCTTTTTCTTTCTTTTTTTCCCCCTATTTCTTCATTTTTACTCTTCCTTATTTCTTTCTTCCATGGCTGTTCTTCCTCTTCCTTTTTTTCTGTTCTTCCTCTTGTACCTCTGTTTTTTCTCCCTCATTCCTTCTAGTTTTCTCTCTCCTTCCTTCTCTTCTCTTTTTTACTTCCTACATTGCCCTCTCTCCTCCTTCTACCTTCACACGTTCTCCCTTATCATCTTGTCTTAGTTTGGGTCCTCCAAAAGGAGACCCTGAGAAAGGAATTTAAGCACACATCGTCCATTTGGGAGGTGGTCCTAGGAGCACGGTGACAGTGGGCAATGACAGTGGGCAACCAGGAAAGCCAACGAAACATGCCCCAAGAAGCGTGTTTCCAGAGTGCTCGAGCGAGGCTGTCCATTCTGCGGAACCATGTGAAACCCCCCTCGAGGGGTTCTTTATCCCCAAACATGAATTCCTCATCGAGAGTCCCTCTGGGGCTGTAACTCTCTGGTTCTTCTGACCTGCCCAGTTTGGAGGACAAACATGCCCATGTTTACAAATGCCCTCAGACTGAGAGATCCAGAGACACCATCGGCGTGATGGGACTGTCTGCGCTGACATCTGCATGTGCCACACAGATAGCCGTGGGTACTGGCAGCATCTGATAGGCCTCCTTCCTTCCAGCACTGTATTTTCTTTCTTTCTTTCCCCTCCCCGTTAAACAACTGTTGAGCATCCACGATATGCCAAGTGGGATGCTAGACCATGGGAGGGTAAATATCCTTGGCCTCTCAGCTTTCTTACAGAGTCTAGTCTAGTCTGTTCTCACTGAGGAAGGTGATTATTAATCAGCTAGCCATCAAAGATCAGTGCTTCTTAAACCTTGCCACTTGCATTCCTCTTATTAAGAATGGGAGAGAGGGAGGAGCTACTGTTGGTTAGCTGAGGGACCATACCTGAAAATTCTTTTGATGTTTCCTTTTTGTGCTTTCTTTTTAAATCCATACAAACTTAATGCATTATATATTTAAAGACACCAGATTGATTTATAGCAACCTTTCTAATGATACGAACACTAGACTACATTTCGCATTGAAATGTTGACACAGGTAAAAACCCAGGCAATGTAGCTGGTGGCTATTTTATTAGTATCCACAATGGTTAAAAGTTCAAGCTTTAAAGAAAATAGGGAAATCGAGAACACGTATACCCTTTTTTTTCTTGCCAGTTGGATGGCCTTGAGCAGCTTTATTAAATTTTCTGTGACCTGGTATATCCTTGCCAACATTTACCTAACTCACTGAGATGTTGTCAGAGTTTAAGCTGAGAGTGGAGCATTTGAGTCAGTTTCAACACAGTGAACACCCTGTACGTGAAACTGACTGTGGCTATTATAATAATACCCTTTTTGTGGGTATTATTACCATCGCTACTATGATTTTTATTATTAAAACTAATTTAGGCTGCAGCCATGTCAGGGAGCAGCAACTTACAAATACTGGACCTGGAATAAGAGCCTGTTAGTAGGCCACATGGGAGAGTGAGGCCTCAGCTTTCCTAGAGCTCATGTTCAGACACAAGGAGATATCCTAACATTGCTTCCAACTCAGTGTCTAATGGGCCTGGACATCCATTGCCTTAGGGTCCGACGGTGCTGAAACCCGGCAAAGCTGGTGCTGAGTGGACAGCGGGAAGAATTGCCTCTGGCACAGCATGGACTGATGGAGAGCACTGGTGGGCTGAGAGGAGGGGCAGGCAGAGCGAGGATGTGTTAATGATGAGCCTCCTGCAAGAAGGGGAGAGATCGGGGAGAGATCAGCCGAACTGCTGACTGCGCATAGGGAGGCCGGCTGTGAGAGGTTAATGGAACATTAGGAGAGGAGAGAAATCCAAAGACAGCAGGCTGCTACCTGGGACAGCGGCTCTGAGTCATCAGATTCCAAACCAGCACACAATAGACAGCCACAGCTGGAGGTGGAGTTATGACCTCAGCCCTGCAGGGTTGCTGAGAGGCCAGTTAACACAGGCGCGAGGGGACCAGACTCCAAGAGACAATGTGCTAATTCATCAGGTGCTGGGATGCTTCACCTCGTTCCCTTTCCTGAGTGCCAGGCACTCCACCGGAGGGAAGGCACTCCAGAAGACTGGCATTAAAGGAAGGGTTGTCAGGTGTTCTGCTCAGTCTTGTCACATCCCCCAGTCCCAAGACCTAAAGTCTTCAACCTTACTCCAGAAGGAAAATGAGGAAGATTCTCTGGTCCCTGAAAATGGTTTATCATAGGTTTTTCCATAATTTAAAGAAGCAATTCTCAAACTTTTGCTTGCCCCTCTGCAACCAACTTGTAGAGATGCCACTACCCCAGACTGGCAAACTTCATCAGATAGAGTAAATGGACCTTTGCTGCTTGTTGGCTTGCCAGCATCCACTTCTTCTCCCCATGAGACCCTAAGTGCCTCTGAAGCATTGTTTCGTTGCTATTGGATCTAGTTCAGAAAGACCATATCCGGTTCTGGCTGTGAGGGTGAGGACCAGTGTGTGATCCAAGGTCAGCTATTTCAGGTGACTCCTTCCTAGAAATTAAAATTAAATTAGAGAGGCACAAATACTCATAATGTTTGAGATTTCTTTGTGTCCCAGTGGAGACCCGACTATACCTATAAATAAGCCACTGTTGTATTTTTCTGCTTCAGTGTCTTTTTAGCTGTCTCTGTTCCTACCAGTATTAAAGCCTAGTTCTCCAGACTCTCAGGAAATTGTGAGTTGCCAATATTCTTCCAAGGATAATGTTGGCCTGCAACCTAAGAAACCTAGGATAACGAATAATTTTCAAAACACTGGATACAATTCCACATTCCTTCCTCCTCTAAGAAAATGTATCTAAATTCGAGTGAGTGAGAAACAATTTCAGGTACAACTTTGAATCCACTGTTCCCTTCCCTGAGAAGTAAGACTTTCCTAAGCTTCATTGCTTGATTATCAGGACAAAGGAGATTTTTACAAAACAGCTCACAATTGTTTACAATAAATCTGTGGTAGACTGATTTCAAAGTAGGTTTTGATAATTCCACCCTTGTATAAACATGACTTTGCAATTTGGCTGTGGCACACTTCTCCTCAAGAGAAAGAATTTATTTCTCCAAACTTTGAATCTGTGCTTAGTCTTGTGACCTGTTGGCTGATGTAGTATGAGCAAATGTTCCATCAACAGAGGTTTGAAAGGTATTTGTATGTTGGGGCTTAACCTCTTTTGTTTGTAGTGGGAACACCAAGACCAAGATGGCAACGAGCCTGACCTAGATAGCTAGAAATTAAGAGAACAGAGATGCGATAGATGGCCTGACAAAGACTAGGGACATAGGTGTGGTCATCGTAGATTATCCAGTTGAAACTGTGTCAGCAAATAAATACAGACTCTTAAATAACCCTAGGTGAAACCAGCCACAAAACCACCTGGCTGAAAACAGCCCAAACTGCTAACCCAGAGACTTGTAAACGAATACAATAGCTGTTGTTTTATCTTTCACTTCTGGAGTGGTTTTTCATGTACCAGTAAATAACTGATACAGAAATCACTACCAGAACTTTCACTGGCCTTGAGACCGGTTGGCAAGAAGAAACTGGGGGTGGAAAATTTTGCACTATTAGCAAAGGGTGGAAAATTTTTCAAATTGCTGTTGGAAGCTACAAAGCTGGCAATCCATCATCTGTGCCTGTGAACCAATTGGTTAAACTGGTGCCTATGGTAATCTTGGATCTGCTTGTGGAAGACAGTTCGCAAATAGGAATCCCATCCATTCCACCCATCTCCTATACCCATGGTCCTCTTTACATCAAAAACCGGAGTCTAACTCCTTTCCCTTAGAATTTTCTAGCTCTGTGTGTTAAGCTCTAGGAAGAGAGAGAAGCAAGCTGAAGAAAGTACTATTCAATTTACAAGCAGAGATTAGAGGAAATGTTAGGAGCCAGGACTTGTTGGGCTGGAAAATTAAACTTCACAAATCTATTCTCCCTAGGTAGAAAAAGGTTCTAAGAGTAAGACATCATCTGAAGACTAAAAATCAAAACAGTGTTGTGACTATGAAATCTTTTCAGGATAAACACACTTGATTCAGGTAAATATTATCATTCCCAGCTTGGAGATGATGAAAGCCAGATTCTGAAAGACAAAATCTGTGGTTTTCAAACTTTGTTCCTCAGAGTTTTTCTTACCTGGGCCCAGTGGGATACAGAGTGGTGAATTAGGCAGGATAAAAAGGAAGAACAAATGGGCTCTTCCCCCTGCTCTGGAGAGAAAATTCTAGTGTTGTCTATGATAAATATTTGATTTTCCATGTAAGATTTTATTGGAAAGTGCTTTTCAAAGGCAACAAGAATCATGTAAAACCTTAAGTAAGGAATACAATGAGGATTTGAATCTTCATCTCTTAGATTTCGAAAGATGTACCCTTTTTTTCATGTCTTATTGCTTAAAGTCCTGGGGGTGAGTGGCAGGTCTCTCAGTTTTCTCAGAGAAAAGACACAGTTTTCTCTATCAATTGTATGAGGTGCATACACTGTGTTTCTATTTCTAAAGCTAGAAACTGAGACATATTTTCTGGCTTGATATAATAATAATATAGAACATTCAAAATCTTTAGTGTTCTGAAAAATTTTGGTGTTTAGTTGACATATTATTTGACTCCTTAGGAAATACGAATAAAAGATCATATGATCTAAGCAGAACTGTTCAGGAGAGATTTCAGAACATCTTAAATCAAGTCATTGATTGATTAATTAATTAATTAATATGTTTAAATTAAGCACCTATGCTACCAACTAGAGAAAGGGAGTAAAACAAACGAACAAGCCTGGTCTTTGGCTTTCAGGAACTCACAGTTTAGAAGGGGAAGCAGAGCAAGTTTATAACCAATGAAAAGACGTCTGAAAGGAAAAGGCTTGAACAGAAAAATGGGCAAAGCCCGTGCTTCTCTAAACCACAGTATCTCTCAACTAACAGGTTCCTAATTGTCAAAATTATAAGGTAAGTAATGCTATATAAATTCCATTTTTCTTATGACAAAAAAAGAGACGTCTCTTTTCTCAACTCTAGAGAAAGGAAATTATATGTTTGTGAATCACTGAGGTCTCAAATGATTATTATTGCTATTATTATTTTCAAATGTGAGAGAGACCATGGACACTTCTTCTGCTCCAAGTATCCTGACTCATGATTCAGTCATTGTTTTCGTTTGGTAAAATATCTAAAAGCTAACCTAATGTGAACGTGCCAGAGCCGTATGATATGAAACCACGTATATGAAACACCCAGAGAGGATTTCTGAATATAGGTGTCAGTGAAAGGTAGCTTCTCTTTCTTTTGTCCTTCTAGCCTTTCAGGTCACTTCCAGCCTGAAAGTAATGGCAAACGAGTGTTTCAAAATGAGCACCTTTATTGTCAGCACAGTTTGATAGTTTTCCAGAAAGGTGGCCACAAAGGGCATTCTGTCTATTGCTGTGGTTGTGAATGCATCCAGGGCACCTGGGGTTGGCTGGTAGCAAGAGGACAAGAGTGTGGGATACTGGGCAAGTTGATGGAATGTTACCCACAGAAGTACTCAACCACATTCACAATCATAGAGGTGAGCATCACTGTTTCCAAGAGGAGGCAGCAGATGAATGCCATCATTTGTAAAAGAATGTGACTGTCAGGACCATTGTGTAGATGGTCTGGAGTGGGGAGTGGAATAGGCAGCCATCTTTACAGGTGTATATATCTTTATAGAGACGTAGATGAAAAATATGCAACTACTCTCATTTTTGTTTCTTAGAACTGGTTTCTTCTTAGTCATGCTGAGGAAATTGATCCTATTTGTGTGATTTCTTGTAGGAAACACTTTAATAGAATGCATTCCATCAGACATCAATTACCGGTGATGACAGAATGGCAAACATTGATGCGTAGTTATTTTAGGCACTATTCCATGAACTCTCTCTCTCTCCGTAGTACTCATTTAATTTGTATAATCACATACTCATAATCTCTGTTTTATGATTAGAAAACCGAATTTTATAAAGATTAAATAATTTGATTTAAGATCACACAGGAGAAAGGACTTTAAACCCAGGATGCCTGGCAATATTGTTTATTGATGTGGTCTTTAGGCAAGTCGTTTTTAATTTTTTTATTTTTACCATCCTCAAATGAAAACAAAAAAAAATCTTTTTTATCCTTTCTCATTTATATTGATAACATCTGTGGCAAAAGTTCTCATTTATCTTGAAATCATTTGAAAGAAAGGAAGCAGTTACAGTATATGACATTATAATGTGGTTTGGGAAACTTGTTCTCTGAAAGAAAGCACAAAAGGTGAATTTGCACTACAATCTGCTAGCTTGTTAAATAAATATATAAAATGGGGCTTAAAATATGAGCCTAAAGTCGAATACCTTATGTTGCAAACAAACTTGTCGCATCAGTGCAAAGGCCCAGCTGTTCTCCCTTTTTCATTCCTGACATGACCCGTCTGTTCCTTCTAGCCAGGGGTTATGCATCTTGCGTCTGAGGGAGTGTTTCTTCAAGACCCTGAGGTATCAATAAACCAAAGTCTGGCCAGTGATTGAAGAGCTTTTTTTACCTTTAGAAAATATTTTTATGTTTTTTTCTCTCCATTCTCTTACCCCTCGTCTCCCACCCCCAACTCCATATTCGGCTATTTTTTTAACCCTGGTTGAGTGGACAAAACGTATTTAACAACAGCTAAAACCATTTTAGGGTTTACTTTTTTAGGCACTTTTTATATGTTAACTCATTTAATTCTACAAAAACTTATGAAGTTCATTGTATTAGTCTCGTGATTCTTTTACAGATGATGAAACTGATATAAATAGAGGTTAAGGTTACAGCGATGCAAAAACAATGAACAGGGATTCAAGCGCAGGTGGTGAGACTTCAGCGTCCATATTCCAGATCAGTCTGCAGTACTGTTCCGTGGAACAGCAAATCTCTCATCTAGGTAGGAAAAGTTTCCTATTGAGTTAAAATTTTAAAGTCTGTAAAAAGATGAACATTGTTCTAATGTTATGGCCATGGACTCACATGAATTTTGTCTATATGCAAAAGAATGATTTAGGAAGATATCTTGTGCTTATTTTCTGGTGCAGAGAAAGTTTTATTTGAATCTAAACTTGATTGTATTGATACCATTTCCTTCCTTGTGAAATGTGATTCTCAATGAAGTCTGGTTGCAATCAGTTAGTTAGCAGCCCTGTGCCAACTTCAGCAACCCCAACATTCAGATTCCTCTGTACATCTTTGACTTCAAATATCCAGTCCAGTTACACCAAAACTGTACTCATGCTGGTCATTCCACCATCTAGTTCATAAAGGTTTGCAGCATTCATACTCCCATAATTTTGAATCTTTGTTACGGTGGTTCGGTTTTTCTTTTAGAAGTAGAAATCATTATTTAAGTCAGAATTTACATGTATGACATGCATTTCATTTGTAATAAATTACTTTAATGCAGGCAAAAATTAAAATTATGTTTACTACATCATCAGGAAATATATTCTACTCAGTTAGCCTAGGGCAGCAAGTCTGTGTCACATTCTGGAGTCATGATAGATACTCAGCAATATTTGTTTATTAATTGACTAATTAAGTTATAATGAGATAGCATCTGATTGTGCAACACAATACATATACATCCATTGCCTGTCTCCTAAGTGGTGAGACAAAACATATTCCCACCTTATCACTCCGAGATAGGGCTCAAGTAATCAACCGTGTTCAGGTGCTTATATACCTGAGAATAATTATGACATAGGCTCTGACTATATAGGTAACATGTGGCATTGGATTCATGGGGGTTATTGAGTTGTATCTCATCAAGGCACACGTGCCTAGGGAGGGGAAAAAAACCAGCCAGGAATAAGGAACATAAGTGAGAAGGTAGAAACATTTTAGGAAAAAGTCCTCCCTCCCCCATTTCCTCTGACTATGGAACTTTTTTCCTTCTTTCCTCCTTTCCTCCTTTCCTTCTACTTTGAAAATTTGAAAAAGGCAAAAGTAGGAAGGAAAGAACGACCGTGACTTAGCAAGCTTTTCTTTTGCTTTTTAAACTTTCTAGCCATTTTTGCTTGGTTTGTTTTACTTTGTTTCTTTAGTCAGACTCTTATTATTCTAGGACTGTTTTTGTAATTCCCTTTCTTTAGACTTCATAAATATTAAGTGCTTATATATAAGATAGAAAGAAATATACTCCCTTTCATTACCAGGAATTAATTTCAGTTTAGCTTTTCTGCCCTTTATAGGATGAACAGGGATCTAATAAGATGGATAAAAGAAAAGGCTAATTTAGGGTGGAGATGGAGAAAGAGGGAGAGAATACTTGGAGCCTAACAGGAAGATTAAGGGACAGCCCAGTCCTATTCCTCTAGAAAGACATGTGGCATTTTTCTGAACATGTAAATAAGTGACTACCTCATATATTCCCTTTAAAATAACTAGTAAAATTAATTGCGCAGAATTTGAAAATTAAATAAATGGAAAAATCAGAAATTATTTATTGTTTGGGATAGTTTTGTGTTTACTCTTTGAGTCAACTGACAATATCTAAACAAGATATCTGTTTCCTTTTTTTAAAGATTTTATTTATTCATTTGAGAGAGAGAGAGAGCATAAGCCAAGAGGAGGGGCAGAGGGAGAGGGAGAAGCAGACTTCCCACGGAGCAGGGAGCCAGCCTCTGGGCTCCATCCCAGGACCCTGAGATCATGACCTGAAAGCCTGCACTTAACTGACTGAATCACCCAGGTGCCCAGAAATTTGTTTCTTTTTTAATAGTTCAATTTTTTTAGTTCCTAGATTTTTTTTTGTCCTGAGCTTTTTGTATTCAGAGTTTGAATCATTTCACAAGGAATAGTGAATTGAAAGAGGATTTTTCCCAAACCACAATAAACATTTTTAATCAATTGTATACTTTTCTCATTTTTCCTATTTATAAAATAGATTGCCTACATACTCTCCATAATTTTGATAGCTTTCTTTCATGAAAAAATAGGGGGAGCACAGTCTGAATTACTTTTGAGCTATAATATATAATATAGGTCTGCTAGGATTGAAAAGGGCGTATGGGAAAAATGAGGGAGCAATTACATTCTCCTGTGTCATGCAATGAACAGAGAGCTCAGCTTAGAAGTTGGACTGCCTGGGTCCCTGTCTGGACTATAGTATTTACTAGTGAAGAAAACGTGAGCAAGTAGCATCAATTCTCTGTGCCTGCCCCGGGTCACCTCTCTATATATTATAATAATTTATTATATATTAATTTACTATAATAATAATACCTATCCAATTAAGGTTATTGTAAATTGATAACCATAGTTCTTGGTGTACAGAAACTCTCAAGAAAAGTTAGCTATTATTCTTTTGCATCTGGTTATAATTAATAGTGATTAGATTTTATAAACAGTGGTTTGAATTATGTCAGAGACTAAATGCAACTTGTAATAGATGCCTTATTCAGATAGTGGTTTGTTTTTTAGTTTTTTTGCTTTTGAATAATGATTCTTCATTAAAAAAAAAAACAAAGCCCATTTTGTTAAATATCAGTGAATGAAGCTGGCACTTTACTAGGTAACCTGAGGCGGCAACAGGAATTTATACTTACTTGGTTGGGACTTCATGATGATTTTCTGGCCCAGTTGAGGAATGGAAGAATTCAGTGTTAGAGGCTGCACTGGAATCACTGTTTTCTGATTGAGGATTTCTTTCACAGTGTTTTGCAGTAAGCAAAGGGAGCCCTATGCCTTTTTGAATAGTTAGCATTCTCCTGGCTCTGGAAAAGAAAGTTTAACTTGGAAAAAAAAAAATCAAGGTGATTAGGTATGGATCTGAAAGCAGAACTTTCTGATTAAACAAGGAGAAGCTATTCATGCCATTTGGAATTTGTTTTCATATTTTCAGGTCTAGCTGGCCAACCCTCTGATCAGCCCACCCACCATCTTTAAAACAGGTTGTTCTCACTAGCATCTGTCTCAAATTAATAGCCTCCTTGTGCTATGGTGGGAATCTGGGGACCCCAGTTGCCCTAAGCATTGCATAATTCAACTATGGAGTCACCCACTGAATAATCCTCATGGCACTCAGTAAGCATACTATGGGGTTTCATTTACATTATATGTAATCCTCATACCATATTTTACTATATGCATTTTATAGATGGAAAAATTTTTGCAGTCTAAGATTAAATACACCACATGCAGCCAATTAGAACTGTTGGTCTTCAGAGTTGCAAATAGCAATTTTTTCTTAGCTCCGAGGTTCATTCATGACAACAGCAATGCCCCTGGTATCAAAAGGAGAATGGAAGCATGTAATTAGAGAGAGGGAAAGAGTTACCTGACCGTTTGGTGATCATGGACCGCCTATACTCAGCTATAATCTTTCATTTCATAGCACTCTAGTACTTCATTTCTAACAGATCATGAACACAGCAATGTTTTTCAGCAATATTACAGCAAACAAGAGCATGTGTATTTTACTGCTATCTACTGGGACTCAGAGTCCTGTTGGCTCCATATACTAAAATTTCCTGAAGCCCAGCCTCCACAATCAATACTCTGTTGCAAGAATTGCCATGAGAAGTTCTGAAATGCCTCACGGTGCTTAGGATCTCAGTTGCAGGGTATTCATTCCTTTTTTTTTTCTTTTTTTGCAGCCATCCATATTTTAAAAATAAACAGTTATGTCGCTAAAAGCCCAGGGTGTGCAGTTGCACACATGCACCCATATACGCATTTTGTTTTTGTTGCAAATATATGTAAAGCCTATCTTGGTGACACCTGATAAATAAAGTAGTTGGTGCTCAAATATGATTTGTCATCTCTCTCCAAATGTTGAAAATTGCGGTGTTTGGAATCCAAAAGCATAATGATTAGAACTTGACCGCACAAATCTTTGGAACATTTGTTTCTTTAGCAATTCATATAGCTTCTCTCAGCTTAGTCTAGTGTTATAGCGGCTACCACACCATCAAAGCTCGGAGCTTACCCTCCCATACGAGGCTAGTGTATAATGTTACTGCACCTGTGGTCCAGGAGAGCAACGCGATGCCCTAAATTCATGAAGGCATCTTTGGGAGAGGCCAATATTTTCAGCAGACTCTAATGTAGGGAGGATGCAATGTTGCTCTCTCTCATGGCTCTGGTGTCACAATACTGGACATGGCAGGTGACAACCCTGCAACGACCCATGGTTACGCTACTACCAAAAGTAGACGTTTGAGGTGCCTGGGTGGCTTAGTCAGTTAGGTGTCTGACTATTGATTTCGGCTCAGGTCATGATCTCAGGGTCCCAGGATGGAGCCCCCAGTCCGCAGGCTCCGTGCTCAGCAGGGCACCTGCTTGAGGGACACACTCTTTCTCTCTTTCTCAAATGAATAAATAAATCTTTTTTTTTTTAAGATTACTTGCAGTGAACAAGAAGCATTTGAGAATCATTAAGTGTGTTTTCTATTCTGTGAGAGAAGAGGTCACATTTCTGATGTGTATATTAGATTCATTTTTCTATAAGAGCCATTAGGATTTTAGGGGTTGTTAGACCAGCTATGCATTTCCCTGATGACATACACTATGGTTATGTCCTCTCTACAGGTGTAAGTAACTGAAAATCCAATCCGAATTAGCAGCAGTAAGTAGAATATATTGGTTCACAAAACTGAAATAGTTTAGAGATAGGGCTTGTCCCCACTAAGGCTATAGCAGCACTTAAATATCATCCTCACCAAGTCTTGGCTGGGTCCGGTTCATCTTCAGGCTCCAGAATGTTTCCCACACCTCCCTATGCAGTGCCCAGGAGAGCAGAGGGAGAGGAGAGCTCCAGCAAGCTTCTGCTCAAACGTTTAGATTCAGTCTTTTTCATTGGCCGGAATTGGATTGTGTATCCATTCCTGAACCAATTACTGTAGCTGGAGGAGATAGAACGTAAGCGTGAGCTTAAGCCAGTCAGGCCCATCCGGCAGCAAGGAGTGGGATCAGTCCCACCAAACTGTAAGGCTAACACAATGGTGGAGAAGTGACTTACCAAAAGGAAATCAAACTGCTGCTGGCCAAAAGGGGAAATAGAAGCCCTGGAGGCAGGGATAAATGCTTACTACCGATGTCATCTTGGGTTTCTGATGAGAGGATGAAGCGTTCACCGGAAGTAGAGCATTGATGGCATCCCTTTGAAGCAGCTACCCTGCAAATCTTGACACTGAAGACGCAGCACCCAAATGTCAAAGAATCCCAGGTCCAGATCTAAGAAGGAGAAAGGGTCCCAATGTTTTCTGCCTAGCAGGCTACCTGAGCAATATCAAAGGGCTTGGAAGATGGGAACTATTGTATTGTCTTTATCATGAACCTGTGACAAATTTCTGTTTTTCTGGAAAAGGGTTCTTTTGAGCAGAGGTCAGTGAAGCTCTGATTATTTTACTTTGTGTTGTCTCCTGATCACTCATTTTTGGCTTTCCTCAGAGACTGAGACTTACAGGCAAATTCTGGAAACAGAAACACTTCCTGTGTGTTATTCTAAATGAAGGATGAACCTAGAATCTAAGTATGGGAAGTATGCCAGGGGTAAACTGAATATCATCAGAGTGAATATTAAGACATTCGAGCAAGATTATGAGTGGAAAGACCCAGGCTTTGAGGTTAGACAGATTTGAATTCTGATGTTTGTTTCATGCATAAGTAAGGTAAGACTTTCCTCAGGCTCAGTTTCCCTATTTGTAAACTGGAATCATATTGTATGCATCATGGAGGTGGAGGATTGTGATCTCTATATAAATATATGTGGATTGGGGCAATAGCCATTGTATAAGAAAGGAGCTGTACTCATTTCTTAATCCTCCTTTGTCCTTCTCAGTTCCTAGGAAATTTTTGACAGCATCCTCATTTACCACCTCTGACTTAATTAATAACAGTAAAAATTATTCCTAATATGTGTTGAATACAGTCTGTACAATGGTTAAGAATACAAACTATGCAGCTAGACAGCCTGAGTTTCAATGTGAACTCTCTTCTTGACTTGGTGACATTGGGCAAGTTGCTTAATTTCTCTGGGCCTCAGTTTTCTCATCTATGAAATGGTGACAAAAAAAACTCTGACCTTTATTGAAAGCTGACTCTATGTCAGACATTCCTATAAGCCTTACTATCTATGAACTCAGCTGTCTTCATGATAGTCCTGTGTAGTGGTGCCATTACCACAGCTCTTTTACAGACAAGGAAACTGAAACACAGAAAGGTTAAGTAACTTACCCAGGTGATGGGTCTGGGATAAGAATCCAGTCAGGGAGGGGCGCCTGGGTGGCTCAGTAGGTTAATCATCCCACTCTTAATTTCATCTCAGGTGGTGATCTTGCGGGGTGAGAGAGAGCCCATAGAGCCCCGCGGTGGGCTGCCTGGAGCTCCGTGGGGCTCTGCGGAGCTCTCCCCTCTGCTCTGTGAGACTCCATGGGAAAGCTCCATTAGGAGGCTCCATGGTGGGTGGGAGCTCCTTCAGGAGGCTCCCGCTGTGTGTGGACCCTGCTTAAGAGTCTCTCCCTCCCTCTCCACCCCTCCTCACTGCTCATACTGTGAACTCTCTAAGTAAGTAGATAGATAGATAGATAGATAGATAGATAGATAGATAGATAAAATAATCCAGTCAGGGAGGTTCTGAAATCACTATGTTAACCACTAATTCTATTATTCTATAGTTTCACTTGAAACCCTTCTCATATGCTATCTCCCTGAATTCACCCAACAGTAAGACAACCTAAGACATTGCTTCTATGGTACTTCTCATTACAGAGAAGAGCTAAAATAAACAGGTCACCTGCACAAAGCTACTCTGTGTTGCGCCTGGCTTTGAAATCTGTATGCTTAAAACCTAAGCCACAGGGCTTCTATTTTAACAATACCCAGAGATTAAGAATTTTGCACAAATACACAGTCCCCTGGTCTAATGGGAGCATTTAGTGGTCAGCAGAATTCTCTCCTCTCCCATACAACTTGCCTAATGTGCCTTGTTATCTCCATATGCATTGGGGGCTTTCATTACTGGACTCTCCCTTCATGTCCCACATCCCCACTTTCATTGGCCCCTGGTGTCAAAGGGCTTATTTGCACAGCCTGACTGGAATGATTGGCGAGGGTGGTTTATCCCTGGCAACTCCCAAAGTTATCCTGTGTCAGGATTTGCCTGACAACAGGAAGTTTTAAGTGGTTGCAAGGAGAAAATATACAGTTTTTTTTTTCTTTTTAACTTATCCATAAACTACACTTTTTATAGCCACCCACTCACATTTTTTATATTTTCACTGCCTTTAAAATTAATGTATATACATCATGGAATCTTGGAACATACAGAAAACTTCATGGAAGATAATAAACAATATTTATGGATCTTAACACCTAAAGATAGCTGTGGCTAACATTTAGTATTGGTTATTGTTTGTTCAGCCTCTTTGATATGTATGTATTCATGCATCATGTATATAAAGTAGTGTATTCTACTATAAATTCTTCCTTCCCCATTCTGAAATGAGAAAATATGGCTCTAAAGTCATATCCTTAATGAAGTCTATCATTCTGTATCCCTTGACTTCTAAATTCTTTCCATGTATTATCTCATTTAAACCACTCAAAATTAAACAACATAAATCATTGCTTCCATTAGTACTTCTAAAAACCTTCCAGGTTTTTGTTTTGTTTTGTTTTAAGATATTTTATTTTACATTTACCTCTTTTATACATTTTGGACTCACAGTATATGTGATAAGAGAGTGAATCTCAATTTTGTTTTGTTTTTGTTCTTTTAGTAGTTAATCAATTCTCCCAAAATTTGTTACTGAAAAAGTTTTCTTTCTCCATGAGATTTTTCTTTCTCCATGTCAATTTTACCTTCACTAAGGTTTTATGACCTTTGAACACTCTTTCTTTTGTCTACTTGTTTGTTCCTGAGAAATATCACAAGTTTAAATTAGTGTAGAATATACATATATTGTTATTAAATACAAATACCTCTGTTATTTAATTTAGAATTGTTTGTTGCTTCACATTAGTCTTTTTAAAAAAATCTAAGTAATTATTACCTTTTATTATTTTACATGTTCTTTAAGACAACTTTGCCAAGTATTTTTAAATTACATTTTGATTTCATTTGGTATCATTCTATAAGTTCATTAATAGGCAATTGAACATCAATTAATTATTTAAGAGGTAACTGAAATAGTGTGGCTGCTATGGGGAAAGTGGTTAAGTTTTTCCCCATTTATCAAAATTGAAAATCTTATCTTTCAATAAAATGTGTTTTAATAATATGTACAGTGTTTATTGTCTATGATGTTGATGGTGGGAATCTCTGTCCAATTTAAGGAAATAGCACTTGGGTTCTTCTCCTTCATGGATGCTATTGGTTCCTTGAATGAAAATGTCTTGTTTTACTCTTTTCACTCTACTTTTCATTTATAAGCAGTAGCTATTTAATTATGTCAAAGGATTTTGTGTGTGAAAAATACATTTATTTTAATTCTAACATATTTTATGTAAACTTTTGATATTAATTTCTGTGTTTGTTATACTGTAGATCACGTATACTTGTTGAGACTTCTGTGGGGAGGCTTAGCATATGGTCTGCTTGTCAAAATTAAATTGGTTGTGGGGTAAATTGTCAATCCATAGTAATGAGAGTAGCAATGATAGTAATTAAAATATATTGAACTTCTTCTATGTATCAAACTGAGCTAAACTTTTTTCTTCTGCGTTATATCACTTAATACCACAATAGCCCAGAAATCTACTTATTAGTTTCCATGTTGTATACATGAGGACACTAAGTATTCCAAAGACAGACTAACCTGACCAGGGTACTTCTATTAAAATTTGTATTTATTAAGCTGAAAGGTGGGATTTAAATGTATTTTTTGTCTACTTTAAAGCTAAATCTTTTAACTCTTATATTGTTGATTCAAGCTTTGTGTCATTTTAATAATATTCCTTGATCCAATAGAAAAGTTTCCCAGGATCTTGCAATAACTTTCTCTATGTGAAACTTTTTCCTTTATTTATATTGATACTATATTACCAGGCAAGTTATGATTTATGAGTTTATATCTTAATTTATTTCCATTTAGTGCTTTTATTTCTTTCTGCAATTCACATTATATGAATTTAATATTTGCTTTTTTTAAATCTGTCCAAAATTTTACTTGTTAAACTTTCTGTCTCATTTTGTCTTAGACTTATAAATAACATTTATATGAATTATGTTTTACTAACTGAAGAAGAGTATTTCCATTTAAAAATTTTAAAAAGTATTTAAGAAGTAATCTATGATTCCATCATAGGTGGTAAAGTTACACTTACATATTTTACATTTATGTAATTTTTTTCCAAGTTTGACCTCATGGACTGATTATTTTTGTCTCTTATAGTTTTACATCCTGCTTAAAAATTTTACTGTTAATTATATTTGCTTTTTAAAATCATACCTAATCATATATTATGTTATATTTTTATATTAGAAGTAATAATTATGGCATGTCCTTATTATATATGGGTGATTTAGTATGCTAGTATCCTTTCTTTCTACCATGTCCTGAAGTGTACCATATATTTTAGAGTCAAAGTCCCAAATGAGGAAGTTTTATTTTGTTTTATTTCTCTTTGGCACGCTTTCTTGCAAAAAAATTTTTTGGTTTTTGTATGTATCTAGAATTTATGTTACCTGATATAATAATTATCACGGTCCTTTGGTGCCTCACTACTTACTCAGAAATTCTTACTCCCATCGCTGATTGATTCAAGTAGCTCTTTGAATGAATGTTTCCTGAAGTGCAGATAAGCAGTGAGTTTCTGGGCCCTTGTACAACTGAGATTGTCTTTAGAAATAGACCTCTCCTCTGTATAGAATCTGCTTTGAAGCCTGTGTCTCTTAAAACCATGTGTTCATCGCCCCCACTGGAGTTATCAGTTTTCCTGTGGAGGAGAACTATGTTACCAGCTTGATTTGTTTTTTTGTTAATTAACTTCTCTCTCTTCTATGATACTTAGAGAATATTTTATTCAACTCTTACCTTGATAGGAGACGACTCACTGGGTGATATGGTCCAATGTAATAAGGTGAGTGCGGATATTTTAACCTACTCAGAACTCATTAATTTTATATCACTTACCATAAAATTTACTAAATCTTACCATAAAACAAACTGTAAAGAAGTTTGTTAGAAAAAAAAAGGCAGAGCTGGAAAGCAAAGGAAAAGTAATAAAACAAAAGTAAGGCACATACATCCAGCAAACAGCTATAGCCAGATATGAAATAAAAATTTTAAAAAACTGCCTAAAAGAAGCAGGTTCGTGTCTCAGGAAGTTAAGCAGATGAATGTCCTAAAAGCACAAAATGAGGGAAGAAAGTACAATACTAGAGGAATTTGCCACTACTTGAGAAAAAAATATGGCAAGCCCAAATGTTGCCTTGTGTGTGGAACATTCAAAAGTTGAACAACAATGGTGTCTGAGGAGCATAAGCAGAAATGTTGGTCCTCAGGAGGCCTCTTGCTGTCTAAGCATCAGCTGCATCTTGGGAGCTCCCTAGGAACCTTTTCGTAGGCGTTAGCAATTATATAACAAGAGGCAAAAGCTACTGGTACAGATATAAAATGCCTGCTCACAGGAGAACCTGTGGATGGTTTTACCAGGTAGAAGCCATAAAGGTGCCAGAGATATGGGGACCAAAGAAAAATTGAAAACCAAGAGATTTTTAATATTCTGGATGAAAATAAATAATAGCTCAATAAGTGACAGACACTTTTGGAAATATTAAGGATTCATAAAGTTCAATTGTTTGGAAGGTCATTCTATGTGAAGAGATACTATATACAGCTGCATTCTCCCCACACATAGGAAATAAATGGGAAAAACCTACTGATCGAAGCGTCTTTCCAACAGAGAATAAACTCCCAGCAGTGTGTAAATGTGGTAAATAAACTCCAGAGACACCTACAATGAGTGACATTGTCCTATAGAAGGATTTCCCTGTCAGCCACCTCTCAGGCACCACTGAGTCACCGTAATAGACTTTGGCAACATTAGATGCTGGATAGATTCCTGGATAAACTATTGCAGGTGTTAGGGATTGACTTTATCTTTTTTTTCTGGGAGTTGGAGCAGCATTTTGATGACCTTGTCAGTCCTGTGATCACTTTGGACCCATAAGCGAGTTGGCGTGTAACTAAACTTCTACAATCCTGAAGGATTATGATGTTATAGGCTAAATTGTGTTCTCCCCAAGTTAATATGCTGACATCCTAACCCCTAATACCTCAGAATGTATGCACTTGGAGATAAGAGCTTAAAGAAGTGATTAAATTAAAATAAGTCATGAGGGTAGACCCTAATCCAATATGAATGGAATTCTTTTAGAAAAGGAAATTTGGACACACGGACATCAGACATGTGCACAGACATAGGGACAATTATAAGAGGCATAAGAAGAAGGAGAAAGGCCTCAGAAGAAATCAGACCTGCTAACACCTTGATCTTGAAATTCCAGCCACCAGGATTGTGAGAAAGTAAACTTGTTGTTTAAATCATCCAGTCCAGTATTCTGTTATGATAGCCCTAGCAAACTAGTAGATACAGCTTTTCCAATGGAAGACAGTGACAGAACTCCAGCTGGGCATAAGGAAGCCATCTAGCTAAGAGAAAGCAGAATTTAAAAATTGGAATTTAATTTTGTTGGACAATTTAAGACTGTTGGATTATTTTTGTACTTTAACTTATAGAAGCAAGATAATTTTCTTTGGACTTGAATTCACAATGGCAAAGAGACTTAATTTTGAATTTATTTATTCCCAGTAATTTGATTTGGGAGAGGAATTTAATTCCTGCTTTGGGTCATCTGTATGTTGTTGGCATTTGAGAGTAAGAATATCTTCTTTTACCAATTAATCTTACTGTATAATCTCTGAAAGCCTTTGAGATTAATGTAGCTGGACTTAATTTGGGATAGGAAGTAAATAGGATATACATTTTCATCTTTGAGTTTAATGTCAAATTATGGGTGATTTAATTAATATGTATGGAATGATCCATTCCATAGCTTTCTGGAGGCAAAACTGTACTCTGCCCACCAGTAGTCCTAGAAGGATATCCAAGGGAGGGTGATTACACACACACACACACACACACACACACACACACAGGGAAAAACGAAACAGGATGGACTTCTTAAGAATACTTTCAAATGGTTGGAAGGACTACTTTAGTAAGCAACATATTTGGTGGGGGAGAGGAACATTGTCTACTGAGAATAAAGATGTGTTAAAACTTTCTTCTGAGGAGACTAGATATGGTTAGCTATGGGGTTTTTGATTGACTAGTCAGTATGCACCTTTGGCACCCGAGCTGAATTTCTTTTTTTTCTTTTTTTTTATTTATTAGAGAGAGAGATTGAGAATGAGAGGGGGGAAGGTCAGAGGGAGAAGCAGACTTCCCGCAGAGCCGGGAGTCTGATATGGGACTCGATCCTGGGACTCCGGGATCATGACCTGAGCCGAAGGCAGTCGCTTAACCAACTGAGCCACCCAGGCGCCCCCGAGCTGAATTTCTCAGTGTAATAAAAGAAAACTTGAAAGCTATGAATAATGATCCTTCTTTGCCAACTTCTTTCCTTATTCTACACAGCATTTATCTTTCTCTATAAATAAATACTAAAAATATTAGTGAAAAAAATAAAAAAATAAAGATATTAGTGAAATGTAATTTTAAAGGGATCCCAGATGACTAGCGTGCCTGGATACCAGTTTAGACTGGACCTTTACTGACACTGAGACTGCATCAGACCAAGAGACCTGGTGGAGATCTGAAGGTCTTTAGATATTAAAAGGCAATTTTCCCCTTAACATGTTGTAATGCTGTTAAGTCTAAACACAACTTATGCAGACTATTCAATGCAGAGATAGGTAGCTAAGTTGACTGAGTTTGAATGCTGAGTGTAAGGCTTTTTCTTTTTTATTAATTTCCAGTCAGGGAATCCATTGGAGCACAGAGTGTAATGCTCTGGGGGAGAATTACAGAGATAGAAAATGGTATAGGATATTTACATTCAAGAAACCCAAACCTTCTCTAATATACTAGAAAAACTGAAAGTACTAAGGTTTGGTGATTTCCAGTCTTATCTAAAAGGTAGGTCCTTGACTGTACAAAAGCAGTTTGTCTAACAGAAGACCCTTCTTGCTCATGTGAGATTTACGATGTCCAGCTCCCTTTAGGCCATATCTGAGGATCTCCATTCAGGATTTGTTGAGGCCCTGGTTTGTGAGTCTTCATATCAACACCACGAGATGAGCTAATCCAATACCCCATACAATAGATGAGAAACTTGTGTTTAAGGAAGCTAAAGAAAATATCTTAATTCATACGATTAATAAAGGGTATAGCTTGCAAAAGACAAAGGGGCTTGTTTGAGACAAGGGGCAAAACTGTCCCAAGCTTAAATGTATCACTTAGAAGACACTGCTGAATCTTCCAGTAAAAGAATTTAGAAAATTCATGTTTGCATTGAGTATCAGCTAATCTGGAGGGATGGTCTCAGAAAGGATAAAAAAAATAATGTTTATTAAATGAATGAATCAGAAACTTATCATGTTTTAAGAAAGAGGGAGTAGCCATAGAGGTAAAGGAGATATACTCAAGTATGGCTATTGTCTTATTCTGCACTTGGGAAAGAGCAGCACTGATTCGTGATTTATCTTGAGAAAGTCTTACTCAGTTAAAGTTTGAGGGCACAACCTTAAGCTGCTCGCTCCAGTGGTATTTATTTAGCATATCCATTGAGCTTCTCTCTTGCTTTTCCTAAGAAAAGCTCAAGGTGCATTCAAGGATCCTTTTTCTTTCACGTATTGCATGAAGCAGTGGGTGTGGTGCATGAACAATCAATCTTGTAACACTGAAAAATTAAAATAAACATATTTGGGGAGAAAAAACATCAGGAAAAAAAAGTATGCCTGAAACATAATGAATAGGCATTATCGGAGAATAGCACACTGAGGAACATAGGAAAAAGGTAAAGGGGGGGTTTCAAAGAGGTCATTTTGATTGGGAATTATAAATTCCACAGAAATTGGATGTGGAATTTATAATTGGGCCTCGATCAGAAGGACTTGGGCCCCCCACGAGCAAACCCAATTTATCTCTTTTACATACACATTAATTGAGGATTTTAATTTTGGTTTATGCTGTGTCCCTATACTATCTAATAATCCCCCCTTTTCTTTTTTCCTTTTCTCCTTCCGTTCTTCTCTTTCTCTTCCTTAATTCTCACCCCCCAGGGCCAACCAATGTTATCTGTTGGAAGGGTGTGAGATTGCCTTCATTATCTATTTGATTTTAATATCTCCAAGGTAATCTCTTAACTTGGCGCCTGGACCTACACACTGAGGGTTTTATCCTTAAAATCTGTCATCCATTTTCTAGCATTTTAAATGTTCTTTGGTTTATTTATTATAGTGGTGAATCTCAGATCATTTTGTGAGAGCAAATTTCAGCAAACAAAGACTAGTCACATGCCAGGCATCATCTCAAATACTTGGGCTACTATGCACTCTGGGACAGAAGCAGCCAATAGGAATGTTTGTCATTCTCAAAATCAGGATTCAGTTCCTTTCCTAAAAGACTGGCTTTGGTATGTCTGGAATGGACTAATTCCATCTTGGCATCTCTGGGGATCTTGCTGTTCAAAGTTGATAAAACACATTTGCATTTTACAAACTTAAACTCAACTTCTGTAGCAAGTACAGAATGATGCAATGAGAGCCTAATCCTTCCTACTATGACAGAATAAAAGGAGAGGTAGAGTGAAAACAAAAACAAGAGAGTGAGAGAGAAGGGAAGGATGAAGAAAAGGAAGGGAGGAAGAAAAAATGAGATAGATTGAGAGAGACAGAAAGACAGATGAGGAGGGTGTACATTAGCAGGGGAGTGAATGAGTCAACCAAATGATCTGGTCTTTTTTTTTCAAAAGGCTTTTGAATTCATGCCTCACAATCTGTGTCCCCTGCTTTGTAAAAAATATTCTTAAACACTCTTTATGCATATGTATCATTAATAACATATATATCAGTTACAGGCTGATACAGGCTGATCTCAGTTGCATATAATTCCTTAAAATGTTCCTTCTGCTTTATTTCTTGTTTTCTGCTTTAAAGGAAGAATATATATATAAAAAAAAAACCTCAGTGTTTCTCCCCCTTTTTCTCTTCTGTATCTTATAATGCTGGTTATATTACTGAGACAGTAATGGGTTACAAGCTATTAAGGTTTGAAAAATGTCAAAATATAATCTTAAGAAGTAACCATAAATGATAGAAAATATCTTTCTGTAACATTGTTACTGCTCCAAATGACACAAACTGGGATACTTTGCATTTAGATATTTTGTTATCCAGATTCCATTTTTGTGCTATGTTCTACTCAAATACTAACCAACAAATTATTTTTTGGAATAAGGTGCATCACAGACAGGGAGAAGAGAAGTATAATGAAAAAGAGATAGACATAGAGGAGGAAGAGAAGAACAGAGGAGGAGAAGAGAAAGGAATGAAAAGCAAGAACTCAACTTTCCTATCTGGTCAGCGATTGTTGTTACTGTCACCTATTTAGAAACAAGCCCATCTTCTATTTTTAACAAGGCTAAACTTCATAATTCGTCTCCCTGGGCCTCAGTTGTCTCATTTTAAAAGCTATGGTTTAGACTAGATGATCTCAAGTCCTGAAATATTATTCAAATGAGTTTGTACCAGGTTTCTGCCATAATGGATTTTGTGTAGCAAGTATCTTTGTAGGGAAAGAAGTGTTAGTACATCAAATGGTATGATCGAGCTTGACCACCAGATAAATGAGGCCTCTGGTTCAATGTTCCAATGGCGATTTGAGTGTTGTTGTTATGTTTAAGATGTGCTTACAGACTCTAATGAATCCAGTTTAAATATGTTGCTATTGAAATGTCAATAGGCAAAATAGTGCCAAGTTACTATTTATCATTTAGATTTAACTGTTGTTTCTATATTAACTTTGTTTTAAAAAATAAATGCATTACCCTATTCTTCTGTTAATACCACCACTAAGTTGCTAAGCAATCTCTACACATGACAATTAGTAAGTCCCCCAGGACATTACTCAAAAGCCATGAAGAATCACTGATGCCCATGTCCAGAGCAAGTCATCTCCCAGATGTTCAGCTGGCCTCAGCAACAGTACTTACTGATAGCCTAGAATTTTGCCATTTTCCTCTTGAGAAATGTGATTCTGGTAGGAAATATTTCCCATAACTCAGGGAAGCACCCACATCGATTCAACAACAGTTCTCTGTGGCCCATATAGAAATAATGATGGTGGATCTTAGCAAAGTGCCTGGCACATAATGGACACTTATTGAGAGTGTGTTGACAAGTGAATGAAGGACCTTTTCACATCCACCTTTCATTTTCTTGGAGTATACGTAAACTTTTAAAAATAATAATTACACCGATATGTTCCCTCTTCTAAAGACTGAAAACCTGAAATCAGAACCTAGGTCAATTCAATTAAGAATTGGTCTCAGACTCTATTCAATATGATGTTGCCCTGTCTGGAAGTCACTGCTAGAGGAAACAGATGTCTTAGTGTGTCATTTGATAAAATTCTACTTTTTCAGAAGAAACTGCAGCTTCATGAAAAAAGTTGAGCGCGTGAGTGGGTTATTCTCCAGTGATGCCATCCATCACCGTGGCTGGAATGGAACTGCTTTGCCAGAGCACATCATTAGCAGCCTCATCCAGCTCTCGGTATCTAACGCCTCCACAGTGCTCAGCTGCTGTGCCCACCTGGCACCAGAAATGCAAGTCAAGGAAAGAAACAGCAGAAGGGAAATAAAACAAGACCGAGAAATCGGGATTGAAGCCAGATGAGGTGGAATGAGCACAGGGGTTGGGAGAAATGGAATCTAAACTCGTAATTTACCCATTGTCAAAACCATCTCTAAGAAAGTGTTGGTCTCATCCCTTTCATCGGTTTCCTGCCTCTCAAGACACTTCTGAGATGGAGGAAAATAGAGAAAAGGAAAGATGATGTGGGTGCTATAGAAATATCAATTAGACCGACTGTTAACCTGAAAGCAAACCGAATTAACATGAGGAAGAGACTTTGAAGAAGAGAAAGATCATTGGAAGAGATTGTGACAACAATCCTGCCACTTTCCCCCTTGCTGAGTGAGGGAATCTTTGGTTGGCAGGTAGAATTTCAGAATTTAAATAGGAAGAAGAAATTCAGGAATTTCCTGACCTCAAACTTCCTCGTCCTGTAGCTTTCTGTGTCTAATATCCCCTAAAGTTTCTGTGACTTTGGAACTAATAAATTTAATTAGTTAGAACTAGATGCTCCACCTAGAGCCAAGCAAAGCAGAAACTAGAGCCAGTTATCATAAGATTTGCTCTCTCTCTATAAGGGGAAAGGAGAAAAAAGTATTGAATATTCTTGAAACAGACCAATGCAGGTCAAAAAGAGCAAAAGAAGTGGGGAAAGACTCCTGGTGTGACTACCGTGACGTTATAGAAATGATAATCATCCAGATTTTGTCGTGACAGTTTTATGGGAATCTACATGTATGTGTATTTAAGAAAAGTGTATATATATTCAAAAAACTGTATATATCAATATGTATACATACTATATATCTTCAAAACTGTTCAAAATTATGTACTTTAACATAAGTGTTTATTATTAATAAAATTTATATATAGCAAAACCAGAAAAAAGTATTATCTCTACATTAGAATGCAACATTTAGAAACTGTTTTTAATCAACTTTATTGAAATATAATCTACATGATATAAAACTCACACAGTTTAAGTATGTAGGTCATTGACTTTTGAAAATGCAAATACCTATATAACTAGCATTCCAATCAAGGTATGGAGAATTTTTATCTCCCAGATGGTTTTCTGTCATTGCCTTGCAATCTGCCCTCTCTATGTCACGTCCTGAACACAGAGAGAACCACTGAGGATTTTCGATCAGGATAAATATTTTTCCTGGTTTTGAACTTGTTATGATTGGACTCTGTTGTGATCAGCTTCTTTGTTTCAACAAAATATCTGAAATTCACCCAGGTTATTCTGTTTATTCTATTCATTTTTATTTTTGCATAATTTTTTTCAAAGATTTCATTTACTTGAGAAAGAGAGAGAGCACCCATACGTGTGCCCATGAGTGAGCAGGGGAAAGGACAGTGGGAGGAAGAGAATCTCAAACAGGCTCCCTGCTGAGCTTGGAGCTCCATCAGGGCTTGATCTCACCACCCTGAGATCAAGAGTCTGATGCTTAACTGAGCCACCCAGGCACCCCTGTATAATTTTTTATTGTATGCATATACCACAGGCTGTTTGATGGACATTTAGAAACCTGCAAACTCTCAAGAAAAAAGTTTGTATATATAACTGTACACCCCTTCTAAAAAAGTACATGAACCACCAAAAGTAGAGTGGAAATTAATAAACACAAAGATGTGGGGTCTAGCAACAGAGGAGAAGATTAGAAATGCTTTTTGAAATGATGCTGAGGTAGGCAATAACCTGGAGCCACTACAGGGCTTTAGAAGGGATTCTATAACAGTTTCTTTCCCCCACTCAATTGCTTTAGCAACGTTGTTGAAAATAAATAGAATTAACATGTGTGGGCTCCCTTAACATTTCTGGGCTCTCTTTTCTGAGATGCTGACCTACATCTCTCTTTGTGTTACTACCAAATGTCTTGGTCATCTTAGCTTTTTGAGAACCGGGTTGAATTAGATCTCCAACTTTGTTTTTCTTCAAAGTTGCTTTATTTATTCCGGATCTTTATATTTTTTTAAAGTTACTTTATTATTCTGGATACCTTACATTCTGGATTCTTTTTGAATTGTAAAGTCAGTTTAACAATTGCTATAAAAATTCCTGATGGAATTGAGATAGGAAGCTTTGCCGGGGCAAGGTGGGTGGATGGTCTTTCCAATTCATGATCATGTTTTATCTCTCCATTTAGTTAGATCTTCTTTAATTTCAGTAACTTTTTGTAATTTTAAGTATAGCAGTCTTGGACATCTTTTGTAGATTTATTCCTAGGTATTTTACATGTTTTTAAATTTTATTTTCCAATTGTTTATTGCTTGCATATAAGAATACAGTTGCTCTTTTTGTATATTAACTTTTTATCTTGAGACCTTGCTAAATTTATTTATTAGTTCTAACAGGTTCTTGTGTGTGTGTGTGTGTGTGTGTGTAGATTTTCTGGAACTTTCTGTGCAAGTAATTATATCATAGTATTTAAAAATAGGGACAATTTATCTTTCCTTTCTTCCTAAGCTATTTTTTGAGTGGTGAAAACAGGCATCCTCACCCTGTTCATAATCTTCAGAAATTCAGTGATTCCAAGGAGGAATTTCCCTACTTCCCTACTATTATTGGCTCGCACAATGTTTTTTGTCATGAAATTTTTTAATTTTGCCATTAATTTTTATACATTTATTGAAATGATAATATGATTTTTTTCTTCCTTATTCCATCAATACAATACATTACTGATTTTTGAATTTTGAACTGTCTTACATTCCTGGAATAAATCCTACTTGGTTATGATATAGTACCCACATATTCTTAGATTCAATGTTAATGTTTTAAAGGATTTTTAGATCTAAAATCATGAAGAATATGGGTTTATAATTTTTAAAATGTCTTTATCATGGTTTGATATTAGGATTATGATGAGCAATAATCATTACCTCTCCTTTTTTTTTTGAAAAAAGTTCATATAAGATTAGTATGGTCTCTTTATGACTATTTGATGGAATTCATTAGTGAAACCGTATGAGTCTACTGTTTTGAGAGGGAAGGTTTTTGATAGGAACTTCAATTTCTTTAATACATATAGCACTATTTAGATAATTTTCTATTCATTTAAAATAAATGAGATTTTTGTTTACCTCATGAGGCATAGTTAAAATAACTTTCAAGTTTTTGTCTGATAGTTTTTATTTCCAAATATCTTGGAGTTAACATTCGTTGGTTGTCTAGCCTTAGACAATTAGGTCCCTAGTTCTTTGCATGCTGAGTAATATACTTGAGTAATATAAATCTTCAGATCATACCATGGACTTTGTGAAGTCTGTGTTGTGTAGATTCTGGGTCCTATTGGTATTCTCTGGAGAATGTGGATGTTCTTGTTTTTCAATCTTATTAGGTTTAGACTGCAAGTCATGTCTTGAAACCAGTGCATGATAGTCTGAATTTTATTTCTTTTTTTTTTTTTAAAGATTTTATTTATTTATTTATTAGGAAAGAGAGAGAGTGAGAGAGAGCATGAGAAGGGAGACGGTCAGAGTGAGACGCGGACTCCCCATGGAGCTGGGAGCCCGATGTGGGACTCGATCCTGGGACTCCGGGATCATGACCTGAGCCGAAGGCAGTTGCTTAACCAACTGCGCCACCCAGGCGCCCCTCTGAATTTTATTTCTTTTCTCGCTCTCTCTCTCTCTTTTTTTTAAAAGATTTTATTTATTTGACAGAGAGGAGAGAGATCACAAGTAGGCAGAGAGGCAGGCAGGTGGGGGGAGGGGGAGAAGCAGGCTCCCCCACCGAGCAGAGAGCCCGATGTGGGGCTCGATCCTAGGACCCTGAGATCATGACCTCAGCAGAAGGCAAGGCTTTAACTCACTGAGCCACCCAGGTGCCCCTGAATTTTATTTCTAATAAGCCTTTGCCATACAGGTTTGGATCTGTCCGTCCAGTAGATCAAGAGTTAGACTAAATGTTGTACCAATTCTATTTCTTCATTCCTCTAAGTCAGAAATATGAAGTTGTATTAGACTTTTGAGATGCCAGGCTCTGGACTGGGATTTATTTTTAGGACAAAGCTAGAAGACAAAGAAACAGGTAGGAAATTCAAATCATGTGGGTTTCATGTACATTACTTCCTCAAGTTCCAACTTTCCTTCACAATTCACCCACTTGTGTTTATTTTCATAACACTACATAGTTGCTGTTGTTGGTGTTTTTGACTGTATATTTTGCTGAGAATTTTTAGTTGTATTTGGTGGAAAAGATGGGTGGTGGTGGGCTTACACAGCCATCGCAGATCTGGAACTCCCCCATCTAGCCACCATTGTGTTTTGAATATGTATTTTATTATACCTGGCAACCTTGGTGGAAACTCTTACTACCTCTACTTGTATGTTTATCAATGTTCTTTATTTTATCAGTGTATTTCCATATATTTTGAGTGTAATAACAGTTTTATTTCTTTGGTTTCAATTCTTAGAACTTTGATGTTTACAACCCTGGATAAGACTTTCAACACAGTGTTGACTAGAGACAGTGATAATTAGCATCCCTGACTGATTCCGGAATTAAGAGGTGATGCTTTAAATTTTTCATCTAAAAATAGTATGCTTTGCAGTGATATAGGGTAGTTGTGAAAGTTCTTTTGCATCATTTGCTTACTAAGATTTATTTTCTTTTAAATTATAAATGAATGTTGACTACTTTTCTGAATCTATTAACATGATCCAATGATTTGACTCTTTTAAGCTGATAGTTTGATGAATTACATTAATACAATTTCTTATTCAAAGCCGTGTTTTTTCTTCAGATTTAAATACAAATGTAGATATCAATATCATTTTATTTCATAGCTGGATTTGGTTGGATAATATCTTATTTATGATTTTTGCATCTATACTTCTTAGTGGATGTTAACCTATAATTTTTCTTCATCGTATAATTCTTGTCTTACATTAGGATGAAGGTTATGGTAGTATGAAAGAATTTTGAGAATACTGTTTCTTTCTCAATTTTCAAAAATCTTCATACAAAATTGAAAATATGTATTTTTAAATGATTGCTAAAAATCAACAATAAAGTAATCTGGGATCTTTTATTGAATTTTTTCTCTTTTTCCTTTTTTCTCTAAACTGATTAAATATATTTTAGATTTAAAGATTTTTTATTTATTCATTTAACAGAGAGAACACAGGCAGGCAGAGAGGCAGGCAGAGGCAGAGAGAGGAGCAGGCTCCCTGCAGAGCAAGGAGCCCGATGTGGGACCCGATCCCAAGACGCTGGGATCATGACCTGAGCCAAAGGCAGTTGCTCAACCAACTGAGCCACCCAGGCGTCCCTATATTTTAGATTTGTAGGCCTGTATAAACCTTTAGAAATGTTTTAAAATGTTATATTTTGTTTAGCTACTATACATTTCATCCAGGGTTCCAAACTTACTGGCATAAACTTTCCTATCATAGTCCTTTGCAATTTTTTAAAAAATCATACCATGTCTCTCTGTAATTTTGTCTCTTTTCATTTTTATTATTATCTACACTGCATTGTCTCTTTTTCTTTTGATCAGTGTTAAGAGAGATTTGTTTATTTTACCAGTCTTTCAAATAATCAACATTAAATTTATGACTCTCTTTTGCATCTATTTTTTCATATCTACCAGTTTCTTCTTTGTGTCTACTTTTAGTTGTTTCTGTTTTTTTTTTCTTGCTTGTGATGTTGAATGCTTGTCTCAATAATTTTAGTTGTTTTTTATTTTTTAGTATAAGTATTAATAGCTATAAATACCTATAAATTCAGTTTAACAGAGTCTCATATTTGAAATGAAGGTATTCTTTAATTTTTTGTTAGTTTCCATGATAATCTCATTTTTAACTTACATTATTTAATAATGTATACTTTTACTTAAATTTCTTAGTTCACATTTTTTTCCTTTACTTATATTTCTGATAATGATAACTAAATTAACTAATTATCACTAGAGAACATGGTGTGCAAAATAATTCTTTAAGGGCTATAATATTCAATTTTTACTTGAGAAGAATACTTTTAAACTGTTGACTGTAGGACTCAGCATATGCCTAGTAGCTCAGCCACTACATCTTTCTAATGTTTTATCAATTGTTCCAAGAGAAGTGTTAAATTTTCTCAAAGTGATGAAGGATTTAACTTGTTTCTTGTAATTTCACAGTTTTTTTTTTGCCTTATGTATTTGGCTGCTGAGTCAATGACTTTAGGAGATATTAATTATAAATTTCAAATTGAACCTCTTTAGTGCCACACTATTCTTTGCCTTAAGATTTACTTTTCTGATGTTAATACGATTATCCTACATTTATTTTACCTATTAATTTCCTGCTTTTATCTTTCCATCTTTTAGACATTTTAATATACTTCTGTCCTTATGTTTGAAGTGTGGCTATAGTAATGGTATAGCTAGGTTCAAAAATCTAATCTGAGGATTTCTTTTAACTGATTAGTTATATAACTATATAAGTAATATATACTGTAGTAATAACAATACCTATTGTGATTACTGATATATTTGGATTTATTCACACTGTTTATTTTATTGTTTTATGTGTCCTACTTCTAATTTTTATTCTCTCCCGACTTCTTTTTTTATCTTTATTTTTTAATTTTTAAATTTTTTAATTAATTTATTTTATTTTATTTTTTCAGTGTTCCAAGATTCATTGTTCATGTACCACACCCAGTACTCCATGCAATACGTGCCCTCCTCAATACCCACGACCAGACTCAGCCAACCCCTCACCTCCCCCCAAACCTTCAGTTTGTTGCTCAAAGTCCACAGTCTCTCTTGGTTCATCTCCCCCTCTGATTTCTCCCAATTTGCTCTTCCTTTCCTTCTCCCAATGTCCCCTATGTTTTTCCTTATGCTCCACACATAAGTGAGACCATAAGATAATTGACTCTCTCTGCTTGACTTATTTCACTCCACATAATCTCTTCCAGTCTCATCCATGTTGATACAAAAGTTGGGTATTCATCCTTTCTGGTGGAGGCATAATATTCCATTGTATATAGGGACCATATCTTTTTTTATCCATTCATCTGTTGGGCATCTTAACTCTTTCCACAGTTTGGCGATTGTGGCTGTTGCTGATATGAACATTGGGGTACATGTGGCCCTTCTTTGTACTACATCTGTATCTTTGGGGTAAATACTGAGTAGTGCAATTGCAGGGTAATAGGGTAGCTCTATTTTTAATTTCTTGAGGAATCTCCACACTGTTTTCCAAAGTGGCTGCACCAACTTACATTCCCACCAATAGTGTAAGAGGTTATAATTATCCTTTATACATTATCCTTTTCTCCACAACCTCTCCAACATTTGTTGTTTACTGTCTTTTTGATTTTTGGCCATTCTAACTGGTATAAGGTGATATCTCAATGTTTCTATCCCGACTTCTAATTTGTGTGGGATTGAGATTTTTCATTAAGTCTATCTCATTCTATAAATTTGGAAGTTATGCATTTATTTTTCTTTATAATTTAATACTTTAGTCAGTAAAATGAGAGAATGGATATTTAATTTAACAAAGCCAAAATTTATTCAACTTCTATTACCCTGCTTCCAAATAAAAATTAGGAATTTTGAATAACTAAATGTTAGTCTTCTGTTCCCTTCATACCTGCAGTTTTTGGTGAAGACTTTAGTTTTTTAGCTTTTTGGGATTTTTTTTTTACAAACTTTTAAATACCTAAATTAGACAGTATTGCTATGATTTTGTACAGCCATTATATCTCACTTCCCAGATCATTTTTCTTTTGCTTCATTTTATAATCATATTTTAGCTAGAAATTATAATTCTAGCAAAATTCTAAATTCTGAGAGAAAATAGTTCTCAGCAATTGGATAGTTTTATTTTACTTTCAGATTTATAATTTTTCACCTGAATCTGCTTCATTTTAATTGTTTGTCTCATACATAATCATCTTTTTCTTACTGTATATAAGAGTTTGTCTTTGTGTTTTGAAGAGTTTTTTCCAATAAATCTTTTGTGGGTTTTTTTTCATACTTTTGATTTCATTAAGCCTCCTGAATCAAAAGATGTCTGACTTTCTTGGATTCTGGAATTTTTTTCCTTTGATTTTTTTTCTCTCTCTTTTTAAAATATTTCCTATCTTACATTTATTTATCTTATGGTATGCATATCTTCATTTTATGCATGTTAGACCTCATTTTATCCTTCTTGTCTCATGACCTTTCTTTCATATTTCCTATTTCTGTGTCTTGGAAATCCCTAATAGAGCTAAGGTAATTAATTATAAATTCCAGGAACTTTTTTTTAGCCTTAAGTTTGAAAAAATTTGGAATAAAAAAAACCATCTTTTTTTATGATACTATTTATTTATTTGACAGAGAGAATGTGGGCGCAAGCAGGGGGAGCAGCAGGCAAGGGAGAAGCAGGCTGCACTGGATTCCAGGACCCTGAGATCATGACCTGAGCCGAAAGCAGAAGCTTAACCCACTGAGACACCCAGGCATCCCAGAACGAGAAAGAATCTTGAACCAAATGTCAAGCTTCAGTTATACAAACCAGGAACTCTGTTTTCACAAACTTCACACCACAGCCAAGAAGACAGCGGAGAAATTTACCTTGATAGCAATGTGGTATCATTACTAGGTGCATCGTTTATATTTGGTGGTGAGTGTACAGAGGAAAGGATATATACAAGGTGAGTGATTTGGGGTACATTATTTAATCTTTCTTCACAATAATTTTCTTATCTGTGACCATGGCTAGGATAACAACTGCATAGTGCTTTGTAAAGACTGTGTAAGACAGTGTTTTTAAAGCAGTGAGTTTTGTACCTGGCACATTGAAAACAGCAATAAGTGGAATTAAGTTGGGGATGATAATAACAAAAATAATAGTGGAAAATATGCCTGGAGATGCAGATAAAAGGATTCTCGTGAGAAAGATGAGTAGGAGTTTCTGCAGGAATAAGGGAGTCAGAGGAGGAGCCAATACCAATTGGCAGCTCAGAGTTTACATTTCTGGAGCACTTAGTGCATGCCAGACACTATACCATCAGTGAACTGTGGCGCTTGGGCCAGTTCCAGCCTGCTGGATGTTTTTGTGAAAAGGCTTTATGGCAACAGGGCTATGATCATTTGTTTACATATTGCTCAGCGCTGCTTTTGCATAGAGCAGCAGAATTCAGTAGTTGCGACAGTGACCCTAAGGCCCTTATTGTAGATGGAAATGTTTACTATTTGGCTCTTTGCAATAAAAGTTTGCTGACCCCTGGAGTAGACTAACAACTAAGGACTAAAGAGTTTAATTTTAATTATCACGGTATTTAACACCAAGGGATGTGGGACAGTTAAAGAAAAGCAAGTAATCAAAATTGGCTTAAGGGTAATATCGGGTTGGGCACAGTATGTGGTGAAGGATAGGAGTTGAGGCAAGAAAGTCAGATTACAGCCAGTTTTTAAATACTTCATTCACAAACGTTTGAAAATAATGGCAATGAAAGTGGGAGACTAGCTGATCAAATAGAGTATATTTTAAGAATTTATTTATTTATTTGACAGAGAGAGCACAAGCAAGGGAAGATGTGGAGGGAAAAACAGACTCTCCACGGAGCAGGGAGCCTAATACAGGGCTTAAGTCAGGACCCTGAGGTTATGACCTGAGCCCATGGCAGGCGCTTAACCAACTACACCACTCAGGGGCCCCCAGTGTATACGTTTCTAAAAATAGGTGCACTAGCTACCTGTTTAGGTGGCCAAGAAAGAACTTTCTCTACTACTTCTCCCTATCCTGAGTTAGTCACTCCTCACCTCCTTGCTGCTTGTGTATCATACCTTTTACTCTTGGCTTCATCACTATGTGTCTGTCATTTCTAAGAATTTAGCTACAGAGGGGTGCCTGGGTGGCTCAGTGGGTTAAAGCCTCTGCCTTCGGCTCAGGTCATGATCCCAGGATCCTGGGGTCGAACCCCGCATCTGGCTCTCTGCTCAGCTGGGAGCCTGCTTCTCCCTCTCGCTCTGCCTGCCTCTCTGCCTACTTGTGATCTCTCGCTCTGTCAAATAAAGAAATAAAATAAAAAAAAATAATTTAGCTACAGACAGACTTCTTCATCTTTACCAGTGCTTTCCTTAACACTCCCTCCTTATTCTCCACCACACCCATCTTCAGAATTTGTGTGTGTGGTCTTTTTTTTTCACCCTGTTGCCTGATTACATCTTATCTGAGTGTCTTAATTTTCAAACTACAACAGCCTGTACAGACTCTGACTTTCATTCTGATCTGTCTTGCCAAGATTTTTCTGAACTTGTGAGTCTTTATTTAAAATTACCTGTAGGAATTGGTCTGTAATGATCTTAGGATATTTCACTGTCAGAAGAGGGTTGCTATTTCCAAAGTGGCAGACATATTTAAGTCATAAACATCAACTTTAATTCCCCAAAGTAATTCTGTTTGCATTGCAGTTCATTTTCAAGAAGGTGCAGTGTATCTCCCTCAGGGGGCTCCCAGAAAACAATGTTTAGCATAACTGTTGAGTTCTCCTGAGTGAAATGAAGACAGTATTTGAGATATGTGGATTATGCAGATTTTCAGAAAGGAAAAACAATATGATCTGACCTGGTCGGTAAAGGCTTCTCAAATGAGAGAAGTTAATATTCAAACTAAAACAGAAAAAAGAAAAAATACATTATAAGGGTGACAACACACATGAGGATAGTTAGCCTCTCAGACCAATGAACAATGATGAGGGCATTATATGTCATCAGAATAATTCAATTAATGTTTAGCCCTGCCACTCCATTCATTCATTCATTGATTATTTCATTATTTCATTCATCCACCTTCCATGCAGTAATCATTTCAAGCACTATGCAAGATAACAGGGATTTAGAGATAAAGAACTTGAGTTCAAAGCTCAATGTGGCCAAAGCATATATAATACAAACACACTCATATATGTATGTACAGATATAAAGCCATGCAGCATGTGTATATACATACACAACAATTGCATAATCATTTTTGAAATATCTTGTACTGGTTCCCATTCTTACATCATCTATAATTTGGTAACAACCTGACAAATTTGATATTCACATAGCCCCAGAGGTTCATAGAGTTTAACCAAATTACGGGAGGACACATAGCTTCTAAGTGGCGGAGCTGGAAAATTTAACCCAAGGTTTTTGGTCTCTAGAACTGCCTGCATGTTGTTCTCTGTCATGTTGCCCCTCTGGGAGACATGGAAATTGTAACAGCAGAAACAGATTCAAGAAGCAAGTTAGCATAGAGGAAGAACTGACCCACAATGGGTGTTGCAATATTTAGGAAGGATCCCTGAAGAGCTCACAGTTCTGTTGGAGAGAAAAACACTCTGTGCATGATCACTTGAAGAATGAGCCTTTCTTTCATTGCAGGATATTCTGCAACTGTTATCTAGAATTAGGGGCTCTTTAAGGAAATGTGCTTTCCACTGGTTTTTAATCCCTGGCCTGGTTCTTTTTATCATCTAATAGAAAGTCTGCCCAGAGGGCTTTCTGGTCATGATTCCCTTGTACCTTAGATTGCGGTTAATATGAGATAACTGAATTTGCCAATATTACATTGGAAGAGCCTAGGGTGACTTACATTTGAATGTTTTCCAATCTGAATTCCAGGCACTAAGACTTCCTCTTGTTCTCTTCAAGGAGTTCCTGCCACACAAGTAGCAAAAGGCTGCTGAGAAGTTTAGAACCAAAATGAACGGAAGTCAGGGTTGTGGGTGTGCACCGGCATTTTCTTCATAAACTGAAGCCCTGACGAGATGTTGGAATGACAAGGCATGAATGTGAGTTGTACCTGGTTTTCTAGCCATCTTACTTCCTTTTGTCTTGAATATGTGTTAGTATTTTCCAAAGAAACAGAATCAATATGTATTATTATTATAACCAGTGTGTGTGTGTATATATATATATGTGTGTGTGTGTATATATGTGTGTGTATGTATACTTGCAGTATATATATATATATACTGCAAGGTGGAGACCCAGGAAAGCTGGTTGTATCATCCTATACTGAGTGTGAAGGCCTGAGAAACAGGGGGGCTATGGTATAAATCCCAATCCAAGGACAGGAGACTCATGTCCCAGCTCATCAGTCAGGCAGGGACAGGTGATCTACTTTAGGGAGTCCACCAATTCAAATGCTAATCTCATCCAGAAACCCCCTCACAGACACACCCAGGATTAGCATTAATATGGGCACCTCTTGCTCTAGTCAGTTTGACATGTACAATTACCTATCACAGGATATATAGGAGATAAGTAAAAATATACAACATATGAAAAATATCAGGCATGAGGGTAGTAGGTTTCCAGAAACAGGTTTTCTATATTTCAGGCTTCCATGAGGGAATACAAAGCTGGTTAAGGAATATTCCATCTTCTTCGCAGTGCTTTCTCACTATCCTCTGGTGAGGACTGATTTTTTTCTCTTATTCTGTATCAGACCAGTAGTTCATATAATACAATAAAAATGAAGGGGCACCTGGGTGGCTCAGTGGGTTAAAGCCTCTGCCTTCAGCTCAGGTCATGATCTCAGGGTCCTGGGATGGAACCCCGCATAGGGCTCTCTGCTCAGCAGGGAGCCTGCTTCCTCCTCTCTCTCTGCCTGCCTCTCTGCCTACTTGTGATCTCTTTCTCTCTCTCTCTCTCTGTCAAATAAATAAATAAAATCTTTAAAAAAATGAAGAGAGACACACAACAAGAAGTTAAAATATGAGCTTAAAAATTTAGATTCAAAGACATAAAATATATGTTATATTCATATAAACATTCCCTGTGTTAACTCTCAATTTCTGTGATCATCTCCCCTCAGACTGTCCTAATATGGAGACCCCACTTTGAACAGCATGGCTCTCGGGATGAATAGCTCCATAGGATACACAAATGAGTGCATTCATCACAGGGCTGTGTGCGAAGGGGCACCCATGCTTTCTGCATGCCCAAAACTTACTCACCACCAGCCTGCTAACTGCTCATTGATGATTCTGGGTCCTTCTCAGGTGCATTTAATGTTTTCACATATATCTATATTTCCTTCCTACTTAAATTCCTTCAATTTGCTCCCTTTGGCCTTTTTTTCTTTTTTTAAGATGCATCTTAAATAGCCTCACTGTTACTGAATTCAAGAAAATATGTTAGGTAAAACACGGTCTTTCTCGTGGAGGTGTAAGCGACGTGGGAGTAGGAATGTGATGATTTCGGTCACTCCGTGAAGTCATGAAAATACTGTGGAAATAATTAGTCGTGAGAGAACTTGTGCCCTGCATTCCAATATTGGAGAAATAAAAGACAAAAAGGATCTAGCCAGCGCAATATGAGTGAAAGACGAGGACATATTTTAATCTAGAATGGACAGGAGAGGTTAAATGCTGTTGCTGATGTTATTACCTTATCCATTGTGAGAGACGTGTAGGGAAGGTGAAGAAATTGGCTGTGTCTCATGTTACAGCGCAGAGGTAGTACTCAAACCCATTATCAAAATCAAGAGGAGGCAGTGAATTAAGAGCAGAAGACTGGAGACAGTTCTCGAGAGGTCATCTTTATAAAATGTGTTAAATGGAAAAGGTGTAAACACGCCTGCTGGTTTGGACATTTGCCTCCAAAGTGCCCAACCCATTCTGTGTTTCAATGTGTAACATTTTCTTATTGTGGGCCCATTCTCCAAAGCCTGAAATCTTTGACTTCTTAAAATATTTAATTAATGTGTAATCAGCTCTTCTTAACCTGCCCACCTGCAGTATTAATATGAAAGGGGAATAAACTTTTCCTTGACAGCTGCAGAGAATTCCTGTCCACAGGCATAATTGGAACTATTTGAAACTTGGGTTTTTTTTCACAGTCCTGTTTCATTTTCCTTCACACTTTGAGAAAAGTGAATGGCTAAACATAATTTAGGCAATTGCATGTTACACATTATGCTAAGAAGTTTCTCCAGGTAATCTCCAAGACCTAAAGGTTTGAGGAATCATTAAGGCACATAGACTAGCTTTGGATATTCTGGTCTTATTGAAAATATGACCTTATCATTCGGATTTCTTGGTTTTCTTAGTATTTTACACTGCTGTCTGTGAGTGTTCTTTTTCAAACAACCATCAATAAATGTCTTTGTTATTGGTTAGGTGTTAAATAGTATCTATTCACTCTAGTTAATTTATTAGATAAATTTCCATTAGGTAGCTAATAGGTATTTCAGCTTCTCTTTCGCATTCTTCTCTATACCCAGTTAAAGATGCCTGAGTATCACTCATGGATTGCAAAGCTTGGAGTATCTGTTTTCCCTAATATTTTTCCTCAGCAATACCTATTTGGGGTTCTAAAGTTCCATTAATTTATGACATGAAAGTATGAAAATGGAATATGACTCATACAGCATATATATACAGAAAATTCAGTACCTATGTATGTATATATTTATATATCGTGTCCTTGTGCTGAGTACATGTCAAGGTTAAAAGTATTGGAGTCTATCAAATTCTGGCTCTGTTATTTCCTGGCCATGAGACCTAGAGAATGCTGCTTAACTCCTTTGTGTTTTAGTTCTCTCATCCTCAGAATGATTATAATGAATGAACTTGCCTCATAGAGTTTTCCTGAGAATGAAAACTTGACAGTGTTTTTCAGGATCTTAGCACAGAATCTGGAATACAATAAACACTTAACAAATAACAACAACTACTTCTGAACATATATTTAAGGATTTTAGAATTTGTTTTTTTAAGATTTTATTTATTTCTTTGACAGAGAGAGAGAGAGATCACAGGTAGGCAGAGAGGCAGGCAAAGAGAGAAGGGGAAGAAGGCTCCCCGCTGAGCAGAGAGCCTGATGCAGGGCTAGATCCCAGGACCCTGAGATCAAGACCTGAGCCGAAGGCAGAGGCTTTAACCCACTGAGCCACCCAGGTGCCCCTAAAGATTTTAGAATTTAAAGGGAATTTCCAGGACTGCTATGAAGTAGGTGGCATTAATTCTTTTTTCACTATAAGGAGAAAAAGGCTCAGAAAGGTAATTTGTACATCACATTACAGGTTAATCCAAAGATGAAATCAAACCCATATTATTCAGTTAATAATCCATCCTTTGCAATTATGTACTTAGGTACCTTTTGTATCCAACAGTATCTTTTAGACTTAAATGTCACCTGTTCCTCCCATACTCATTCTAGTCATAGAACTAATGTTTGTTGATATATCTACACAGAAAACACTCCTGTCTTTCTCCTTTATTCTCACACTACTGCCACACAACACTTCCGACACCAGAAGTGTGGGTTTTTCACACATCAGGTAATTCTCTGATACCAGCCAAATGTTCCACAATTCAATTCAGTTCTGACACTAACTGCCTGAAGTTAGTGTCAGAGCCCACAGGTTAAGGGCTCAATCCCAGGAGATTTTCCCCATTTCAGACACCAATCACAAATCCCAGGCTGTCGCCTGTCCTTCTGACATACTTCCACAACTCCTTTCTTGGGTTCGATAATTTGCTGAAATGGCTCTCAGGACTCAGGGAGACACTTAACTTACAGTCACCAGTTTATTATAAAGGATATAATAAAAGATATGAATGAGCAGTCAGATGAAGAGATCTATAGTGTGAGGTCCAGGAAGTTCCAGAGCACAGGTGCTTCTGTCCCTGTAGAGTTGGGGTGTGCCTCCCAACTGGCAGGTAGATGTGTTCACCAACCCAGAAACTTTCTTGGAGTAATGACATACTCTTTAATAGACATAAAGTTCAAATAAGAGAACTTAAGGGGACCTAATAGTGAGAATCTACATTTTTTCCAACAAATTCACTATTAAGACTAGGTTGTTGGCACCAATTAGAAATAATTGACCTTGGGCACCTGGGTGGCTCAGTTGGTTGGGAGACTACCTTCGGCTCAGGTCACGATCCTGGAGTCCCAGGATCGAGTCCTGCATTGGGCTCCCAGCTCCACAGGGAGTCTGCTTCTCTCTCTGACCTTCTTCCCTCTCATGCTCACTCTCACTCTCTCTCTCTAATAAATAAATGAAATCTTAGGGAGAAAGAAAGAGAGAAAGGGAGAAAAGGAGAAAGAAAGAAAGAAAGAAAGAAAGAAAGAAAGAAAGAAAGAAAGAAAGAAAGAAAGAAAGAAAGAAAAATTGACCTTGTAGTGGGTGAAAGGCCAAACAGTGGCCTCTGACAATATTGCCAAAGCTCCAATATCAACAGAAGCTTCATGTTTGGAAATCAAGGATTGAAACAGAGCTCAGAGGAGTGTGATTTCCATTACCTAGAAATAAGCCCCTAATCTAAGTAGAAGGGCATTTGTTCAGTCAGCACCAGAGTAAGGCAATCCAGATAGTTCAAGAACAAAACAATAGAAAACATAAAATGCCTACTGAACTTCCTTTTAGGGAAGCGTTCATTTGGCAATGACTTGGCCTTTTATGATTCTTCTTGGAGTTGGACAGTGGTGGATTGACTCTTAAAAGTATAAGCAAGGCTATTTTGTTGCTGTCAATACAGACTAATATAAAGTTATATACAGGGTAGCAATGGGAGAGGGGATCCATGCCTATGTATTTAACAAACTGATAGATGCTGGGACTTAATAAACTCTCTCTCCCAAAATCCATCTCAGCTCCAATTCACCAAGGAGACCTGCATTGTTTTTATATACTCAGAAATCCCTGTTGCCTTTCTATGTAGTGAATAGTACATGACTTTCTCAATCTTCCCTGAATGATGCCAATTTTTCTGTCTACTGGAAGTCAACATTGTTCCAAGCAGTAATTCTTGGAAATTAAGTGTATGGACTCTAGTTCATATTTCTTGAGTTCAATCCTGCTAACTCTGGCCCTGAGCAAATTACTTAACTAAGTAATGTTAACCATTGCTTAACCCAGTTTATACATTTAAGCTGGGAATTGCAAGATTACCTGCTTCAGATGACTGTTGTAAGAGAATAAAATGGGATAAAACACATGAAGTGTTCAAAATGTTGATTGTCATCATTAATATTATGGGAGAAAAATAAAGTATTTGAAATAGATGAAGGCATCAGGGATTGGCAGAAAAGTCAGGAGCTAGTTAGTCTGAGGTGTTTGTCTTCTAAGAATTACCCATGAGAATGAAATATTTTCTGTTATAAGAGTACAAGGCAATCTCACATGAAATAGGTAAATGGTACCGTCGTTCCCACTCTAAAGTGAATTTATCCTGAGAAAGACACTAAGTTATAAAAGAACCAAAAGTGCTCATTTTTTTTGTCCAAAGCCAGAAATTGGCCAGATTCTGAAGCAGAACACAAGAAGGAAGAAAACTAACCTTGACCAGCAACAAGCAAAGAACCAGTATAAAATTTTTGTCGCTAAAAACACTCTAATGAAACCATCCCATTGTCTCTGGATAATCATTTTTTGCACCAAACTTGGAAATCAAATTCTTTGGAATTTGGAAAAGTGTTCTGTTGAGAGGGAATTTCATACCTTTGGAAAGAATGGGCATTAAACCTATAAACAGTCTTTGTGAAAAAATGTTGTGCTGTTCATACAATATTTCCAAAAACTTTCATTTGGGAAATTCAGTCTACAGAAATAAGAACACTGGTACGTCAAGATTTATATATAAAGCAATTTATTTCAGTATTAATATGGCAGCAGAATTGAGATTATGTAAAATAGGGAAAGTTTGATTTAATTATATATTAATGTATAATAATATAAAATAATGTATAAATATTTAAAACAATAAGTTAAATCAGTACACATCAATAAGGGATGGAAGAATAGACTAAAGAAGGGAAAGAAAGAGAGGAACAGAAATTGATAGCCCTGAATTTCTAAATTTGACAAGTCAGCTCACTTCAACAAATTGGGGAGACTATCAAGGTTTTCCCCAGAGTTTTTGAAAACTATCCTGAGTTATTTGTCTCTTAGAACTCATAACATGATTTAACGCTAAGCAATAATTGATTCCCTACCCACCTTATACTGACTAGTAATTAAATGAGAAGCAGCATGTTTACCAGATAAATGTAGAGTTTATTTCTTTAATATCAGTGCAATATCTCTCTCAAATCACACATTGTCCCCATCTGTACACCTGCAATCCTTGGACTTTTGAAGAATGAAGGCCTCCTTTGAGAACGTGATAAAACAAAATACATAGCACATACGCACAAGTATAACACAGAGTGAAACTGAGAATGAGCACCAATAATATTGTTGGATAGGCTTGTGATGAATGTCAGTTCAGTCCTCATATGTCCAGATAAACAAGCCAATGCATCTGCTTTGAACAAGATTGAGTTGGGTTTCTTAGACTTCAGATAGATACTTTCTGTATCTAATGGGAGATAAAGAAGAAAAGATAGGTGAAAATATGGTTAGATATAGATTAGGGGGCAGAAAGTTGAAATACCAGTCTGGTGACATCAACGTTCTCTATTAAAAGATTATTTCCAAAAGAATAAGGATGGAATTAGGGGTATAAGACGTGTAGATTTGAAAGGGGTGGAAGAATGAACTGAACCACATACAGAAAAACAATGTAATATCTTAATTCAATTTCTCAAACTCTAACATCAAAAAGTACATTTTAAAAATTTCATTCAGAAAGATACAAAAGTCTAACACTTAGCCACGATTTAAAAGAAAGGTCAAAAATATCCAAAATCCTACAACCTTAAGACAATTCTCTTTTGGGTTGTTATTATTCAGTGTCTTCACATGTACAAAACGTTTCTGTATTGCAGAGTCTGTCCTTTTGTGGTCTTCCTTTTTTTCACTTAAATAGAACTCATGTCATATTTACTTACTGTCCTAATAGGTAGATAAATTAAAAAATTTAAAAAAAACTCTCATGATTCCCTTGTTCTAATTACTATGAAAAAAATGAATAATGTTTTCTTGGGTATCTCATTATAATTTTCTGAATGTATGTTTTACTTTTTTTGGATGATACAATAATTTACATTTTTATATACAATGGTAAATAAAGAAGGAATTTCACTTTTTTCCTTTCTTAAGCTCTTAGTTACTCCAAAAATATTTTCTTCAATATATTTAGACGCTTTCTTCCTAAATCACTTCTTCAAAAGATGCCACCAACAACTTGGATTCTCTTTCCTAGTTATCTGAGTCATTCTTACATGTGTCATGAAATTATGATAATGAAGAGACGTTTGACAAGAGGGAAATCAAGTACATTTTTTTTAATCAGGTCCTAAAATCTTTTTTTTTTTAAAGATTTTATTTATTTTATTTGAGATAGAGACAGTGAGCGAGAGCATGAGAGGGGAGAAGGTCAGAGGGAGAAACAGACTCCCCGTGGAGCTGGGAGCCTGATGCGGGACTCGATCCCAGGACTCCGGGATCATGACCTGAGCTGAAGGCAGTTGCTTAACCAGCTGAGCCACCAGGCGCCCTCAGGTTCTAAAATCTTAACTTATGAAATTACAGTTATCTTAAAACATATATGGTATTTTTAGAAAGTTTTCCTAGGTTCCTGTTCAAAAAAAAGTAAAAAATGTTTATCAGTTACCAATACGATATGACTGGGGAAGCAATTCTATTTTCTACTTGGATCCATTTATAAACACTGCTGCAAATATTGGTACATGCTGAGACAACTTATCCATAATCTCTAAATAGGATCTACTTCTTGTTCTCTGCTTTTATGGGGAAAATGTTAGCAAGAATTTGTACAGCCCCTTACAATTTCCAGTATGCTGTTAACCTCAACTTCCCATGTTCTTCCTTAAAACTGTCCTGGGAAGTAGATATGATTATTAACCTACTTCAGATGTGAAAACTGAGGTACAAGTTTCGTTGATACATTCACGGTTATACAGCTAGGAGGTGACAGAATCCAAATTCTACTCTCACTATTGCTTAGAGGTAATGAGACAGAAAATTCATATTCATGTTTATTACCTGTGAATTCTGAACAAATTAGTATCTTTTTGCTGTTTTCTGGCCTTTTAGATAACATTACCTATACTGCAGGATTTCGTATTGTCACTCTGCCGAAATCTCTTTATATGAAGTCAGCTACCAAGTTACTGACAATTTTAATGGGTACTTTTCAATCTCTCTAGTATTTGTCATTGTTTTCTTCACCTTCCTTGTGAAGTGTTCTGTTCCTTTGATTTTTATGACACCTTAGGCTTGTGATCATTTTGCCTCAGTCTTTTTTTTTTAAAAGATTTTATTTATTTATTTGACAGAGAGAGAGAGATCACAAGTAGGCAGAGAGGCAGGCGGGGGGGTGGGAAGCAGGCTCCCCGCTGAGCAGAGAGCCTGATGTGGGGCTCGATCCCAGGACCCTGAGATTATGACCTGAGCGGAAGGCAGGCAACCCACTGAACCACCCAGGCGCCCCTGCCTCAGTCTTTTTAAATATTGGTGTTTCCCTCCAGGTTCCACTCTCCACTCTGCACCTGAATAATCTATACTCACTCATATGATCTCAGTTACTGCACGCTCTGCCATCTGTATGCTGACACTCCACTCTAGCTGGCTGAATTGTACCCTCCAATACAGTATATCCCCAAATAACCTTCTGATTATTCAGCCACAGTGAACCACTGCCAGCTACAAAAACATGACGCTCCGTTCTGAATCACGTCTGTCTGAAATGCTCTTTCTCCTCCTCTTAGACTGGTCATCTTTTACATCTCAGCCTGTAAGTTATTTTCTTGGGAGAGACTTTTGCATTCCTCTCAGACTAAGTCAGGCTCACCTATTATATATTCTCCTAGCATTTTTTCTCTTTATGTCATATAAGTCATTACAGAACATTTATTTGCATGATTATTATATTAATATCAGTCTAATCCTCTAGAATATGGGAATGTGCTCGTCTTCTCTATTGTATTCTTAGTGTGTTACAACAAGCCTGGTAAAAGGAGAAACTAAATAATTTTTCAGTGAGTGCTGTTGAATGAATATGCTAAATGTCCTAGTTGGTATATGTATGCAAACATGAGCATATTGGTCACTGTCTCTGCAATATAGTGCTTCGGTCTATAGAGATCCTCGGAAACGCCAACTTCTCTTTCAGTACTGGAAATTAGAAATTGATTCAGGCAAAATAAACTTGGTGTAGGGTAGCAGAATGAGGCAAACAACTTGAACTCCAGTTTGGTGTTAATTCGGCCCCACTCTGCTTCACTGCAATGGAGGGCACTGGGAAACTGAGTTTTCCCATGGTTAACACTACTGATTTATGGAAATGTTCAACACCCAAGACTGCTTGTGTATTTCTACCAGAGAGATATTTATTACTGTTGGTGAAGGGAAATGCATTAAAAACAATTATTCAAAAACCAATTTCCCTGGCCAGTTCTGTGTGACACACTGCTGCTACTGTCACAGATATTTGTGTTTTAAATAAGAGCTTTTTTCATTCATAACACCCCTATCCTGCTTCTCCATAATTTAAAAGCTGAGAAAACCATGGTTACCTGGCTATACTGAGGAAGATGTCCTATATGCCTTCTTGGGTGCCCTTACTTCCAAGGTGGTAGAGTACCACTAGTTTATGAAAGAAAGGTCCATACTTCCATTGATGTTATATTCTCTTTCAGAAGAAAAGGGCCATTTACTGTTGAGCAGAAGTTAAGCATCTGATTAAAATAGGCTTTAAATGTATTGTCCTAGAAAAAGAATTTTATAATTCAATCGTGCCTGAAAATGAGTAAGGCGATTTCTTCATCTGGCTTTGTGGAATTATTGTGGTGAACAGCATTCCAATTCTGACCCTGAGTTCTAGCTCTGACAGTTTTCAGCTATCAAGTCTTGCCTACTCTCTCTTTCCTTGGCTTCTTCTCTCTCAGGTCTCTCATGGGACAATAATCCCAAGCCTATCTTTCTCCAAGGGGGTGAAGCATCTCTAATTTGATAATAAATGTAAAGATTAGTGCAAATTATCAAACAGTATTCATGCCAGTAGTTGGGTTTTATTACTGTTACAAGATCCAGGTAAAATTCACCCTTTTATCTACCTAATTCCTATGCATACATTACATTTCCCCTAAATATTTTTTTTCCCCCTGGGAAGTTTTCCTTGTCTCGGATCTACCTTTAACCCCATCCACAGCATCCTATTCTTCTGATGTAATATCATAAATCTTATGAAAATTGCTCCTTTTGATACTGTCTTCTCCACTAGACAGAGAGTCCCTTATATACAAAGACCTTTCCAGTTCACCTGGGTGGCTCATTCAGTTAAGTGTCTGACTCTTGCTTTAGCTCAGGTCATGACCTCATGGGTCATTAGATCAAGCCCCGCATGGGGCCCCATAATCAATGGGGAGTCTGCTTGAAAATTCTCTCCCTCTGCCACTCCCCCTACTCTCTCTCAAATAAAATAAATAAATATTTTTTTAAAAAATACAAAGACCTTTCCTATCTTACACACTACCATCAGTGTCCAACAGAAGACCTAGTATATACCCAGCACTCAATACACATTCTTGGATGAATGCATAAATACATAGAACAATAGAAACTTTAAGTCTGTAAAAGACTACTTAATAGAATAACATGAAATAGCATGACTAAGAGAGCTATTTTACTTTTCATGTTCAATGTATGAAAGAGAGAGGGTTTTATTCTTGGTGCTATTAGCACAAATTGATGTCTCACCCTTTAATAGCTATACCTGTGGAGCTATTCATCTGTTAGTATCAAATCAGTCAGTCCTCTTTCCTTATCTACATTAACTCATACACTGTTTCTTTAAATGCAGTCATTTTCACCAATGGATTTTTTACCATTTTTTACCATTTTTACCAAGGGATTCAAAGAATGTTGCCACTGTTCAACTGATAGCATGGTTAATTTGTAATCACATTTAGCGTAAGGTTGAGGAGAACCCTCTCATAACTCCCAGATCCTGTTCCAATGTCCCCTCCCTATAGTTTTGTAAATTGATGTACTGGTATTACTTCTTCATTTCAGTTGCCTATTCCATGAGTAGAATGGAGCAGTGCTTCTCTCCAAAGTACAGAAGCCTACACTGGGGAGGACAAGCTTTACAAAAATAGCTTTAAAGTAACTTTCTTTGAAGCAGATAAAGCTCTGTGAGTGGCCATGGCTAAATAAGAAGCTGACTCTCCCTCTAAGTCAGGATCACAATTCCCTTCTACCACCCATTTTCCTAGGGAACTAGACAAAAATAACACAGCAACTATAGAAATTTGGACTTTCTTTCTTTCTTTTTTTTTCTTTAATTATGTTAGTCATCATTAGTTTTTGATGTAGTGTTCCATGATTCATTATTTGCTTATAACACCCAGTGCTCATTACAACACATGCCCTCCTTAATACCCATCACTGGGCTAGCCCATCCCTCTACCCCCTTCCCCTCTGAAACCCTGAGATTGTTTTCCAGAGTCCATAGTCTCTCCTGGTTTGTCTCCCTCTCTTATTTCCCCCCTTCAGTTTTCCCTTCCTTCCCCTGATGTCTTCCATGCTATTCCTTATGTTCTATGTGTGAATAAAACCATATGATAATTGTCTTTCTCTGCTTGACTTATTTCACTTAGCATAATCCCCTCCAGTTCCATCCATGTAGACTCAAATGGTGGGTGTTCATCCTTTCTGATAGCTGAGTATATTCTGATGTATATATGAACCACATCTTCTTTATCCATTCATCTATTGAAGGGCATCTCGGCTCCTTCCACAGTTTGGCTATTGTGGACATTGCTGCTATAAACATTGGGGTGCATATGCCATTTCTTTTCACTACATCTGTATCTTTGGGGTCAATACCCAGTAGTGCAGTTGCTGGGTCATAGGGTAGCTCTATTAGCCATCAAGAAAATTCAAATCAAAACCACATTGAAATACCACCTTACACCAGTTACAATGGCAAAAATTAACAAGTCAGGAAACAACAAATGTTGGAGAGGATGTGGAGAAAGGGGAATCCCTCTTACACTGTTGGTGGGAATGCAAGTTGGTACAGCCTTTTTGGAAAACAGAATGGAGGTTCCTCAAAATGTTAAAAATAGAGCTTTGGACTTTCTAAGAGCAGGGGGAGTTCATTTTGTTTTCTTATGAAGACTCTGCCTCATTGCTTGATATGAGACCTCCCTGCCTTGACCTCACCGGAATCCTCACTTGATGCAACCAGGATCGGTACTTCTGGAGCTGAAGCAAAGCAAAGAAATGACAGAGCAGTCATGGATGCCTCATCTGCAATCTTTCCTCCTTCCTTCCTTCTTGATTCTCAATCTTCTTTTCTTCCTTCCAGAAGTACTACTGAGTTCCTACTACTTGTCAGGCACTATCCTAGGTAGAGACTTGAGAGAGAATATATTAGAGAAAGGGCCTCTTTTCTTTCTAGGTACCCATGCACTCATCTTGTTGTCCAGGGCTCTCCTAAATGTATGTGCTTCTTTTTTAGGTTGAATCATGGATTCATAAAGATTTAGTATATTTGGGCCTAAAAGAAACTTTGGAGAACTTTATTTAACAGGTAAGGAAACTGAGGTATGCATGTGCAGTATTATTACCAGTACCAACACTACCGCTACCACCAATCATGATGATGATGATGATGATATCAAACTCTATTAACCAAGGGTCTAGATCCAGATTTGGGGTAGGCATCATTGTTTCACAATTCTTTATTAAGAAAGGTTTCCTCCTTCCAGGGGAAAATATTCCATCTAGTAGTCCTGTTTTGTGAAATCATTTATAGACTTCATGAACATTCTTTAATCACTGAAAGCTTTATCACTTGGTCACTATCCTTCCTGGTGCCTGAACATCTATGGAGATGATGCATCCAGCAATTTAGGCTCCTCATTTTCGATTGCCTCAATTCCAGCTCTGTTTTCTTCTATGCTGCCTTAGCTATTTTTCCAGTAAATATAGACTAGATTTTATCACTATCTGTAGGTATCCCACCTCCAAAATCTTGGTTTCAAGCATCAACATTTATAATAAAGCTTCCAACTTCCAGGCCCCCAGTAATTATGCAATGCCATCTTTACTCTAATTCATTGACCTTACTACTTAAAGGTACTTACCATGAACTCCACCACATCCTCAGCTCTTTCATTCCACAGTTTATATTCTGCTGTCATCCATCCGGAAAATCAACCCTTATACACACAGCTCAACTCCCACACTTCAGCTTCTTTGTCCTTCTTCCCTTCCCCCCCCATCTTATTTATCTGGCAAAATCTAATGTTCAATTAATTCTTCTACCACAAAACATAATTGGAGAAAAAAACGTAACCATGCCATGCAATTGAGATCTCAATACTTTTTGGGAGTCCTACCAGTCAGTTCACCTTCTTGCTTTCTTCCCATGGTTGACTGATTGTCTTACCTCTTATTTCCCTGAGAAAATGGAAGCAATCATAAGTGAACTATTTTATCTTCCAACCCCCAAATCTATTAATGATCCTGCATTTGTACCAATGCATTTTTTTTCTTCCTTCCTGTTACAATGAATGAACTCTACATTTTTGTCAAGGGTATTCCTACACTTGTTCATTGGATCTTATATTGTCACCTATGCAAAAACTTTGCTTCTGAAATTAATTGTTCCCTTTTCTATACCATCATTTTATCCTTTCCTGCTGTGTTTTGTCCCTCAGAACGCAAGCCTACCATAATATATTTTATCAAAAGTAAAATAAAAAGAATTTTCAGAGAAATTCTGAATTCCATTGCTTCATGAACCATCTGCAAGTATCTGATTATGTATCTTCTCCATTTTATAGCAAAACTGCTCAGAAGTATAGCCTACGCTAATTGTCTTCTCTTCGCCTCACATTTTCTCATGAACATGCTATCTGCAGGCTTTCTTCCCCAAAACTTCACTGAAATTATGCTGTGACAGAAACCTCCATCTTGCCAAACGCAAAGACCAAGTCTTAGTCTCTGTTGACTTCTTAATAGCGTTTTGCACAGTGAATGTCCTTGAAACATTTTATTTGGCTTCTGGGACACAAAATTCTTCTGATTTTCTTTCTACTTTCTTTTCCCTATCCTTAGCTACCCTCACTTTCTTTTCCTCAATGATAATTGTTAGATATCTCAACCCAGTCTTGGAGCTCATCTTTTCTTTATCCTCAATAGTCCCTGAGGCGACCTTATCTAATTTTATGGTTTTAAATATGATCTGTATGCTGAATATATAACCCTAGCTGTGTCCTCTTTCTCCAGCTTCAGGCTTCTGTATACAACTGCCCATGCCCTAGCCCCTTGCAAGTGTAATGGACCTCTCAAATATACCATTTCCAAAAAAGAACACTTGATTTCCACCCCACATTTTTTTTTCATTCTTAGTGTTTCTCATTTTAGTGATAAGCACTACCATGTACTTGAGTTACTAGGGCCAAGAACCTTAATGTCATTTTTAATTATTCTCAGTCCCTGAACATATCTAGTCACCCTGAAAATTCTGTCAACTTTCTCTTCAAAATATATTCTGAATCTATTTTTTCCTACCATGAAAAAGAAGCTACCTTCATCTCTCACCAATAATGGTATGAAGGCTCTGAACTGGACTTACTGTCTTTTGTTTTCCTGCTATAGTTAATTATCAAAGCAGCCAAAGCGAACATTTAAAATCTATGATAGTTCATGCCACTTCTCTCCTCAAAATCCTACAATGACTTTCCATTACTGTTCTTAAACATTAAATATATACGTATGCCTGACATGTTCTGTATCACCTGGCTTCTGTGTGTGTCTCTAATTTCATCTCCTACTGCTTTAGACCATTGGCCTTCTTGTTGTATGTCCAAACACACCAAATTCATTTTTGCCTTAAAGATTTTGCATTGTTGTCTCTCCTGCCTTCAGGGTTGTTTACTAGATCATTCTTCATAGCTCTCTTACCTCTTTCTCTTGCTTAATTCAGGTATCTTCTCAAAAGTCATCTCCTTTGGAAACTCTACTATGACCACCCTATCTAAAAACATCCCCTACCAGTAATTCTCCATTGTCTCATGAGGCTGTATTTTTCTTCATAGTATTTATTATGACCTATCATTATATTATAGACTTATTTGTTATTAATAGCTTTCTTACCAGAAATAAGGCCCATGATAGAGGGACTTACTTATATATACTTTATATTCATTTGTGCAACCACCTAGAACAGCACCTGGAATGTAGTATGCTCTCAACTAATTCATTGTTGAATTAGTTGTCAGTTGCACTAATTTAAGAATAACTTCTGTGGATTTGCATAGATCGAAGTGAATTATCAGACTGTGCCCTCTTTTTAGATCCTTTCAGTACCTTAAGCTTTTTAGAGCAGGTTTTCCATATCTTAAATTTTTTAATTATAGGTTACAACCTATTTAGAGGATCATAAAATCCATTTGGTGATTGTGACCAGTGTTTTTGAAAAATGAAATAGAATAGCAAATACTATGAGATATCATGCATAGCAATGTTTCATGAGATGTTTGTTTCATGAAATACTTGTGCTTTAGTTATATACATGTGTATCTGTGTATGGAATAATGATGTAAAAATATTTTGGGGGGTGTTGCAGTCAAAAAGTTTGAGAGCTACTCTAATGAGATTTCACTGCAGGAGGAAATAGTCTTTTCCCTTCTCCAAGGTTACAGTGAACCCAACCAGCAGGGAAACTCCGTCTTTATGAATACAGTGTGGCAGTCAATAGCAGAGCCTCTGATGTTCAATGACTTTTTTAATTGGTGCTGGGTGTTTTTGTTTTTTTTTTCTGTCCAAAGACTCAAAGGCTTCAAACCCACTGAACTTGTCTTGAGACTCCTGCATGCTACCTTTAGCACATTCCCCCCCCCCCATCACCTTTTGCTCTCATCCTTTAGTCAGAAGGAAATGAGAATCCCTCTCAGTCACCTTTCTCCATCATTCTCCCTGTGTTTCGAAAGATCGATAACAAGGAGCCTGGCCTTATCCAATCAGATCTTTCTGATGAATATTCACAGAGATCTCAAGAAAAAGGCAAAACCACTCAGTCCAGCCATTGCCTCCATGTTGGAGCTCTTTGATAGACAACAAAATTGCTCTACCAAAAATTCACTTTCTTTTTGGTGCTTTTCTTTGTTTCTCAGAAATTTGCAGAAATAGACTCCTTTTCCACATTTCTCAATCTCAACTCTCTCGAGTGTCTTTTAGTATCAGCTTCAAATTGAAAGGACAGGAAAGGAAGATAACAAAGCAAATGTAAGTGGTTTCTATTCCCAGACCTCCAGGGGAGCTCTTCAATATAAATGATGATATTTCTAACAATACCACAGAATTTTACTATTTTCTGAAAGGAAAGGAACAGTAAAATTTGTTAATCATTATGTGCTAAGACCGTATATGCAGTGTAAATTAACCCTGATTTATTTTATCTGCAGAGTTTTGTCTTGTGTCTTAAATAAATTTGGCTATTTGCCAAGATTTAAAAATCAGATTTTGCTCAAAATCCAGATTTCTGACTTCTCTGGAATAATCTGAAGATGCAGTAAGAAAATACACAATAGCTCCTATATTAGTTTGCTAGAAATTTCTAGCAAAAAAAGAAACAAATTTCTTTTTTTCAAGGTTCTGGAGGCTAGAAGTCCTTGATCAAGGTGTTAGCAGGCTTGGTTTCTTCTGAAGCCCGTCCTTGGTCCACCAATGGCCACTTTCTCACTGTGTTCTCACATGGTCATCTTTTCAGCCGTGTCTGTGTCCTAATCTCCCTGTATTAGATATTACATATTATGTATATTATTATATTATATCAGCTATATTGCATTAGGGCCCACTTTAATTACCTTAATTACCTCTTTGGATGTCCTTACTCAAAATACAGTTACATCTTAACGTGCTAAGGATTAGGACTTCAACATGTGAAATCAGGGAGAACACAATTCAGTCTATAACAGCCCCCATAGTAACAACTAACAGGTTCAGAGTATAGAGATTTGCCCTCACATTCACCATAATTTCAACTGCTCCCTATTGTCTACCTGAACCTTAGGCTGAGTATAGTAACTATTTATCATTAAAATGGCTTATTTCTAGTATATTAAATGCATTTAGAAAATATTTGAATTTTGCAACCCAGTTTTGGAATCCCATTGGCCTCTTTTTGAATTCCAGTTTTACCCTTTCCTTTGAGAAAGCTTTGAGAAAGTTGTTTAAAACATCTGAAACTTAATTTGCACACCTCCAAAAACAAGACAAAAACACCTATTATTGTGAAAACAAAGTGATTCAGAGAAATTTTTCAATATATAGTCTTCCTTGTCCTAGCTCATATTATTTTAAAATGCTTAAATATGCTTAAATGCTTTAATATGCTTAACAGGATGATTTAGAATAATCGTTTTCATTGTGAGATTCCCCTGAGCAGCAACATCAATAACACCTGCGAATCTTCTAGAAATGCAAATTCTGAGGCCCCATACTAGATCTCAGAAACTGGGCACGGGACCCGGAATCTATGTTTAACAAGCCCTTAAGGTGATTTTGAGGCGTATCAAATTCTGAGAACTAAGGATTTAGAATGTAAATTCCTATAGTAAAGTCCCTATGATTTCCCATTGGTTTCTACATTTATTTGGTAATCAAAAAAATAATAGGTGCAAACACCCAGAAATTTTATTTCCCCATCTGCAAAATGGTTGCATAGTAATGACCTGTATCATACATATTTTTTCTAAATACTCATCATGTTTATTTTGTTGTTATTAATACACATTAACCAAAATTAATGATGAAAGACAACGCAAATGAATATTGTAATGAAAATTATTATTTACACATATTTTAAGATTGGAAATGAAAGAATATTTATTCACTCTATTTGGTTTTCCTTGTTAAATGGTTCATCAAGTATCCAAGCAGCTGCCATACCTTGGAGAGACAGAGAGATTTTCCATCTAAATGACTTATCAAAATTGACAGCAAATGGCATTTTCATTTACATTTGAAAATAGAACAATTCCAGAAGCCCAGCCAAATATAATCCCTGTCCAATATTGGAGCAGAGGGGAGACATTTTTAACAAGAGGTAATGAAATGATTTGGAAATTTCAGTAGATGGAGGCAAAGCCTTGTTCTGAAGGGTTTGCACTAGGACCAAGTACAGAAAATGTTCTTCTGAGCTCACTTTCTGTTGCAAAGAAGAGACAAATCTGACCAGGGAAGACCTAGTCCAGATTCCTGTCACTTCTTGTCATCCCGGCTCTGCAGCCTCATTTGGTAGCTCAGTGCCAAGAACAAGGGCTTGAAACAACTACTTCCCAACTTGGTTTACTTTAAAAACAATTGTAGTTTCTAAATGTATTGAATATTTCCTTTCAGAAAGGCTCTAAGAGGATTTCTATGTATCACTTTGTTTATTCTTAAAATATCCTTTAATGAACTTTATAGATAATGAAACAAATTGAGGGAGGTTATGTCCAAGGCCACCCAACACATTCTTAATAGACTCAGAATTCCACTGAGGCTCTTCTGATTTCAAATCCTATGTTATTTCTACCATATCTACTATATTTCCACATTTTTAGACTTTTATAGGATATAGGGGCAACCTCCTGATATCACCTCACCTAAACTTGTAAAATATATAGATATATCTTATACAAGATATAAATATATCAACACCTATCTTCTCTGAGACACAGTTTCTTTAGTAAATGGACTATAAATATTTATATACTGTGCTTAGGGGACAGGGTCATACAGGTGATAAATGGTGAAACTAAGACCGAAACTAAATTTGTCTAACTACAGGAAATGTGTCTATGGCATTACCACTCCCAGTTTACTACGGGAAATTTTTAAAAAGTACACTGAATTTTTAAAAATTCGTACTAGAATAGGTTTTTACAAACAAATGCACTCACTCCTTTTCATTCAGTCACAGCTTTGTTATTATTTTAATGATGACAATGACTTGATATACTCTATCTTTAAGACCTTTGCTTCCAAAGTGAGCAAAATTTCAGCACTGGTTTCAACCAGGACTCAGATATCTCCTCCCCTGGTAATGAAATTCCATGAACCTGCATCTCAATCATACAAGTTACTTTCTCTGAAAGGAAGCCAGTTTAAAATATGGAGGCAGGCAGGAAGTGACTAGTATTAAAACCCAACAGAAGGATGGACTCAAAATTGGGAGAGGAGGTATCCAGTGCCGGCAGAATGATCATTCCTGAATAGGGGTCTGACTAAATTCATAGATCCTACCTGAGCAGATGGAACCCTGGATCATTATCTTAGTCAGACACTGACATGTATAGACTTTGTTAGATGTCAGCCTTAAGAATATGAATATTTGAAACTGTCTGACAGGGAAATAAAGGAGTTTTATATATGTTTACAGATATATGTTGTTTTTGCTGTGAGTCACATGGAAGCTGTAACTGCCTCGAGACCTCAAGAGATGAGCCATATCTGCCTTTTAAGAGACCTAGGCTTGGGGTCTGACACTACCTATAGACAAGTAAGATTCTTTTTCTGTGATTTATTTTGGGTATCTCTACAATTACATTTAAAATAATAATGGCTACTGCCACATGTATTGTGTTTAAAATTGTGTGGGCACTACGCTAAGTATTTGACATAGAGCATCTCGTTTACATCCCATGGTTTCCCATAACTAGATATTAGTGTATCCATTTTATGTAGGAGGAAACAAGGCTCAGAGAGATCAGATATTTTGGCCCAGAGTCATGCAGATTTCACAGGACAGCTAGGGACTCAGACAAACTATGATTAAACCCCAAAATTTTCCTTTTAACCATGATGTACTACCAGCCTTGGCAAGAAACTGAATGAGGGGCTATATCATGTCTTTGGAGTCCGATGGCTCTTGGCTAAAGTCCCAACTTGTTAGTTAACATATATGTGCCTCAGTTTCTTCTTCTGTCAAATGAGGACAAAAAAAAAAAAACCACAACAAGGCATCTGTGACAAGATTATTTACAAAATGAAATAATTTATGCCTTAAGTACTTTAGCACATTTCCTGTGTTTCATAAATATTATTGTCATTGTGGTTTTATTATCAATGTTAAGTTTCCATCCAGCCCTCAAAATCTATACTCTGAAGAAAAAAGTGAAGCTTATAGGAGTGACCCTGAAGAGTGTGTTTTTAATAGTATCTTGGATTAGATCACACAAGATGGCTTTGAAAGATTCTTTATAGTGACTTTCTAGCTACCAAGATGGGAATTAAATCCATGAAGTCAGGAGCTCTGTCTTAACAATGTCTATAACCATAGAATCTTGTAGAGATTCTACTTGATAGTGGGCACTTAAAAAAAAAAAAAAGAGTTGTATTGAATTCAGTGCTTTAGTTGCAAAAAAATGACTGGATTTTATAAAAATGTTCAGCACGTGCTTTGGATTAAAAAATGCAACCACAAAATATAAGAGCACTTGGTCTTAAAGCACAAAAATACAAACTTACATTTCCAGACAAAAGCAATATTGAAGTGAAAATCACTCAGTGTACAATTTTTCTTTCTTTTCTGAAGTACCATCTGCCTTCATTAATATTCAAATGTAGATAAAGAGTATTTTTCATAGACTCCTTGAAATCTCAAGTATCAATAACTACTCCAGTGAAGGAATCAAAAGCAAATACCCCGGTTTTGAAGTGTTGGCTTTTTTAATGTTTCATGTAAATGTTTTCACTGGACTTGGTCTAAAACATGATTTAAATACTGTTAAAAGTCCATGGTTTTCAGTTGATGCTAAATTTTGCTTATCCTCAAATATCTACCCTATTTGTACAAGAATTCTCTCATAAGTACCTAAGCCATCTTCCACTATCATTAAACGAATGGAAATGGCAAATAAAATACGAGTCTTTCCCAGTTATCACTCAAACCTCAAGGCAAAACTGGGGCTTTTAAGAGGTAAGAAGAGTTCAGCAATATTATTTCATAAGAAAAAGAGAATCACAACTTTAAATTTAGGTCTATTCTAAATATCCGTCCTTATTTTGGGTACCAAATTACATTCTTGGGTTGTCTAACTAAAATAATTTTATTTTATAATTACAAAGCTATATTTTTATTATAAATAAGTGAAATCTACAAATATGTAATTTAAAAAGTATAAGTTCTGTATAGTTGCTGTTGTTTGTTCAAAATATATTGGTAAAGATCTTACACTGCCTCAAAATTTATGTTTTTCAATTTATTAACTTTATGGATATAGTTTTATTTTAATCATGTATATATATATAAAATACAGTCAAACATATCCATCTTTTCTTTGTACAGTTTGTAATTTTAGAATTATTTCTCCCAGATGTGAAAAGTATTCTTCTTTTTATATTGTGTTTTTCTATTATTTGATCAATTTAATTAATTCTTTTATGTATTCTGATTTTATTTGGATATGATATATGCTTAAATTTTCCTTAATTGCTATTCTTTTATAGCTTCATGAATTATTAAATGATTCTTTAACATGACTTTTAAAACCTGTTTTATGACACATTTACACCTTATTTAAGACCACCTAATTCTGAACAAAGAAAAGAAAATAAAATCATGGGCGATTCTTCCTAAATTGGGGTAAATGTCAAAAACAGCACCTCTTAAAAAAGCAAAATATTATTTCTGTTAAGAGCATCACAAATAATTTACTGATTTTTTTCCCTTTAAGCAACACAGAAACTCATATTAATTGAACTAAAAGTCAGGCAGTCTGGCTGTAGTTAGGAGGTACAAGCATGTTTTCTGATGGACCTTTTCTAAGTTAGGGAGATGAATATGCCAACTTCTCAGGCAAACTGACTTCTCTGTATTAAAGCCAGCACTGCAATGAGCTCATTGATTTAAAGAAGAAAAATTAAAAGAAACATGACCAACTTAAATCTGTAATGGAATCTAGACAATAGTTTCAACAGAACTTTTCCTTGCAAAATATGAAAAACATGAAGACCGCAATATATCTTAAATTGAAAAGTTGTATTTCAGGCAGCAGTTTAACTGTTTTAAGTAAAATCTGAACTTCTTTCCCTGATGGACTTTGATGTCTTATAGGTTTAACCATCTGGAACTCACAACTTGATGATATTCATGCATATAGATGGCTTCTGGGGTTTCAGGAGCACCTTAGTTCTCCATCCGCACTTGCTGGTTTCCTATGGTGCAAATGTCGGCCAGATGATGGTTACCCATTCTCTTTTCTTCTGACCTTTGAGGTTCGACACCAAGAAGCTGGTGTAAATGAGAGGAACAGCCTGATGAGAAAGAAACCAGAAATGAAATCAATAAGCTTCCTCTACTCTCTGATTAACTAGTGCTCTTGGGATAGCCTCAGTCTTCCCAAAAGGGACAAAGTAACCATTACTTGACTTTACAAATGCTTTGATAGGTAATGACCCCAATTAATCCTTGCCCATAGTTGCCCAGTTTCAACCACATTGCTGACTTGAACTAAGCAAGCAAGAGATCCAATATAACATTAACTTTATTAAGGAATCAGACTTTTCCGTTTTTTCCCCCCCATGCGTAGAGGTGGCTCAGATCGTTTGGAATTATAGGCAGATTAAGGATGCTTGAGAATAAATTTGAGAACATTTCAGAAGAAAAATTCAAGCATCTTCTACCTGACCTGAAATTGGAGAATATCTCTAATTTCCATGCCTTTTATTATCTTTCTTGAAAAACCATTTTATTTTGATATGATTGACATAAAAAATACATTTTTAATATATACAATTTGATGCACTTAGAGATTCGATACATCTATGAAACTTGTTCACTGGAGAGGTGCCAAGTGTATATAGGAAGTGGAAACATTTTGAATCATGTCTCTTTTCAACCTAGGCACTGAAGCAGCTTCCATTTTTATAGGGTTTCTATGTTTCATATGTGAATCAATACAGGAGGGTGTTTTTGTTTATCTTGAAATCTGTTCCTAATTCCTGTTTCGCCAAGACCATAGAGATGTTTTCAAACAGGGAGTCCCTTTGCATATGTTGTTTTTAGATAAACATCAATAATCAAATCTGGTTTATAGTAAATTAACATTGATCATAGTAATCACAGATGTGCAATTAACAGTTGGTCTCTACCTTTGCCCATAAATACAAACAACTTTAAATCAGTAAGGAATTCACACTTTCTCTGCTTGTTCAGTTGTTTGGGGTAGTGGGTTGCTGATATGCATTTGAAGTAAAATTCTGGCCTTTATATAAACATCAGTGTTTTGGTTTCTAGTCATTACTTTTTCAATCTGCGGTTAATATGTAAATTCATAATTTTAGCTGCTTGGGGAAGTAATCTTGTATTGGGAAATGCCAGGAGAGGTTTCTGAGCTTATACTGATTTTTCTTCAAGGCAAATGTGAGCCATAGGACTAGATCCTGTGGACAAGCATTTATTCACATTGTTTCATTTAATTTTTAACAATTTTGTGACAGTTGTTATTTTATTTATAAGGAGGAAATCAGGATCCAGAAAGATTCAGTAAGTTGTCTGAGGCTACTAGCAAATGGCAGAGTCAGGATTTGAATTTCAAAGGCTATAGTTGTCTCATTGCATTTAGGATGCCTCTTTTCCTAAGCTTCTATTAAGGAATTGAGGAGTTGGCTGGGATTTGAGGCCGGACCACCCCCGTGGTCTCCTCCACCTAAAGAGCCCTAAGCTTACTGGATGAGGTTGGATACCATCTGGGGTGGTGTCAGGTGAGATAATGTAGCTTATATTTTCCTGATGAAAGCTTACAGTATACCCCTATTGTCTCTTCTCCATGAACCACAATATGCAAGTCAGTTCCTATCTCCCCTTTCTGTAAAAGCCCCTAATATTTCAGATAACAAACAGAGAAACATCCTAGGACTCTTCTTCTTGGAAAATCCATCATTACCCTGGAGAAATAAAAGTGGAGGCCCAAATTAGACCTGGAAAAATAGATTTCAATCTTTCCTGTCTGCCCACCATACCCTTGATGGGCCTAACAAAATGGACACTCTGAGCCAGTTGAGCAGGTTTTCCACATAAGATCCAGGGGTTCATGAGGAATGGCCTCTAGAAAGAGCCTCTGGATTAAAGAAACAAATAGCCTTATGCTCCTTCTACAATCGCTGGTGACATTTGGATTATTGTCATGACTGTTCTGATTTGTGCTCAAGTTACTCCTTCTTCTCTTTCTGAGTAAACTTGAAATGCTAAAGTAGACTTACATTCTAGGCTATTTGTGACTTCTAAAATATACATATGCTCTATCCTGCCAGTGCTAGGCTAGAGATCTGAAAAACTCTGCAGGCTATCTTTGTAGCACTGACCACTACTCCTTCCACCTTCCTGGATTCATTGCCTTTTGCTGATAAGGCCACTGCATTTGCTTCCTCCTAAGGCCCAGGGAAACCAAGAGTTCTGATTTAGACACTATTCTCATGTTTTCTTTCTCAAAGAAACCAGCTTCCTGATTTTCACAGTGACCGCCCTTTTCTCAGCTGCAACTTCCTGCTCAAAACGTGTTTCAACTTGGAAAACCACACACAATGGTGCCATATTAGCAAGACTGGTATCACGTAAGCTGAGCACCTGGACATCTCCTTGAGCACCAAAAGACTGGTCAAACATAATGGTACAGTCTTCCTAGTTGTTGGTGGTGACATCTGATTTAAGGTTGTCTACAATTTTCAGAGCATCTGGGGAAAAGACCTCCCAAGAATGAAGTGGCGTGGCTCACTCTGGTTTCATATGTGAAATGACAGGTGCATTCATGGTGAATTAGAAGTGCTCTCCAACTCCCTTCCGCACAGACTATTTGTGCCTATGAAGGCATCTCATGGGAAGGGTGGGTGCTGGTTCAAGTCACTGCATACTGATAAGCTCACTGTGAGCTCCTGGAAGTTGGCTGCCACTTGCCATTCTGGATGGAGTCGAGGGCTGAACTTCGATGCTTTGTCCCAGCTGCTGCACCCTAAATGAGTTCTGCAAGAGGGTACTATGCTCCTGGACCTCCTCCCTGGAAAAGACATGGGCAGAGTTCTCGCCACTGGGTAATGGTTATATACCTCAGCAACAGAGTTCAGATGCAGATGAGAGGATGCCAGAATAAATCCACAGTATCTCTCTCCCCCAACATAAGGGTAGAGTTTTCACCATATGATTTATATCATATGCTTCTGTGTGCCAAAGACCTCCACTGTCTGCACCTTGCTGCCAGGTGAGTCATATTCACAATCTTATCTTCCTCTGCCACTGAGAGCAGGACTCAGGATTGTGTCCTGCATGCTGTGAACATGAAGCAAAATCAAAATGGCAGAGTTGTAGAGTTGAATCATTAAAGTCTCTGGTGTTCAGTTGCTTGATGATCTGTTCAAAATATCCGTGAGAACATGACATCTGAAAGTAACAGTGTACTATGTGTTGGCTAATTGAATTTAAATTTTTAAAAAAGCACCCTCAAAGTGTCCACGAGAATCACACTCTCTTCTTTCTTTAGGAAGCATCAAACCCACTTGCAACCAAATACAACAGTATGAGAGGAAGTGAAAATATCCACAATGGAGTCTTTTCCTCTTCTTTCATCTTCTTCTCACCCCTTATTCTTTTTCCCCAAACTGCTCATGAAGGGACTCTCACCTTTCACTTTTCAAAGATATTTTCAATGGATATGACATTCTGGTTAGTTAATAATATAATGATGTGTCCCTTGTTTGTTTTTTGACATGAATAGTTTCTGCTGAAACTATACCTCTTAACTTTGCTCTCCTGTTCCTTTCCCTTTATGGCTGCTTTTATTTGTTTGTTTACCGCTGATGTTCAGTGATTCAATTATTCTCTACCCTAGCTTGTGTTTCATGGACCTTTTTGTCTTTGTGGTTGCATAATTTTCATGAAATTTAGAAATATTTTGATCGTTATTTCTTCAAATACATATATTTTTTCCATCCCTTTTCCTCTCTTCTGGGACCTTCATTCCACATATATTTAACCACTTGGAATTATGCCACAGGTAGTTTTTAATTTTTGTTCAGTCTGTTTTACTCTGTGCTCCATTTTAAGTATTTCCAGTCTCTGTTACGCCATCGTGGCCTGAAATAGAAATCTCTAATTTACTTATTTATTTTCTATATTGTTTATGTTACAGTGAAAGGTAAGCCCTTTATAAATAAAGGAACAGATTTCTCAGATATCTATGACTGGTATCTGTTCACTAAGGTATGCCGACCACCTAGAATAGTTTCTGGCATGTAGTAAACATTTATAAGTATTTGTTGAATGAATGAATAAAGCAATATTCTTTCACGGCCTGAGTTCTCATCTTTTAGAGTACTTTATTTTTGTTTTTCAGAGGAATCGCTGACCCAACTGGAAGTTTTGGGTACTTGACCAGTTTCTCTATTGCAGCTTATAGTTCGTCACTGTTGTTCAGCAAAATCATATAAATTATACCTAGGAGGTTCTAAAAATTGTTACAACTTGATGGTATTTGTCTAGGAAGGAGAGGAGGTAGTCCAAACCTTCATAATACCTACAATTAGGAAATGTGACCTTCAAGGTCAATTTTCTTGTAGGAAGTGGTAGACTTGAATATTTATGCTCAGATAATTTTGAAAGCTCCCCTCCCTTCACTCCCAGCTTCCCACATCCACTTGCAGCAGGAATTCTGCAGTCAAGAATCTCTATTAATATGAAAACTCAGTTGGAAGAAACTTAATCAAACAGTCAGTCAATTTTTAAATTAAAAAAATAATAAAACACCTCTAGCCTTAAAAATTACTGTCATTAATCAGTACTAGGAACAGCAGCAAATAATAAATGAATCCAGAGCACCAATTACAAAGAAAAAAACTTTATGACCCTGTTCAGGAAGATTTGTCCTGGAAAGGCCTCAACTAACAGGGGAAGAATGTGCCATTTGCCTGAGGACCTGAAAAGAAAAAGAAAAGAAAAGCAACAGAGAGCATGAGGAGGAAAAATTACCATCTTAAATACATTCCTACACATGTCAGAAATGAACTGACTTTCAAAAGCTATTACCTGTTAATTGGAAAATCACAGAGCAGATGGAACCAATTAATCTACAATTACAGAATCACCAGAATCCAAACAAAAATAATTAACTCATTTGCAAGATATGATTTTTTAGGAAACTCTTCCTAATATCTCTAAAATTAGGCAAAGAGGCACAGCATTTTATTGTCATAGGGTGGCTTAAACCATTTCCAAGGGCTAAATTTCCCTTCAGAATAAAAAGTCTTACTACGAAATGTGCAGTTCTCACTTCCAAAGAAAGAATACAGAGATGAGGTGTGTTAAGACTACTCTTTTGAGAATGCTTATTTGACATCTACTATACATGAGGAACTGTGTTAGTTGCTGATTATACCATAGTGACCAACAACAGATAAGAATTCTATCATCGTGGAGGTAATCTAGTGTGTGACAACGAATCACTACTCAAACAAGTGCCAAAATGCAATCATGATTGATGCTGTGAAGAGGGGCTACAAGGTATATATAGTACGTGCCACAGACCGAATGTTGGTGTCCCAAAATTCATATGTTGAAACCTAGTCCCCAGTGCAATGGTATTTGGAGGCCTTTGACACGTAGCTCATGAGGGTGGGGCCCTCGTGAATGGGATTAGTGTTCTTACAAAAGAGACCCCACAGGGCTCCCTTTCTCCTTCTGCCATGTGAGGACAATGTAACACAGTCAGTAGATGACAGAACTCAGATTAAAACATTTATTTACTGAACAAATATTTTTCTATTGCCCGTACATTCTAATGACTGTTCTAGGCTTTAAGAGTGCATCTATAAATAAAATAGAAAAGACAAAATATAGGTCCGGACCTGTTGGGACTCATCTGTCTAATGGAGAACTCTTGACTTTATTACTATCTCCTATGGCTTCTCCCTCAAACAGGGTTGAAACTTTCCCTTTCTAATCTCCCACTGAACATGCCTTAAGGGGGTATTTAAGATATTTCTTAAACAAAATCGTTCTCAACCAACAATAATGAACAATACTTTAAGAAAGACTACTGGAATCCTGAAAAGTCGTGTGGTCACAGAATGAAAATGGGGCCTGACCTGCCAGCACAGTGAGTGAGCGTTTGTATGACCTGGTGTACCCAACACTTGTCATCACTCCTGGGAAATAGAAGTCTGTAATTCTACCGCAGAGTAAATTTAGCATTTATTTTTTTTTCTTCACTGATTTTTTTTCCTTTATTAATAACTCACCAGTGATGATTCCTACATCTGTAGTAAAATGGGATAGCCCTGGAGAATTGTATAACTAAACCAAAATGAAGAAAACGAGCTCAGGAAAGGGAGTTTGAGGGTACAGTGAAAATGCTGAATCTGTGTATTGGTGAATCTCTTCTGAGTATAACCCAACCAGCAGTCCAATTCAAACTAATTCAAAAACAAAAACTTATTTCAGGTAAAGTGTGTTTTGAGTACTTGTACAAGGTCAGTCACATCTTGTCCTGCATTTATCCTGGGTCAGCTTTCTTCTCTGAGGCTTTATTTTGCGTTTAACTCTTTCCATTTGATAAAATATGGCCATTGCTAACCTAGGCTGATGTAGTAGTTACAACTTTTACTCTCCAGGGTGAGCATGTTAAAATTTAGATTTTATAATGAAGAATTGAACTGATTATAATTATATACTTTGTTATTAATGTAAACATTAAAAATAGTTGAAAATCTTAAACATTTTATAAAGTAGTTCTTCAAGAGATTTTTTCCCGTATTTTAACTGTTGTTTGGTTTGCTTGTCCTTTTTATTTATTTATATGTTTACTTACTTAGCACTAGGATATTAGAGGCAGTAATACTTATTGGTATTTCCTTTGTGTAGGGAATTGCAATAAAAATTTACCTGTATTAATGACATTGAATTGTCATAACAGCCCTGTAAGAAAAGTCCTATCATTATAATCATTTAAAATGTAAGTAAACTGTCTTAAAAGATTATGCAAGTATATGTATCTAATAAGCTGCCAAGCCAAATGTGACCCCAGAAACATCTTCTCTTAGGTACTATGCTACTTTGCCTTTCTGAGAGTAGAGCAGGGGAAAATTAAGTAACATTACAATCCTCCCTCAAAATTGAATCCTTAGATCTTTCATTCTTATAACGACCCTATTTTAAGAAATTATGTGATGTAATGGGAGATGCCAAACCCTAATAGTAATATATGAAATTCAAATCCCATCCCACCACTGACTAGCAGTAAAAATTTGGGCACTCAGCTCAACTTCCATATACATGAGTTTCCTCAAATGTGAATAATAGAATAATAATAACTAGAGGGGTATATTTTGTAAAGATTAAGTGAAATTGCTTAATGCTTATGTAGTGGGCAGACTGCACATTAATCAATAAATAACAGGAGAGCCAGGTCAAATATAAAAAGTGTTTATTTAAAGGTTTTAGAGGGTGGGGCACCTAGGTGATTCAGTGAGTTAAGCCTTTGGCTCAGGTCATGGTCTCAGGGTCCTGGGAGCAAGCCCCGCATTGGGCTCTCTGCTCAGCAGGGAGCCTGCTTCCTCATCTCTCTACCTGCCTCTCAGCTTACTTGTGATCTCTTCCTCTCTGTCAAATAAATAAATAAAATCTTTAAAAAAGAAAACACAAAACATTTAAATAAATAAATAAAATCTTTAAAAAAGAAAACACAAAACATTTAAACAAATAGCTAGCTAGCTAGCTAGCTAGCTAAATGAATGAATGAATGAATGAATGAATGAATGAATGAAAGTATTAGAAGGCTTCTGAACCAAGAAAGAACTCTTGCACTCTGGTGGGATGTAAAGCAGTATAACCACTTAGGAAAACTCAGTGATTTCTTGAAAAAGGAACCCAGAGTTTCTACTTCTAGGATTTACTTAAAAGAAATGAGCATACGTTCATTCAAAGAGTTGTATATGAATATTTATAACAACTTGTCTATGGTATCCCCCAGTTAGATACAACCAGGGTTCTTATTAACAGGTGAATTAAAGAAATTATGTTATATCCATATAATGGCATATAATGGAGTAATGCGCATCGATGTAAGGGAACTAACTATTGATAACCTGTACCGTTACAGGTATCATGAATCTCAAAATCACTATCCTGAATAAAAGTAGTTGTGCACAAAGGAATACATAAGGTATGATTCCATTTATTTAAAATCGTGATGGGGCATCTGGGTGACTCAGTGGGTTCAAGCCTCTGCCTTTGCCGCAGGACATGGCGTCAGGGTCCTGGGATCGAACCCCACATCGGGCGCTCTGCTCAGCGGGGAGCCTGCTTCCCCGTCTCTCTCTGCTTGCCTCTCTGCCTACTTGTCATCTCACTCTCCGTCAAATAAATAAATAGAATCTTAAGAAAAAATCATGATAAATTCACAATAATTTTTAGTGATGAGAAACAAGTCAGTTATTCCCTGAGACTGAAAGTAGAGGTAGGAATGGACTGCAAAGAGATGTGAGCATCTTTCAAAGGAGACAAGGATTTCATGCTTCTTGATTGTGGTGGTGGCTTCATGGATACATTCATCTGTCAAATTTAGCGAGTCGTACACTTCAAATGGATGCAGGTTACTGTATGAAGTTATACCACAGTGAAGTCAATTTAAACATGGAAAGATATTCTATATACATTGATTAGAGGATTCACTATTTTATAGATATAATTTTTCTCCAACTGATCTATAGATTAAATACATTTCAAGTAAAACAACCAGTAGGGTTGTGTGTGTTTGTGTGTGTGTGTATGTGTAGAAGTTATTTAGAACTAATTTAGTGCATTTTGTAAAAACTAAGAAACTAAATCTAAAGCTTCCACAAAAATGCAAAGAACACAGAATAACTATGACACTATTGAAGAATAACAAACAGGTTAGATGACTATCATATTGAGACCTGTTACACATGACACTATAGTTATTAAAACAATGTGGAACTGGCATAAAGGTAGGTGGTCTGACCAGTTGAAGTGTAGAGAAAATCCAGAAATAGACCTCCATATGCATGGTTACCTAATTTTTACAAAGGAAGCACTACAATTCAGTAGGAAAAGGATGGTCTTTTTGATAAAAGATGTAGGATTGACTAGATATTCAGAGAGAAAAATAACAAACTTTACCCGGTTTCTTTCAGGGTCTATAAGAATTGATTCCGGATAATTGGAAGATCTAAATGTGTAAGAAAAACAGTAAAACACTAAGAAAAAAAGAAAGATTGAAAGTATCTGTATTATCTTAAGATACCCAAAGATTTCTGAAACAAGAACAGAAATTATTTATTATAAGAGAAAACTTGATATGGAATTTGATATAGATATTAAAAATAAGAATAATTTAAAGAGATGACTAGAGATGTGAAAAGCAAATTTATATGGGGAAAATGCACTTGTCTATCAAAATAATATTGTGAATGTATAAAGGACTTTATAAATAAATAAGAAAAAAGAGGAATCAGAAAAAATGGGCACCATTCTTGAACAGAAATTTTTGTTTGTGTAATTTTATTTTATTGTGGTAAGAAGACTTCACATGAAATCCCCTTCTTAATAAATTTTTAAGCACACAATACAACATTGGCGGTATAGGTACGATGTTTTACTGCAGATCTCCAGAGTTACTCATCTTGCTTAAATGAAACAATGCTCATGGATTAGTGACTCCCCATTTTTCCTTTCCCTTATCCCTGGCAACCACCATTCTACTCTGGCTCTATGAATTTGACTATCATAGATCTCCTCATGAAGGTGAAATAGTGCAGCATTTATCTTTCTGTGACTGGCTGTCCTCAAGATTCATTCATTTTGTCAAATATTACAGAATTTTGTTATTTATTTTTAAAGGCTGAATAGTATACCATTGTGTCTGTAGATGGACATTAAGGTTGTTTCCACATTTGGGCTATTGTTAATAGTGCTGCAATGAACACAGGAGTGCTAATATTTAATTTCAATTATTTTTGGTAAATACTCAGAAGTGGGATTGCTAGGCCATGTGGTAGTTCTATTTTTAATTTTTTGAGGAACATTCATACTGTTTTCCATAGCAGCTGCACCATTTTGCATTCTCACCAACAGTGCAAAAAAGTTTGAATAGACATTTCATTTAAAAAAATCCAAATGGCCAATAAACTTAGGAAAATGTGCTTAACTTTATATGCCATCATGGAAATGCAAATTAAAACCACCAGAATGACTGAAATGAATAAAAAAGTTTTATAATTACAAATCTTAAGTAAGAATGTTAAGCAAATGGGATGTTCATACTTTTCTGGTGAGAATATACATTGAGATAGCCACTTTAGAAAACACTTTGTCAGTATATACTAAAACAAAACTAGCACATAACTGAGGACCCAGCAACTCCATTCCCTAGCATACACTCCGCGGAACTGCATCCTTACATTCACAAAAAGTGTTATACAAGTATGTTCAAAGCAGCATTATTTGTAATAGATTGGTAATGGAAACAAGCCATCAATCACAGAAAGGGTGAATAAAATGAAACATTATAGAGTAACTATAACAAATGAACTGCAACTCCATAAAACAACATGGATGAATCTCACAGTCGCCATCTTGGGCAAAAGAAGTCAGACACGAAAATACATACCAGATGATTCCATTCACATAAAATTTTAAAATGGGAACGTTAGTCTATGGCATTGAAGTAGGATAACAGTTACTCTCTGTGGCTAGTAACAGAGATGGGTCCTAAAAGTGACTCTTGGGATGCAGCTGATTCTCTTTTTCTTGATTTAGGCTCTGATTACATGAATGTGTTCCCTTTGTGAAAATACACCATGCCGTGTACTTAGGATAGCCATCATTTCCATTATGTATGTTAAACTTCAATAAAAGTGTGTGTGGAGGGGGAAGACCAAAAAAGCAGCACACATATGTCAGGAATCCACTTTATTTAAAAAGAATCACACTTTTTCATGAATGATTTAAGGTCATTGCTAGAAATTATCTGTAGAAATTAGGAAAACTCAGAGAACTTAAAACTATTCTGTATTTGAGTATTTAGCATAAGCAAGACAAGACACTGAGAAAAGAGGAGTAAGTCAAAGAATGGGTAGAAATAAATACCCACATAAAAAAGAAGCAATTCTTGGGGTGCCTGTGTGGCTCAGTGGGTTAAAGCCTCTGCCTTCGGCTCAGGTCACAATCTCAGGGTCCTGGGATGAAGCCCTGCATCTGACTCTCTGCTCAACAGGGAGCCTGCTTCCCCCTCTCCCTCTACCTGCCTCTCTGCCTACTTGTGATCTCTCTCTCTGTCAAATAAATAAATAAAATCTTTAAAAAAAATCATTTCTACCTTCAAGTTCTTTAGAAGTTGTTTAGATTTAGTGCCACATTCAAGAGTGATACCAACATTACTTTCTATCTTAAAAGAAGATAAATTGGGAGCAAAGAAGAGAAATACAAAATTTCATTTTTGTGGTCATACGTATATATTCACATCTGTATCCTTATACATACTTAAACATTTTTTCTTCGCTTGTTTGCTTACTTCCTTTGTTCTTTTCTTCCTTTTTCCCCTTCTTTCCCTCCTTCCTCTCTCCTCCCCACCTTCTTTCCTTCTTTTTCCTTTTCTGTGGTTATACAAATCCAGCAACACCATAGTTGAGTGCCAACCTATCTTGTTCATAGGAACATCATTATCTTTTAGCTATCAGCCTCATCTCCCACAGGTCAAGGCAACCTTATTTCACCATTTGTTGTCCATTAAGTGTTTGTTGTCGGCTTGTCATCCTAGAATCTGATCATCTCCAGTGACATGTTACATGGCATCATTTCTTATTATGAATGCCAGCCTTCAGAGGATAGTCAACACCAAGCTTCCCAAGCATGTTGGTGCCCCACTCACCACTCTATTTCTTGAAGACTTAATAAAGAGAGTGTCTGTAAGATCTTTAGTACTACACATGTAGTTCTCACACCAGCAGCACAATCTCATGCTCCAACTCAGATACATAAAATTAGAATTTACATTTTAACCAAATCCCCCAGTACTTTGGATGCCGCAGGCATCCCCTGCGGAAATGTGTTCAATTGGTAGGTTCTCAAATCTGTTTTATACATACATATATAAAATGATTTCTAAGAGCCTCACATTCCTGAACTCCTGAATATATATATAAATATCTATATAAATATCTTGAATATAAATATATATATGTATATATATGTATTATATATATATATGTAAAATTTCTAACAGCCTTACCTTCTTGAACTCATTGCTCTCTTCCATACTTCCATGCTAAAGTGTTGGTACTTCCACCTTATTGACTATAAAACATTGTCATATTCAAGTTTGAAAGAACTATTCTAGGAAACATTAAAAGCAGCTCTAGTTGTTCTTGACATAGCACTAAATTCTAAATCCAAATTGACTTAAATGGTTTCAGTAAATGTTCCCCTATCCATAATCCAACCCTCCCACAACACCCCTAATTCTATATCTTGGTTCATTCTGTAGACATAAGTCAGGTCCTATAAGTCCTTTAGTAGTGGGCAATTTCTACTTGGAGCGAAGTTCCTTTTTCCTTGCTTAGGTTGTATTAAGACTGACTCTGGTTTTGGTTCTAGAAGCAATGGGAGATATTGAAAGAAGAACTTGAGGAAGGCAGACATTATTTTGAGAAGCACCTACTCCATATATAGGAATGCCAGATAAAATACAGGCCACCCAGTTAAATTTGAAATTTAGATAAAAAGCAAATTTGTTTTAGTCTAAGTGTGCTCTAAATATTGCATGGGCCATACTCAGACTAAAAGCATTTGTTGTTTATCTGAAATTCAAATTTAACTAAGTATCTCATTTGATTTTATTTTAAGTAATCTTTAATTTTAGAACAGTTCTAGATTTAGAGAAAATTGCAAAGATAACACAAAGTTTACATAAGCTCTATTCAGCTTCCCTTCTTATTATCATCTTATATTAGTATAGTGCATTTGTTACAATCAATGAACTGATACTGAGATATCATTATTAACTGAAGTCATACTTTATTCAGATTTCCTTAGTTTTTGCCAAAAATCCTTTTTCTGATCCAGCATACCATTCAGGATACTACATTACATTTAATTGTGATATCTTTTTAGGGCCCTTTTAGCTGTGACAGTTTTTCAGACTTCCCTTTTGGGTTAGGTATTTTGTAAACTGTCTCAGTTGGGATTTGTCTGATGTTTCTCTCTGATTAAGCTGGGGTTATGTATTTTTAGGAAGAAGACTAGAGGGTCAAAGGGCCGTTTTCATTACATCATCTCAAAGGTAATACTCTATTAGCATGGCTCAACTTTGAACCTTATTTTTTGAGGGGTATATTTGGAGTTACTGCTTCCTGAAAACACCAAAAAAAAAAAAAAAGGCATTTAGATCTCATCCTATTAGAACCTAAAGAACCTAGAACCTATTAGAACTTATTAGAACCTCATTCATCTCAGTCTGTCCCAGAACTTTAAATCTAGTAAGTACATGTGGTCTATTTGGGAAATGTATCATCAGTGAACTATCTCTGAATCATACTATAGAAAGTAGACATCTGAAAATACATTATTTATTCAGCCAATACTCATTAAGGTTTCATTCAATAGAAATACTCAAAAGGTGAATTTTCTATGAACTTTCTATTCATAAATTTATCTAAGTCTTATGACAATTTTTTTTCTTTCTTTTTTTTGTAGTTGAGATATGAGGAAGGAACAGATGGCCCTGGACATTGGCTGGCAGATTTTCCATGTAATATCAAGCAATGAACACCTATAAAATCATGATTATAGAGAATATCTATAGTGAGTTTCCCAGACCAAGTAAAATCCACTTTGTGCAGGTTGCAGTCATCAAGGTCAGAGCCTAATTGAGAGTCCTTGGGAAATTGCTGGGACTGGGGAGATACACTGAATGTTAATATTAACATTACCTCTTGCAATTTTGCTATCCAGTGAGTGCAACTATATTCTTTATCAGCTTAGCAAATATGTATTTTCATAAATATCATTGTCTGAGTGTTATCCAAGGGCACAAAATCCATAATATTTTATGTGTATAACTTGCCAATCATTTAGAAGACATGGTATTTTTTACTCTGAGAAAACAATATTTTCTCTCAGTTTGTCACAACTTTTCAGAGACTTTCACATGTTCTCCTTATGTTTTTGTGATGCTAACTTTCTTGCTATTGTCATCATTAAGACACTCTGTACCCAGTGTTCAATGAGGAATTATTGAAAAAAAAAAAACTCAAAGTATTTAAAACAATATTTGTTAAAACCCTACAATGTGGTAGTCATAACGTGGGCTCTCAGATAACAAAAATAAGAAAGAACAAACAGTAAAATTTACAAAAATGTGAAAGAAGATCATGGTGTACCTCAGGAATGATAAGAAGTTTAATTAATGTAAATGTAATGTACAGAGATGGAAAGGTAAAAGATCAAACTGTAAACTTAATATCAGGTTAGATTGTAAAAGGCCTTGTTCATCTACTAAATGTCATGAACTTTATTTTAAGCATCAGTGTGCTCAGATAGAATCTGAGCATTTTTCGAAGACTTCACTGGTGGCGGAAGAAAGAAGAAAGAACTAAAAGGTAAATGGCCTACCCTGGGATAGATGAAAATCTACTTGAGAAGGCAAGACTTAAGAACACGGGGTAAGGAATAATTCAGAATGGAGTATGGTCAAGTGGAGAATCCTGGTCTAGAAAATATATGATCCATAACTATCAGTATTCCTTTAATCCATTTTCCTCATTGCACCATGTTATCTTGTTAAAACATAAATCCAATCATTTCAATCTCTGTTTTCCATGGCCCCTGAAAGTCTTCAAAGATTTTCTAGTGCTTATTAAAAAAAAATTAAATTTCCTTAAAAAGTCTGAAACATCTCTAGCCCAATTTATAATCAGGTTTCCTCTTCCTTTACATTTCAACCACACTGACTGTTGGAGGCTACATGCAGCAATATTTACTCTCACTACAAGGCTGCACAGTCTGCTCCTTATGTCTGGACTACCCTTCCCATCCTGACCCCCTTTCTATGAACTTTTCACCTCAAGGTAGTATGACCAGGAAAGCTTTCATTGGCCTCCCTAACTTGTACAAATCTCCATTATTCAATTTTATACTGCATTAGTCAGCGTTCTGCAGAGACACGGAACCAATAGGATGCAGAGAGATGTATAGAAAGAGCTTTACTATGAGGGACTGGCTCACATAATTATGGAGGATGAGGAGTCCCATGATTTGTTTTCTACAAACTGGAGGCCAAGGAAAGCCAGTGGTGTAAATCCAGTCCAAACCCAAAGGCCTAGAAACTAGGTGCACCTATGTCTCTGAGGATAGAAGGTGGATGTTTGCCTTCCCTCAACTTTTTGTTCCAGTCAGGCCTTCAATAGATTAGAGGATACCCACCATCCTGGTGAGGGTGATTTTTCTCAGTCTGCTCATTCAAATTCTGATCTCTTCAGAAAGACCCTCACAGACACAGGTAGAAATTATGTTTTACCAGCTGTCTGGGCATCTTATAGCCCAGGAAAGTTGACACATAAGATTAATCAGCATAGTATAGTTCACTTCATTTGTTTCCCAGCTCTCAAGGATCAATATCCTTTAAGCTATTCACTCTTTCTTCTCCTACCATCCTTTTTTTTTTCTCATTTTTTTAAGATTTTATTTATTTATTTGACACAGAGAGAGAGAGATCACAAGTAGGCTAGAGAGAGGAGGAAGCAGGCTCCCCACTGAGCAGAGAGCCCGCGGGGCTCAATCCCAGGACCCGGAGATCATGACCTGAGCCGAAGGCAGAGCTTTAACCCACTGAGCCACTCAGGCGCCCCTCTTTCTCATTTTTTTAAGTTCACATGAAAAAGTGTATTTTCTCAATTTAAAAAGCTAATAAACCTCTCTTGACCTTATCTTCCAATAACATGCCCATTTTTCTACTTTATTTTACAGAAAAATTCCTCAGAACAATTTTCTACTCATTGTCTGTAGTTTTCTTCTTGTCATTCTTTGTTGAACACACTTCAGCCAGGATGTAGCCCTGAATACTCTTATGAAATGGCTCTCATTAAGGCAACCACTGACAGATACATTCCTAAGCACATGGACAAAACTTAGTCATCAACTGTACTTGACGTGTCATCAGCAATTAGGACATGGTGCCCATTCTTTCCTCCATGACAGCTTCTTCACTTGATTTTCAGAGGACTACACTTCACACTTGAATAGTTTCTTGTTTTATTGGAGGCAGTCTTCTCCGTCTTGTTTGCTGGCTCCTCTTCCTCTCTCTGAGCTAATGTGGGACTGCCCAACGACTTGGTCTTCAAGTCTTCCCTGAATTCCATTTATATTCCCTCCCCTGATGATTTCATCCAAACCCATTCCCTAAATACTATCCATCTGCTTATCACTCCCAAGTTTTATACTCCAAGCCCAAAAGTGACCTCTGAACTCTTAGACATGTATCTAACTCAAAATTCAATATATTTACTTGTATTTCTAATAGAAATCTCAAACTGAAAACTGAGCTTCTGATCTCTCAAGTCAAAATCTTCTCTTCTAGCTACCCTATGACCCAACAAATGCACTACTAGGGAATTAAGGGGCACCTGCACCCCAATGTTTATAGCAGCAATGTCCACAATAGCCAAACTATGGAAAGAGCCTGGATGTCCACTGACAGATGAATGGATAACACAACACTGGAATACTACTCAGCCATCAAAAAAATGAAATCTTGCCATTTGCAAGGACATGGATGGAATGAGAGGCTATTTTGCTAAGTGAAATGAATAGGTCAGGGGGAGACAATTATCATATGATCACACTCATGTGGAATTTAAGAAACAAAGCAGGGACATAGGGGAAAGACAGGGAGGGGAAAATAAAACAAGATAAAATCAGAGAGGGAGAAAAACCTTAAGACATAAGAGACTCTTAATCATAGGAAACAAAGTGAGGATTGCTGGAGGGATGTGGGGTGGGGGGGATGGGGTAACTGGGTGATGGGCATTAAGGAGGGCACTTGATGGAATGAGCACAGGGTGTTATATGCAACTGATAAATCACTGACCTCTACCTTTGAAACTAATAATACACTATACATTAATTAATTGAATTTAAATTAAATAAACTTAAAAAAAAAAAAACTTCTCTCTTTCCAATCTTCCCTATTAACTATAGAATCGTCCCCTCAGTTACATGGTCCTCAAACTTTGAGGACATACAAAATTTTTGTTTCTTCTACTGTTATGCCACACCTTCGGTCAATTAGCAGAGTCAGTTGACATTACTTTTAAGAAATTTACAGAATCTGACCAATTCAAATCATGCCCCTTGTTATCACTTTGGACGAACCCACCATCATCTTCCTGTTGAAATTTTTGTTATTGCCTTCTAACTGATCTCTGTGTTTGATTCTTTGCCTTATTTAGTCTTCTAAACAAAACAGCTAGAATGATCCTATTAAAAATAAGATGAAGTTGGGCCCCTGGGTGGCGCAGTTGGTTGAGCGACTGCCTTCAGCTCAGGTCATGATCCCGGAGTACCGGGATAGAGTCCCACATCGGGCTCCCAGCTCCATGGGGAGTCCGCTTCTCACTCTGACCTTCTCCCTTCTCATGCTCTCTCTCACTCTCTCTCTTTCCTAATAAATAAATACATAAAATCTTTAAAAAAAAATAAGATGAAGTTATGTTTGTAGGGAAAGTCCTTCAATGATGGCTCATTGCTCTCAGAGTAAAGATAAAGTTTTTATCACCTGTGAGGCCCTACACAATCTGGCCCTCCTCTGACTCTTTGATCTAATTTCTAGATTTTTCTTATTCTTTGATTCTGCTTCAGTCACACTGTTCATCCTGCTGTGAATTTTTTTTTTTCTTTTTAAACTAGGCACTCTATCAGTGTGGGAGTTCTTGGCACAAACAAAATAAGCTGCCGGGACCCAGTTAATTAACTGAAAGAAGGGCTTCTATTCTGGTTGGTATCTGAATTGTTAAGGGTCTGGGAAGGGGTGCCTATAAGCCTATGCTTAAAGTAGACCAACTTAAAAGAAGGCAGGTTAATGGGCACAAAAATTCCCATGAGCCATTCCCCTGCCTTGGTGGTGCATCCTCAGAATGAGAATAAGATCTCTTAAGCCGAATGATCTGAAATTGATGATTTACCAATATCTGTGCTTAAGAATGATGCAGGGACTGGGAAGAGCTGGTAGGTAGAAGTTATTATATTGTATTTGGGAAAATAATGATCCTGTGCCTTGCTCCAATCTTCTAGAATAAGAATGTCTAGGTGATGGAGCTAATGAATCAGTGTTTTAATGAAGTTAGAAGTTATTATATAATTTTTAGGCTTATCAAGGTATATTCCTAGCTGCAAAAGAAATTTCCCTAGTGATCTTTAAAAAAAATGCTAATAGGCTTAGCCCAGAAATATGCTTTAATAGGTAGCAGGATTGAGAATCCATGGTCAAACAGTTAGAGGTCAGTAGTTGTTGAATGAATAAAATGAGTGAATGATTAAAATGTGAATTATTATATACTTGACAATTCCGATAGGTTCTTATACTCCCTTTTACTGTATTTAGCGCCTCGCTGTGAAGGAAAGATTAAAAAATAAATTCCTCACTTCTGCATCATGGTTAGGACAGTACTCATTATCTCTTGCCTGCAGTTTCTGCCCTTGTTTTGCCTTTTCCTCCATACTAAACCCAGAGCTATCTAGAAAGAATCCAGTCAATCATATTATGTGCATGTATACAAATTTGTAAGTGGTTTTAAGTGACAGAAACTCAATGCAAACCAGCTTAAAGGGGAAAAAAATCATTTATCAGCTAACTAAATAGGACAGAGTTGAATCTAGGATTCCATAGGATTCTACCCATTTCCATTTTTTAACCTAATTGTTCCCTTTGGCTTAATTCACCATCACACTTGGCAGGTACAATGTATCTCTGCTTAACGTAGTATCAGCCCCAGCAGTTGAAAGAGTGTTCAGCTGGAGCCATTCACAAGGGGAACTTACTTCCTCTCCATATGGTTTGGGCTTCCCTTGGCATGGCAGCTGGTCTCCAGGGGTAAGAAGTGAAAGCTGCCTGTCCTGTGAAGGCTTCCGACAACACTGCTGCATGCTCTTGCTCAAAGACACACAAAAGGCCAACTCAGATTCACAGGTGGGGGAAATAAACTCTGTCCTTCAAATGAAGAGTATGTGAGGATTGACATGCAATTTAAGAGGCAATGGTGGTGGGATGGGGGAGTTGTATGGCTCTTCTTTGGCTACCACCTACTGCAGCATAAATCCAGCTTAATTATTTCCATTGTCTAGTATATTGTCACAATATCTGAATGACCCCAGGTAAACTTAATAACTTTCTTGTTTCTGTTCAAGAAGAGATTTTCTGGTAATATGTTTTACAGATTTTTTGGGAAGCAAGTAGGCCCTCTATGGAAAATAGAAAAAGAAAAAAGAATTTTCTTTAGACAAATAAATTTGTGTAGGATTAAGCTAGCAAACAAATGTTCTCATTGCAGGGATTCTTAGAGTTTATAATAAGCTGATGTACACTTATAAACCTCTCAAGTGACAGGTATCAAGAAGTTGGGTAGGGGGTGGGAAGGTTTACACAGTAGAACATTTCTTAATATACATGACTTGAAATTCTTTATATGGAGGAATTTCTGAGACAGATATTCCATAAGATAAGCTTCAAAAAACTCTGCATCAGCATTTTTTACATACTTCTAACAGTTCATTTGTTATGCTTTATTGTAATTATTTGATTGTCAATTCATATATTACACTGTGAGTTCTTCAATCTTGGGAATTTTGTTGTCCTGTTATTTTAACTCAGCACTCCCAGGGGTTAGCACATCAGAGATATTATAAAACATTTCAGGAAGAAGAGATTTAAAAAAAAAAAAAAAGAAAGGAAGGCAGGGAGAAAAAAAAGAGCTTTAAAACTTTCCATGATGTAAGCCCAGCCTTGATATGTGTAATCTGGTCATTTATGTTATGCCCAATTCAGCTGTTAGAATTCAGTTCTTCTGTGAATATTCTTATGGAAGATTTATCATGGTTTCAGGTCAGGTAAAACCATGTTGCTCCTGCATATTTCCGTTACAATAGGAAGAGGAATGATCCCCTGAATGATGTTCACATCCTACTATCTAGAACATGCAACAGTTAGGTTACCTGGCCAAGAGAATTAAGTTTGCACATGGAATTAAGGTTGCTAGTCAGCTGACCTTAAAAATAGATTATTGTGCATTCTATGGAGGGGCCCAGTGTAATCACATGAGTCCTAAAAGTGGAAGAGGGAGGCAGAAAAGAGAACTAGAGCAATGCAGTGTGAGAAGAACTCAGCCAAAAGTTGCTAGCTTTGAAGACAGAGGGAGGAGACAATGAGTCAAGGAATGTGGGTGATTTCTAGAAGATAGAAAAGGCAGGGAAATGAATTTTCCCCCTATGTGTTTCTTCCTGTATTCCCTAGGAGGAACACAGCTCTTCTGATACTTTAATGTAAACCTGAGATCCATTTTGGGTTTCTGACCTCCAGAACTGTAAGATAATAATTATCTGTGTTGCTTTAAGCTACTAAGTTTGTAGCAATTTGTTACAGCAGCCATGGATGATTGCCATATTTTCTGGTTGACTAATAAATAAAAAGAAATTATGTAGAAGCAAGAATAGTGCAGCCCTGGCTGCACTTAATTTATTGTAATAGGTTTAGTTTTAATTACCTTGATGCCACTTTGTGGTATGTTAGTAAATACACCATAGTCCATTTTGTAAAATTGACTAATTTATATTAACTGATGCTCTCAGTATGGTGTTTGGTCCCCGGCTAATTCCACTATAGCAAAGTATGTATATCTGTAGAATATGGAAACAGTTATTCTATAGGTTATATAGTTTTGAGAAACATCGTGTTTTGAGGATGGTTTGCAGTTTACAGAGGTAAAACAGACAATATTTTGTAAGGGGGAAAATAACACAAGCATTTCAAAAGAAGAGAATTTTAATAAAATATAAATAGTTTACCCAAAGGGTGTTCAATTATTTAAACTCCCTTTCCCCAAGTAGCCAATAAGGATCTTCTCTGCATCTGTTTGGTCAGGTAGTAGGGATACATTGGTAAGTAAAACCATGGACACTTAAGGATCATATCTTTCATTGAAGGAAACTGACAAATACAAATTTGAGATTGAATCAGTGTTGAGTGATGCTCTAATGATATGTACAAAATACTATAGAAATTCAGATTGAGAGTTTATCCAGATTAAACAAAAGACAACTTTACCAAGCCGATAATATTGCACTGTGCCTTTAAGATATTCAAAAGAACAAGTTGGAAAAATAGATTCCAGGAAGGGGTGAAGACACATATAAGAGACTTTATATCTCAAAAAAATTAATTTGGTTGATAATGAAAAGTAATCCGTGGCACTGGAATAGAGACTATGCTTGGAGGATGGGGGCATGTTGGAAAGGGAGGAGCATATTGAAAACTTTTCCTGGAAAAACATGCAGGGACTAAGAATGTGAGGTTCTTCATAAACATACCAAGAATGTTGGATTTCTTCCTGAAGCATGTGGGAAACTACTAAAGAGGTTTTGTTGTTGTTGTTGTTTTGTTCTTGTTTTGTTTTGTTTTTTAAGCAAACCTATAACATTGCAAATTTGCGTAGAGAAATCTAAAGATTTGGGGACAATGTATTGGTGAGATGTTATTCAAGTAAATCAGAACATGACGAAAACTGAAACCTGGATGGTAGTGGTTAGGATTATCTTGAAATTCTGTTTTTCACATTCACTATAGGATTCAGTTAATTGCATGAGATATTTAATACTCATGATCAGGGATGGAACCCCTTGTTGGGCTCTCTATTCCGCAAGGAATCTGCGACTCCCTCTGCCTCCTCTCCACTGCTCATGTGCTCTCCCTGTCAAATAAATAAATAAAATCTTTTTTTAAAAAAAGATAAGGAAATGTAGAGTCTTACCTATCTGAAATAGGAATAAGAACTTTGAAGAAGCTTGATATAGCGAGTCACATAAATGATTCCAAAACATTTTATATCTCCTTTCTACTCTGCTTCTGTTGTCTTTCTGGTATATTCAGAAAGCTGGCTTCAACAAATGTTTTTATGTGACAATGTGTCTCAGTGAGTGTTTTGAATATTTCACTAGGTTTATTTTTACTTTTTTGTTTCACTATATTTAATGATAATAATGATGGGTATTCTCAATTCCATTTCTTTTCAGAAACAGAAAATAAATGATTATAATTAAAAGTAAGAGTTCCCTGAATATATATACCTTCTAAAATTGAAATATTATAAAATTAACAATAGAATTTTGATATTAAATCCTGCATTCTATTTGACCTCTCACAATTAGTTTGCTCAAGTGCTCAGTTACTTTGTGGGAGTAATTTCAATGTTTATCTGTCTGCGTGTTTTATTATTAATAATTTCAATTCATTAAATCTTAGGAAGCTGAAAGTTTCTATTTTTTCCATTTCTTGAATAATTCGATTAAAGATTTTCATTTGATTTTTAACAGAATGCAACCAAGATTTAAAGATATTGTTTTCAAGACAAGTCCAGTACCACTCTAGAACACTTAAGTTGAATTTTCAAAGTAATTCTTGAAATCTTAAAACATTGCTAAGATCCAGCTGATGATGGGCGAAAAAGAGAAAGCACAAACTCATACAGAAATGTTTTTTAATGCAACATAAACAATTATACACACACACAAATTGAGTTTTTTTAATCTCTGTACATCAGGTAGTTATAAATTTTGACTGTAATTTATTTCAACACCATCATTAATTTGGGTGCCACAAGAAATTCCAAGTATGTTTCTGGTCTGTAGTTTTGTGTTTTGTTTTGTTTTGTTTTCAATAAGACCATTGTTTTTACCACAATACTGTATTCTAACAAATTAGTTTTAAATATTTTTTATTCCTGCAAAACCCAAATATTTTATCTCTAATGTTGAGTATTTTAATAGCATTCACACTGGTATTATATATTTCAAGAAAATGAATCTGTACTTTCCTTTAATCCTGTGAATTGGATGATAAAATTGATCCATTACTGGAATTAACTGATTTTCTCCTGAAGCATCTGATGACATTAATATACTACTTGCATCATTTAACTGAAGTTCTTCTGCTAATAGGGTCAACAATGTCATCTCTTCCTTCATGTTTCTTATCTGCTTGAGAAAACTTGGATTCACTTAGGAAAAGTTAGTAGATCTAAATGAAAAGTCATATTTTATGGTATGTTATATTAATGTCCCTTCTGAAGCTGGACATGTCTATCATCTGTGGATAACATTTTTTAAATAAATACTGATGCATCTTCCACAGATTCATATACTCTAGCTTTCCTTTCCTGATAGTAGATGGTAAGTAATATCAAACCAGTATTTTATTCAAGTTAAACATTTACCAACTTTTTGAGAAATAGAAATCCTGGAAGTAATTTTTTAATTGTGTAGCTTGTTGCTGCCAGAAGGGTTTATTGCAATAATGAAATAAAATAAAATACCACCAAACAACAAATTAGATAAGTATCTATAGATTTCTAACATTCAAAAAATACCAAAATCACTTAGCAGGAATGTTAAGACTATTCCACAGTTATTTATAAGACTAAACAGTTACTGTTTTTTTGTATATTTCTCAAATACACACCAACCTGTAATTTCATATTGACTTGATTAACTGAGGGTCTCATGGGTTCCATCCAAGGTCATGACACATATCTTGTCATAAATGGCTGGTACTCTAAGTGGCCAGCAGGGGGCAGCTGATCGAAGACCTCCCACTCCCACTCTAGACCTCCAAAATATAACTCTTTCCCTGATGCCCTATCGTAATCATTTTATTTAATCAGAAAATATGCATTATGCTCTTGAGAGGGAGATGTTATATTATCTGGAAAATGAGAGTGAAAAAACACTGGTAATCTGATAGCCATGTGTTAAAGTTAGGGCTGTGTTCAGTGCACATGAGTTTCATCCATTATTGTACAAGATCATGGCAGGCGCTGGAAGTAAAATTTTAATGCAGCTATTATTAATAATGCATTACTGAAAAATGAAAAACCTAAGACAAATGTTGAACTGAATAGGACTTGAAACAATAGGCATATATTTCAGACAAACTTGGATATATGTTCACCTATATATCATATTTGCAGTAATTATGAATTCAGATTATGTAAAATATAAAGGTTAAAAAAAACTTTTTTAAGTCATAAAGCACTAAACCTCACATTTATGTTGACAATGCTTACTTCTACTATTTCTACTGTGCTAACATAGTTCAGATTTCAAACTTCCAATTCAGTCTGAAGCAGATATAATGCCAAGAGCATGTCAGTGAGTCTTATGGAATGAAATCAAAATGTACCTCTGCCAACCTCTATCTCTGTGACAACAGTCACAGAGATGCAGTATATTATTTCCTGGAAATTTCCTGGAAATGCAGTATATTATAATGTGGAGATGATAATGCCTCCATTAAAGAGTTTTTATAAGCATAGCATTAGTGAGTAATAACAAAATTCTAATATTATATTAGTTTAATAACTTCCCTCTGCATGCCCCTCTTCCTTCACTTCACTTTATGTCAAGACTCTGATACTATCCATCCAATCACATTAGAAAGACTAATTAGAGGTAGTGGCTATCTGTGTAAAATCTCCCTTCTCTAATTTTCACTGGAATGGGAACCCATTGAAGTACTGGCAAATGTATTTGTAATCAGTCAATACTGAACCTGACAGTGGAATCGAAGAAGAAATGAAACTGTTTAAAGGCCTAATGATACATTTTAGATTCTGGGGCTCCCAGGAATCTAAATCTTGACAATGTCTGGGACACTGTGGACATGAAGAGTCAGGAGGCCAGTTTAAGGAAGGAAAATAGTGTGTATTTGAATATTATACCGTGATCCTTTGAAGAAAAGTAGCGATCAAGAAAGAGCAAAATAGGGGCACCTGGGTGGCTCAGTGGGTTAAAGCCTCTGCCTTCGGCTCAGGTCATGGTCTCAGGGTCCTGGGATCGAGCCCCGCATCAGGCGCTCTGCTCAGCAGGGAGCCTGCTTCCCCCTCTCCCTCTGCCTGCCTCTCTGCCTATTTGTGATCTCTCTCTCTCTTTCTATCAAATAAATAAATAAAATCTTAAAAAAAAATTGACTTTTTTTGAATCTAAATGACCTTGTAACATATATAACAAGTGAATTACCAGATATAGAAATGTTCCATAAAAATCATTAAATTAAATAAAATAACTTGAATGAAAAAGCAAGGATTATAAATATGTCATTAATATAAGAGGAACCCTGAAATGCCATTGAATATATGAAAATTTTCTCAACCTTGCTGATCTAGGAATTGCAAATATGAGGCAAACAAAAACGAAACACATAAATATGACACGCCATTTCACACCCATCAAAGAAGTAAAAATAAAGTTTAACAGTAGCAAGTGTTGGCAAAGATGTGGGAAAATGGAATCATAAAGTGATTTTAACACTTTGGAAAGTGATTTGACAATGCTTAGTAAAATTGATAATGTGCAAACCCTGTGAGTAGCAGTTGTATTTCACGGTTTATATCCCATAGAAATTCTCTAACATGTATAATAGAAGATCTGTAGAAGAATATTTATGGCATCATTGTTAATATGTTAATAGTAGCAGAACACTAAAACAGACCAAAATCTAATACTGAAAGAATGAAAAAATGAAATGTGATACTTTGCACAATTCAATCCTTGGCACCATCAATTAAAAGGAATGAATTAGACTTTATAACGTATGTCATCTCAAAAACAAGGTTTGAGAGAAATAGCTCTTTGAAGAATGATACATAAAATAAGTGTATTTGCAATTTTAAAACCATGTATAATCCTATAAATGAACTCATATAAATGAGTGTTGCCTATCTATTTACCCGTCTATATCTATCAGGAATCTTTATGCATTCATGACTCTATCTGTCTATCAGTCCACAGATATATCCTTCTATATTTTTTAACAGACTAGAACAATAACCATCAAATTTATAAACACAGTTACCCAGAGATAAGAGGGTAGTTGCCTGGAATGGAAAGGAACTATCGATAGAGCAAAACATACTTCAACTTTATTCATAATATATAGCTTTTTACAATTAGAAAAACAGACAAAGCAAATTTCAAAAAATATAACTAGTGTCTATTTTAGGAGGCATATACAATTATAAGTTACACCATTCTTCTTTTTACTTTAATCTTCTATTTTATTGTCTAAAAATAATGCTCCAAAAGAAAGAAATCAATATATGGAATGCTGGATTTTTAGCCCTTGAAATCTGAATATATTTTTATTGACTAGAGACGGTAAATATGGTCAGGTGTGCCCATCATCTGTAATGTGATAATGGTACAATTCATAAGGATAGAATTTGGCCTTTGTCCAGACTACACAAATCTTGTCCTGTTAATTCTTTCTGCAGGGAGAAAAGTGACTCTAAGAAATAAAGTAATTATAACAGATCAGAGGTAGAGGAGAACTCAAGAAACCAACCTGACAGGACGATCCTGTCATTTGAGTGATGAAGAAACTGAGGTGCAGACAGCAGAAACAACTTGGCAAAAATTACATCTCCTCATCAGTGGCAGTCAGTTCTCTGGACATCTAGGTGAGCACACCACACACAGAGTTATATATGCTCCTGGGAACTCAAATCAGTTGTTCCTATTCCAATGACTTTTGCTTCTGGGAAAAAGCAATGAAGTCAGTAGCAATACTAATTAGCCATTCCTGTATTCTGCGCTGATAGCAGAATAGCAGGTGTGGGGACATCTGCAGGGATCTACCTCAAGGTCTGGGCTTCCATCTATCAGCTTCTGGGTCAGCTCCTGGGAACCCTCTCCTCCCCAACCTCCGCCTCCCAGTCCCTACATCCCCATGCCAGCTGTGTCTCTTGTGGCTTTGGCTTTACTCTCATTGATTTGGGGAAAGCTCAAAGGGCGAAGTTTCTTTTTGAGAGATACAATTTTGCAGGGCTTTGGGAGGCTTGAAATGGGCTTATTAATAAAGGTTGGAATTAATTAAGAGAAGGTCAAGGGGGTTTTAAGCACCTACTGCTCTGGAAGGACAACACGGCCCCAGATGAGTGACTGTTATTGATTAAGCACTTTGATTGCCTGCTTGGATAGTCAATCAATACTAAAGAGTCAGATTCTTCAAAATATTAAACAGATGCAGACAAGGATTTTAGCTTGGGGCCTGAATTCCTAATGTTTCAGTAAAATGTCCGGAAGAAAGCTCTTTGCATCCAGGTGAATCGCAGGAGAATAAGTGTGAAGGCGGAGTGATGGATTATTGAGCTACTTGAAAAGCAATGGTTGCTGCCGGTGGCTCATGTAACTCACTCTGGAAACATGTGTCCTGAGGCTTGTGATAAGAGTACATCAGATGTAATGGGTATTTTTTTAGCATCAGAATGTGAGGGATATTTTTCTTTCAATTAAGGATAGGAAAGCAGCCCCTTATTGAAGAATCTATTTCAAATGCTGAAGTAAGGTAGTAACAATTTGTTGTTTTCATTTTATAATTGAAAATAGCCCGACAATCCTAAAATTAGTACTTCTAAGGTCTGAAAGAGAGAGAGGCTGCGTCAGGACTAAAGGTAAGAGCTTGCATTTATATGGTGCTGTCGGAACCATGCAATGTTGACTCATTTATTTCTGACACTCAACCTCTGAGGCAGGTATTAATGTTATCTTCATTTTATAGATGAGGAAACAGTCATATAAAGATTATTTGGCCTAATGTCACCCAGCTGTCCATAACAGAGCTATAGCTTGGAATGGAGGAAGTCAGTATTCCTATCCCCTTGACTGATGGTTTTTTAAATTTTAACTCACATCAGAATCACTCTGAGGGCTTGTTAAAACACAAAATACTGTAGTCCATCCCCCGACTCAGTAGGTCTGGGTGGGACCCAAGAATTGAATTTCTCGCAGGATCTAAATTAATGCCAATACTGATTGTGTAAGATTCAGGCATTGAGCACCACGGCACCAGACTCTATACACCATTTCATCACTCCCTAGGATTCTACAGTATTCACCCTGAAAATGGTACCTAAGTGTCACTCTTAAATGATCAGTTCCTTTCAGGCCTGGGGTCATAATTAATTCATCCAAACATAACACCATGGATATTTAAAACCTTCTGATCAGTAGAACAGGTCAATAAATAAATAAATAATGCACACACATCAAAGGGTAAGTGTACCATGTATCTTATTATATTTGAGGTCTAGACATGATATGTGTTGTGACCAAAGTACGTCATTTGTGAATTGAGTTGTGAACATAGCTGGGTGTCATTTCCTGTCAGTCAGTGGTAATTACTCTATACTCAATCATTTGCAGATGGCCCCCAACGTATATTTTTATACCCTCGGATTGTTTCCTTTGAATGAAATGTTCCTTCACTCCTCACTGACAAACAGACATCCTATCTACACTTCAAGGCCCACTCAGCCTCCACTGAGAAGTGTGAAGTTTCTCATGGTTAAGAATGACCTGAAATGATAACCATTCTCTAGACAGTTTTTGTAGCAAAAACTGGCTGAATAAGTCAGTAGCTTGAGATCACCAGAATCTCCTTTTTTTATCCATTCCTCTTGGCTGCCATATCAAGATGTCCTTATGTCAATCATTGCCTTTTTCCTGTTTATCCACTCTTTTGTGGCCTTGGGTACTGAATGCCTCCAGTTTAAATACCAGCAAAATGTAAAGAATATGTGACTCCGGACTTAACTTTGTCCACTATGGGGTCCCAGCAAACAGCTACATCAGCTCATCAAACAACTCTAAATTTCCATGAACTTCTCTAGAAAGTTCAACTAATGATAGGAGGTCTCAATTACCTTTGAAGTTCAAAAACCTTCAAATGTCTGGCAAAATCAAAGCCATTGAAATGCATAGAACCCCCTAATAGGGCTTGCTTTATCCTTGAATCTTCCATGGCCCCATTTTTATGGCCTTACAGAAATACTATCTAGCTTTGGATGTTGATATCAAAAGAATATGAAGATAACTCCTAAATCTTCTGCAAAAAGAATGAAGGTTGACAATGTTGCTCTTTGACTCTGATTCAGACAATGGTTAGAGAGAAATGAATCTCTTGAGACTGTAGGGGAGGAAAACTTTTCCCTTTTTCCCTTTTAGGTTCTTTGACTGGTCTAATAATTAAATTGACATGAAAAGATAAACAGGAATAAAAAAAATTTAATTTTGTTCATATGGGAACCCCAAAGATATAAGGCTTTCCAATAATCAGGCAATTGAGGCTTATATGCCATCCTGAGCTAAGGAGAAGGGGTAGGAGTCTGGGACTTCAAAGGAAACACAATTCATAAGAAGGTGGGAGGAGCAAATGTTTGGTAAACAAATGTGTGCAATGCTATGCAGATAAGTATTTCTGGTGTAAAAAGTAACTTCGGGTAATAACTTTCTTCCTGGTACAGGCCTCCCATCTAAATTATTTTAGGCAATTAAAGGAGAAGTGAAGAGCTCTTCTTGAGGCGCCTGGGTGGCTCAGTGGGTTAAAGCCTCGGCCTTCAGCTCAGGTCATGATCTCGGGGTCCTGGGATAGAGCCCCACATAGGGCTCTCTGCTCAGCAGGGAGCCTGCTTCTCCTGCCTGCCTCTTTGCCTGCCTGTGATCTCTCTCTCTGTCAAATAAATAAAATCTTAAAAAAAAAAAAAAAAAAAAAAAAAAAAGCTCTTCTTAAGTCAGTTGGGCATTGATTATTTCTCAAAATAATACGCATGCCAAAGTAGTACATTCTGGGGTGGACTGCCCTGAACCCCCATCAAAATCTACCACTCTCCTTTTTCCTAAGGTGCATATGCTGCTTTGGATCTGATAGAATTTAAGGTTCAAGTCAGAAATAAATTAGCCACCTCCACATCCTCTAGATGGAAGCCAGGTTTTGTTGTGTAATCTGCAAGTAATTAGGAAACTGGTAATAGACTAACCTGAATTTCAGAGGCAGGAAACTTCATAGAAGGAGGTTCTCGTGTTAAGCATTAACCATGGAAAACCCCAAATGTAGGTTTTATAGATTCAGACATCTGAAGCTTCCAGTGGTCAAGAAGGCACAAAAGTGGTAGAGCCAGGATTCCAAGTTAGGTACTTCAGATTCCAGACTCTGCATGCAATTTCCATTTGAAAACCAAACCAAACCAAAACCAACCCAAACCAAACCACAACAGCAAAAACCCATACAGAGCAAACCATGGAGATGAAACACTGCATTAATTTTAGAGCATCACCTAGCTTTTTAAAGATGGCCCTTGTATCTAGATGATTTTTTGGCAAAATTATATGACCTCCAGGGATTTCTTTCTCAAACCCTTGCTAATCCATTTAAGAAAAGCCCATCTCTGAATTCCTCTTTTGCTTTGGCCTTACGGACATTACCGTGTGACTTCTGTAAGTCCTACACTATGGCAGGTTTAGAAGGATGTAAAGTAGTGAAAATAGCAGGGCTATGAGGCTACACAACCCGATTTCAGTCCTCCATCTGCTCCTCTGAGTAGCCTTGCACAACATACTTCCTCTCTCTGTTCCTTAATCTTCCCTACTGACACCAGATAATATATATAAAAGTGTTTCACAGATTCTGGAAAAAAAAGTGTGAATTCTACTTTATAAGGGCAACTGCTAATACTGTCCCTAATGGAAAGAGAGAAATCTCTTTCCCATTAGGCATTTTGCTTAAAGATGTAACTAGAGTATTAACAGAGGAGAAAAAGAGAAGCTGGCTTCTTTAGGCCAGCTCCCTAAAGGGTGCAATTATCGAGAACAATTAAGCAGAGCTTTTACCCCAGCGGCCTGGGAGCTCGGACTCACAGCTGTTCGCCATCACTGACATGGATTCCGCTGACAGGCTTGGGAGAGAGGAGGATTACCTGACAGAGTCTCCACCAGGGACCAGGATATCAAAAGTTGCAGCTTCTGCACTAGTGCTATTAAAACCTTGAGCCACATGCTCTCTCTGGCCTGTGCTGAGCTCAGACAGTCGGCTTTATTTGCTTCTCACGAATAATGAGACTCTGCATGTTTGGGGCACCATTAGCATCCTTAGTGAGCTGAGAAACTCTAACAGTCCAGTCATGGGGTGAACAACCAGGAGAGTTCGGTTCCTAAATACAAGTTCTAGGAACTGAGTATCTGTGATGTGCTACACATGACATACCACACTTGATTTCTGGAATTTTCTATTCTCGTAAGATCATAGGACAAAGTTGATTCATTGTTTATGACTCCCCAGTGTGAAAAACTTGGTGAAAACATGGCCCGCCACTAGAGAAATAAAGAGTCACAGATACTCCTTTTTCCCATGTCCCCTAGGTACAGTGCAGGCACATGAGCTAGGCTTGGCCAATTGGATATTTCTTTCTGTCACTTTAAAGTGGAGCTAGTGATAACAATAAAATATGTTCAGTACTAGCAGCAAAGATGCACCCAGCATCTGTGATGCCTCTGGCAGCTGGACTGGTGGTGTCTCCTAGTATTAGCCGTATTGTTGCTCTGCCGGTGTGTCCACAGCCAAAGTACGAATCCCGTTAGCCTCCTTGACACTTGGCCCATTTTTGACTTTCTAAAAACTGAGGAGTTTTCCTGGATTCCTGGCCATTCTTGGCTTTATGACCGATCCAGTATGCTTTCAATAGATTATCTTCCTGCCCAGGTAAAGCAAATTTGTTCTCGTTATTTACAACCACGATTGATACAAATGTAGTGATATTGAAATAGGAATCCCAACTTAAAAACAAAAAAGAAACTAATGATATGAAGGGAAATTAATGGATATAAGCCTGACAAATGAAATATAAAGGTGCTTTCTCTTCTGCTAACTGATTCTGTATTTTCAACAAAAATATCTCACAGGTTTATAGAATTTATAGAGCAGAAGGAAAAGGTCATCTTGTTGAAATGGCCCATTTTAAGGGAAGGGTGTTCTTCCTAGAGAAGGTGACTATAGCAAATCTATAGCAAAGCCAACTCCAGAAAATGTAAAGCTCCTTTTTCCTAACTATGTGCTTCTTTGGATGCAAACCTAGCTTCTTGAATCTGAGAGTGAAGACACAAAATTTAATAGAATGAAAGGTCTATATGGAATGGTACCTTTTTTTCTGATTGTATAAAACTCAGTCTCACTCCAGGATACTGGGATGAACATTGAGATTGTAAATAGAAACAATCTGGAAAAATGGACTTTAGCATGCAGGCAGTGCTGATTCATGAAGGAAGAGGTGCATGAATGAGCTCTTAATCATGTTATTCCACTTTATATGTATATGGTGCCTTACAGCTTATTAATAGTAGTACTAGGAGGAACAAAAAAAATCTGCTTAACTGCCTCCATTTCCCTTTTCTGACTCTCCATTACTAGCTTGTGAGCCCCCCTTCTCTCCTACTGCCGACCCATGCACCCAAGAGAACACATGACAGTGTGTTGTACTCTTCCAGTAATTGCAGTGCTGAGAGCTCCTGGTCTCCACAGCTCTGCTCCCCTTGTTTTGGAACCCCCCCCCCCCACCAATGATCTCCAAAAAATATCTTACAGTCACAAGATGTGCATGTGTTAGCTGTGTGTTAAATGAATGAATTAAGTGTAAGTGAATGTTAGGGGACAGATGGCCAGTCAAGTTGACACATAAATTAATCATCATAGTCATTGACCAGCAAACATGCAAATTTCTGATCACAGTGATAACAGCTGGCTGTCTCTCAATCCTGGTTCTTTCTCCTTTTATGTGCTCCCCTCGAAAGTCCAGGTCTGTCCCTATTGTCCTTGGTATCTAGGATCATGCTCCTTCATATTTCAGCCCCCTGCCCCTTCCAAGCCCAGATAATCTTCATTTAGCTTTCCCTGAACATAATCTTTTATTTTCTTTTTAGTCTATTGTTAAGGCATGTACTCTGTATCTTGTTTCCAGTAGAGATTTCCTTTTTGTTTTTCAGGAGATTTTCTAGGTGTTTGCTCAGAAACACCTGCCTCATACAAATCAAATCCTTTGACGTCCAAAGCTATTGTTTCTATAGGGCCTTTGACAGCCTGTATTAAAAATCAAAAACTGAATCTATTTCCCTTTGCATTACTGACAGAGCAATCTAATTTTCCTTGACTTTTATCACAGTGTCTAGTACATGGATAAATACACAGCAAACTTTAGCTATAATACACTCTTATTATTATTATTATTACTAGTATTACTGAGGATATCACAAGTATTTAAGAATAGAGGAAAACATAAATTCAGATTTATTGGTGCTAAAGTCTAACAGTCATTCAAAGAGAAAGAACTTGTTTTAAAAGGATTAATTTGTCAAAGGGATGCTACACGGACAAGAGGAAATAAGGAATGTGAGAAGCATTTTCATATGGTATCTGACATGTATGAGATGCTCAGTAAATGTGAAATGAATAGACCAATTTGTGCTGATGGAATAGAAGCACTAAAATAATGTCCGGGGGTGGGGGGCAGTACTTGTGAGATATGAGAATAGTATAAATATTTTAGACTTGTTTAAAGAGAAAAGGCAGGTTTCTCTTACAGATTTTCAAAGATGTACACATTAACACACACATGAAAGATGTGTTTATGACAGGCATAGTAGGTCTTATGCTCAAAAATAGGTAAACAAAAAATGAAGAATGAGATTGGAACTATTGAAGAATAGGAGAAAAAAATAAGAGGCAGGGAAGAGGAAAAGGAGAGATGGTAAAGGAAAGAACTAGACAAAGTAATGTGACTTAATGGCTGCTTAGGAAAGTCTCACAAAAATAAAATCTCAGTTCTGGATATTGGAACTTTCTAAATCGCACCAATGACCTATTTATTGGAGTGTCTCCTCCTGTCTCCTAAACTATAAGCTCCTTAAAGGCAAGCAGTAGCTTTGTAGGCTGATCTTTCCTGCTTCCTTAATGTGTTACATAGACCGTGCACCTTATCAGTCAAGTGAGAGAATGAATATAGGAATTGTTGATTAATAAAAATGCACGAAAAGAAGCAACTGGCTAGAAAATATAAGGAATCAATTTTTTAAAAAGAACCTATTACCAAGCAGGGATAGCTACATGAGTAGGGCCAGAGGCCTTTTAGGGGTGATCTGACTGCCTACTGCAAAGTTCTCTAGCCCAAAAAAATAACCACTCCACTGCCTATCAAAAAGCCTGAAGTTTTCTAATAGAATTCATTGCTTTAGCCTCAAGGGCTTTTCTGCCTTTAAGGGTTGTCTCTTAAATTACAGATATCTCTGGGATATATAAAATGTGAAGCTATTATCAGCTTGAACCTCAGGGGGGATTAGTTGATGGCTGGTTGTTGGGAAGGTGTGTGCCTAGGAAGAAAAAAAAAAGAGAAAAGGAAGGGAACTAGAGCGCCTGCATGTTTAATCTGTCAGTTGTTTTACATATACTATCTCCTTTCATCTTAAAAACCGAAACAACATTCAAACGAAACAGTGCATGGTAGCTATTATTTTATCCATTTTTATAGAGAGAAGTCAAATTCAGAGGGTGACTACGATAACTCTGCCGGTAGGGAGCAGAGTTGGAATTTGAATGGAGATTTGTCAGCCTCCTTCCTTTTACAAGGCAGAGCCTACTCCCAAAGGCCAGGAGGAAATTCCAGGTCCTGAAACACAATAATTTGATTTAGTGCTGGAAATATTGTGACATTTCCCAGCTTCCTTTTCAGAAAGACAGCTAGGCACTTGTGCTCATTTCCTAGGGCTGCTGTGTAACAAAATACCACAAACACAGTGGCTTCAAAGAACGTATGTTTATTGGTTCATTATTGTGGACCCTGGAAGTCTAAAATCAAGGTGTGGGCAGGGCCATGCTCCCTCTGAGGTCCCCAGGGAAGGATTCTTCCTTGTATCTCCCAGCGTTTAATAGCCCCAAGGATTCCTTGATTTGTGGCAGCATTATTCCAATCTATTCTCCTGTCTTCATATGGTTGTCATCTCTCTACATCTTTCTTTGTCTTCACATGGTATTGTCCTCCTGGTGTCTCTGTTTTCTCTTCTTACAAGGAAACCAGACATATTACATTAGAACCCACCCTATCAAATATGACTTCATTTTAACCAGATTACATCTGCAAAGAACCCCTTTCAAGTAAGGTCACATTCCCAGGTACGGAGGCTAGGACTTTAATGTATCTTCTGGTGTACACAATTCAACCCACAACATTTATTTCACTTGATTTGTCCTAAGTTAAAAATATATATAAAGGTGCCTGGGTGACTCATTCTGTTAAGTGTCAGACTCTTAATCTTAACTCCGGTCTTGATATCAGGGTCCTGAGTTCAAGGCCAATGTTGGGCTCCATGCCCTGTGTAAAGCCTACTTAAAACAAAAAACAAAATAAACACATGATATGCTGAGCCCTGGGTGTTATATGCCACTGATGAATTATTGAATACTACATCTGAAACTATTGATGTACTCTATGTTGGCTAATTGAATTTAATAATTAAAAAACAAAACAAACAAGATATCTAGATATATCTTTTCACCAAGTAAATCTGTTTCAATGGAAGGTAGAGAAAGGAAGAAACAAAGCAGAAAAAAAAATGGGGTTTGTTTCTTTAAAGAAGGTATTGTGTTTTGGGTTTTTTTGTTTTGTTTCCATGCCAAATGCAAGGGTCTCCTACATTTGCATTCACTCTAGGAAAAGAACTCCAGAGGGATTAGTGCCTCTAAAAAGCTTGACTGTTTGAATAAAATCTAGAGCAAAACTTCCTGGCCATATTTCCAAGCAAAACAACTCAATATGTTGCCATTTTGGAAATGAAAATGCTTTAAATGAGATTACCTTTGCATTGAATCTGGGTTGCAGTTGGAGGTGATTTATCCTTTCAAATGGCCAATGGATTTGCAAAACCTTCTGGGGTGACTGACTTTCTATTGCACATTTGCTGTTTTCTTATTTATGCTAAGCAAAGACTTTAGTGATCGTAGCTGGAGCAAAAACGCTTTCAGTTTTGCAGAAGAAAATCTTAGGAGGACTAAGACTCCTTCAATTTGTTTGTTTGTTTAGCTTCTTTTTTGTTTGTTTGTTTTTGCATTTGTGGTGCACAGATTTCAGAGTCTCTGACTACCAGTCCTGGCAAAGCATTTATATTCAGTAGCTTTGGGATGTAAACTAGAGGGGAAATGCCATGTAAGAGTTGTTTGCTGAGTAGTCCTTTAGATAATAGTCACAGCAAACAAAGGAGTAGATGCCTAACTGTAGGAACTTACCTGTAGGTTCAGCATGCTGTCTCTGCCCTGTACATACTTTCCTGCGAAGGTCTGATTTCTAAGTCTGACATTTGAGAAGATGGTGGAAGGTCTGTCTGCTGATCAAATTCACTCTTAGTATTGCTATACAGACCTTCTTGCTTTACTTTCTCTTTTGACAGAGCCTTTCTGTGAGAGAATGGCACCTACTTCCAGAGAAATGTTAGCAAAATAGGCAATTAATATTAGTTGTCAACATGTCTCGGTGGCAGAAGATTTGGGTGAGTTCTTCAAGCATTATTAGAATTCTGTCTTTAACACTGCTCATGATAGAGGGCAAATGAGGTCCTCAAAAGGAAAAGTAATAGGATGAATTTAGAAAAAATTCTTACACCAGCACACACACACACACACACACACACACACACACACACACACACACTTATCATTGCATAGTATTTATTTTTACTTAATATGTACCTTATTATTACATTTAAAATACAATGCCCCTTGCAAGACACATAAATGGCAACAGTTGGAATTTAGGTCCTCACAAAGCTCAAAATGCGATACATGGAATATGACACATGTGTAAATGGTCCTGAACAGAAGAGGACACTGACCAAAATGGCCTTAATGTTTACCTCAGCTTGCCTAAATGTCAGATGGCTTCTTTGGGTATCCATGCCCCGACCTGCCCTCTGCCCTGGCCTTTATAGAATCCAGAGGGCCTAATCACAGAACTCTTTTCCATTTTTTTTTCTTAAAGCTTTACTTAGTAAATCTATAATTGTAAATTCTTTTTCTACTTCTTTGAGATGTAACTTTTTTTAGAAGTCTCTCACCAGTTTATAACCCACGAGTATCTCAAGGACTTGGGAGCCATCGCTTTGAAATAAAATCATCAAGCCCCTGGGTGGCTCAGTCATTAAGCATCTGCCTTTGGCTCTGGTCATGATCCCAGGGTCCTGGGATCGAGCCCCGCATTGGGCTTCCTGCTCAGTGGGAACCCCGCTTTTCCCTCTCCCACTCCCCTTGTTTGTGTTCCCTCTCTTGCTGTCTCTCTTTCTGTCAAATAAATAAATAAAATCTTTTAAAAAAAAATAAACTAATCAAAGAAGATAACGTCCCTATCTCCCAATCTCTGTGGGAGGATTGAATCTAACTTCTGTTCCATGTTGTAAAATCCCTCCTTTCATAAAGGTGAACATTTACTTTTCTTTTGGGTAGGGCCAGTTAACAAACACAGATGGCCTATGATCTGCACCCTGGACTCATTCTTAAAAAGCTCCCTATGCTTTGTTTCAGTGAAGTAGAGTTCCAGCTGCATTCTGGGCTCTTTCTCCTATTGAAGTGACCTTCAACTACATCTGCCTACATGTTTAACTTTGTCCAGTGGAATTTTTGCTTTGATAGCTCTAAGGTACACGCCTTACAAAGTTTGACATTAGAAAAGTATACATTTTGTTGGGAGAAATCACTGAAATTTCAAAACAATACAGGAACTTCAACCAAATCTTTGACTTTTAATGAGTGGTGTTTTCAGAAGGAAAATAAGGGAGAAATAAGGGAAAACCAAATAAGTAAACATATAAAAAAAAAATCACTTGCTTAAACATCAGTTTAACAAGTGATTTTTGCCAAATGAAAAAATAAAGCAAAGTTTAGAGTTTCCAGCCATTGATGGGTGCATGATGGAGGATTACTACAAGGTTTTTGGGTTCTCGTCTCTCCTCATAACTCTTTTCTAACTCTGTCTTTCTCCTAACCCTTCCCCATCTCCATCTCTCTGCATCTATTCTCTTTTTCTTTCTTCAACCCCTGGCCCTGCTCTCTGCCGAAGAAGGTGAAAAATACTGAACAGAAAAGAAGTGGGAAACTGAAGAATGCTTAGTAGAAATACTAAAGGATAATATTCAGTAAAGAGAGAAAAGATGGCATTTCCAAATAAGAATAATTCAAAAAGGCTTATAAAGAAGGACTATTTCAAAAGTGTTGATAGAGTGTGGGGAAACCACAAAGAATAGTGTAGTATCCCAGGACTTGTACCCCAAGAGTAGAGTGCCACCATAGTTTTGAAAGTTAAAGGAGAGGGAGAAGTTCCTGGAATTTATAGATGAAAGAGCTGGGTGGAGAGCCATCTGCCAGGAGCTATGACTTTTGGTCTGTGCATAGTGCCAGCTATAGCTATCACAGAGGAATAAATACTTCAACCTCTTCCATTTTCTTTTACTTTCTTGCTAATGGTTCCCGATTGGCCTGATCCTCCTGAAACCCAGGGGGTAAGAGACCCCATTAATGTCATCCCTACAGGTCAGTCTTAGAGCAGAGAGGAGAAACTTGATATGAAAGGAAGATGTTTGACACAGATAAAAAGTAGGAAAACAGAGGCAATCGAGAAGGAAGACCCAAGAGATTGAAAACCCATAGAAGGCAGGGAACACCCAGGAGCTAAGAAAAGGGGGATAAATGACAGAGAGAAAGAAAACTGAAGTGTGGAACTAAGAGAAACAGGTAGAGGTTCTGAGTGCAATCTAACTCTGCAGCCCTCCTAGAATCTGTCAAACCACTAAATAAAAATTCTCAAAAATATTATTAGTAGAAACAAAGAAGAAGCAAGTCTTTAGAAAGTAAGTATCTTTTGGTGAATTTGGCATATTGTCATTGACAAATTGATCTTTCGGCAAATGGAACAGGCTTTCAGTAAATTGATTTTCCTCCCGTTGGATTGCTTCCAAGTTGTATAATTAGAGAAATTTGGGGAATAGTGGGTTTTGTTTGACTGAATATTTAGTATCTGATAGGAAATGTCAGAGAGATTGGGGCCCCTGTCGGTCAAGAGGCTATGAGCTCTTGTAAGTAGCTAACCCATGCACACCCTTGGTACCTTGATCACAGCTGGTTGGATCAATAGTAAGTACAGAACTTCAACAAAACAATGTTATTAATAGTAATAGCTAATATGTACTGAGTGTGTACTATGTACCAGGCACTATGCTGAATGTTTTACAGGGATTTCTTCTTCATTTAACTCGTGTAATAACCTGTGCTTATTATTTTCCGTTGGCCTCCCCCATGTGGACTCATCCTCCACCCTTCTCTGTTACCCAGATGACTGACTTCCACAGATTTCATTCTTTGTCCTAATGCTGGTTGGGTTTGGCCAGTGAGAATCACTGGTAGAAGATGGAACAGTGGAAGAAGAATTCAGAAGGGTAGGCTCCGGGGACCCTTGCCCCCTGCTGGCCTTTCTGGTAGCGGTTGGGCTCTGTCAGTTCTTATGATGTGGCAACTCATCCCAACTTCCAAACTCTCAACCTGACTCGCTCTGGTTACAACATCCCCTTAAGGTTAGAATTGGAAATGGAGTGGTAAAACAAAGCCTTCTCATCCTTTCTCGTCCCACTCTCTGCTGATGTCCTTTAAGTATTCATCTTATAAGCCTTTCGTTTGAGTGTACAATTTACTTACTTCCAAGACCTTGAAAGATACATAACTCGATTAGGAATATATTATACAGACCTTATTTTACAGAGGTAGAACCAACACTTACAAGTTTACAGTGGTTTTGTCTTTGTCTTTTACCTAAGACTTTATTGCTAGTAAGTGATAGGGCTCAAATGTAATGATAAATATTTGGTTAGCCTTCAGAATCTTCTATAGTAATCATTACCTTACATTTCTTTATAACAACTAGGTTTTGTAAGTTTGGGATTCATCACTATTCCACCTGACTTTCAACTATCCACCAGGCACATGTGGCTAGTAAGTAGCTAGCATCACTTGTAAATGAATACTTTATATATAATATTATATCTGTTTCTTTTCCTTCTTTCAAAAATGAGGCTACTAAAAATTTTAAATCACATATGTGGCCTGCATTATATTTCTATTGGACAGCACTGAAAAGGCCACCTATAGCCTATATAGTGGCTTGGCATATTGACTGTCCTCCCAAGTGTGGATAGTCCAAATTAGAAATTTCATCAACTAAATCCTGTCTCAGAGAGTTTTGTGTGAATGACATGGAGAACATAACAGAATTATGTATTAGGAGTGAGAGTCAAAAGACACGGAGAGAAGCCAATAAGCAAATGTGAGAGTAATTATGAATTACTAGATGCATGAAGAAGTACCATTCATGCAGTAGAGGGAGTAAAGAGAACTTGGTTGGTAGTGTATAATTAGTAGGAACAGATATGGATATGACTTATTCACTATAAATGATGAGAACAGTACTGGAATGGAATGATTGCCCAAGTAAGAGAAAAGATAACACTTCGTTAATAAAATCAACTGCATTTTTTTTTTTTTTTTACTGAATCATATTCTGATTCTCTATGAAGACTGGCCTTTCAGGAAGCCAACACCATTTTCCACCATCTTTTACTTCATACATGTTCTCACTATTAAGCCCCAGTGATTAAAGGGTCCTCATTATCTGTCCCTGTATTCTGGGAGAGCCTAAACAACCTAGAACCATATTGAATGCAATAACCTATTATGAGGATACAAGTTTGAGGGTCCTAAGACCACCCTCATTCTGACACCAATTGCCAATTTAGTGTTCCACAAGATCACTGTCCTGTTTGGTAATTTGCTAGAAGGACTCACAGAACTCAGTGAAAGCAAACAGTGCTTTCTTCTTCAAGCAACAGTGTGAAACAATATGCATGGAGTATTGCCAACCAGGGAAGTTCAGCCAGGCTGTGGTGTTTAGAATTTGAGCCGATAGCATGGTCCAAACCACCCTCACCCCTGCCATAAATTACATTGTTACACAAATATACAATGTTACATAAAATACATTGTTACATACACTTAACTGGTGTGGCCCACAGCTAAACAAAGACCTTCTCAGGCAGGATATACCAAGGGCTCAGAGATTGTCTCTCAGGAGTCAGAACAAAGGGCCAAACCTTTCTCTGGGAGAAGTTAATCCTGCACCACACAGAGGACCTTGAGGGCGATGATTGCTCTTTGCACTCCCTGGGAGAAGTGGTGGGGGAATCATTGAATAATGGCTTTTTCTCAGATAACCATAAAAGAATGCTTTTCACCTACTGTGTTTTCTTCCATGTATTTTCTTTTCCCTTTTATTTTATCCCTATTTTAATTGCCCCTCCTCTTATCTCTATTTCTCTTTTGTTGATATTGTATCCCTTCAGTAACCTTGAACTCTTTGTGGTGACCCAGTAATTTATGCAGAGTAAAGACCAAGCTTTGTCTTCCTGTAGAATCTTAGAAAATGCTTTTATCTTGTGCTGTTGACCAATATTATAAGAAGAGGCAATACAGCCTTTCAACTGCAACTCAAAGACATACATTTTTCCATTTATATTGGTTGATTCCTTTTCTAATAATGATGATTTCTCTTCCCTAAAGATTCATGATATCTGAAGAGATGGACAAATCCTTCTCTCCATTTTCATAACATTTTATCAAGGAAATGATCCAGTGATATAAACCAGTCAATCAACATTAGATATTCTTTGAATCAAAGTCCTTTGGAGTTTTAGACTCCAGATATTCTGTTTTGAGTCGCAGGTATCCACCATCTCCTCCCCACCCCAGCCAAATTTCAGAAGAAATAGAGAACATGACCACAAAAGAAGTCTCCTATACTCTATGTAGCAAATAAAAGGAAGACAAAACAGTCAGCCATGAAAAACTATCACCCATGCAGCCTATAAGATATTCCTAGGTAAAAGGCAATGCAGAGTTATCACTGGGAATGTTAGATAATGAAGAAGGAAATTAAGTGGAACAAAGGAGTCTGGAATAATGGGAGCCCTACAAATAAAGCAGCCTGAGAACAACACTGCCTTGTGTCTTACTCAATGGTAGGACCTCCATTTTGAAGTTGTCTCATCTCTTTTATCCTTCCTTCTTTTTGAAGTTAGAAGCCTCATGCAGTGTGGTTATTAATGCTGCTTATTAAACATTTCTCTCTTGTCACTTCCCAGCCACTGGATTGAATTATATTTCTTGTACTCTCTTGTTTGTGGAGAGCGAGTTGCAGTCCTAACCAATGTGTTCTGAGCAAAGGTAATATGTATCACTTCAGTGGGAGAATTTAATTGCTTGTGCAAAAGTTCTCCAGAGCTTTCTTTTGCCCTCTTACCACAGCTTTGATTTCCAGACAGTGGTTCTTCCACCAGCATAGAGAGCAATGACAATGAACAGAATGAGGGCCCCACCAACCAGAGAGATCGACACTTGGTGTTAGTGAGCTATATTCCATTGTTGTTTCAAGCCAGTGATATTTGGTGTTTTTACAGCAGCATTATCTAGCCCACTTTCACTGATATGCTCAGCTATGAGAAATGATAAAGTGAACCTAGCAATCATGAATGAAATTCACTCTTTTTTTTCTCTTAATCCCATTTAATATGAAGCTGGACCCTGTCTGCATTACAGATTTAGAACTCTGGAAATGGCTATTCAGATTGGGCTGACTGCACTTCATAATGAAGAAATGTGAATCCCATCTCATTCCGGTGGACTCCAAAAGTTACTGTGGCTCTAATATGGCCCCAATCTGTATATCGGTAGGGACTACTAAAAGGTATAGATGGGGCACCTGGATGGGTCCCTCTGTTAAGCATTTGACTCTCGATTTCAGCTCAGGTTATGATCTCAGGGTCCTGAGATTGAGCCCCATGTCAGGTTCCACACTCAGTGTAGAGTCCGCTTGTACCTCTCCCTCTACTCACTTGCACTTTCTCTTTCCTTCTTTCTTTCTCTCTCTCTCAAATAGATAGATAGATAGATAGTCAAATAAATAAATAAATAAATAAATAAATAAATAAATAAATAAATAAATAAAATCTTTTCAGAAATAAGGGGTCGAGATATTATCGGTATATCTAACTGAAGCATTTCAACCATCCAGGAGAGAGGGTTATTTAGGGTGAATGAAAATGTTATAGAAAGTTTATGTTTATTGCAGAATGAGTGTGGATGGGTTCCTAGCACTGCCCATCTTCCATCAGCTTCTAAATGCCATCTTAGGACCTTATTTTACATTTTTTTCTACAAATTCCCTTACAATTTAATTTTTCAACATATTTTAAACTGGTCTGATATTTAACTTGTTTATACAATAAGTAATGAGTTAAGGTAGCTAGGAGCCATTCTTTTCCTCCTTCAGTGGTTAGTCTTTGAAGGGAGAATCCTTAGAGACAGCCCTAAAAGTTGGGATATAAACCTGGTGAGGTAGACTAAGAGAAGAGTATATAACCAGTAAGGGTCCACATTTATTAGGTTATAACCTAATATAACCAGTAAGGGTCCACATTTCTTAACTCCAGAAATGTTTAGAACACTACCGTATCTTTGTGCAGGAAGGAGTATGTGTTTGTGCAAAGTAAGATGTGCCCTTTATTTATTTTTTTATGTGTCCTTTAATATGATTCAATTAGCAAGATAGAATTTATGAAGCTCCTGTGCTGTTTGACTTCAGATAATGAGAGTTCCCTTTTAATCTATGTAGTCACCTAGTGAAATATTTAAATAGCTATATATATATATATATATAGCTATATATATATATATATATATATATATATATAGTTTTTGCTATCAAACTTAGAAGGCATCTGTTACCACAGTTTTATATTTGTAGATGCCAAGGGGAAAATCTGCATATGCATTACTAGAGAAACAGGTCTCTTTTAAGGCTCCCAAGGCTTCAATATTGTGACCCAAATCAGGCATATAATGAGTAATAATGACAAACTGTAGATTTAGCGGGTGAACTTTGGAACATGCTACATGATTAACGACAGAATTCCTGGGATTGGTGGAAAACGTCTATATTAACGGACTGTCAAAGAACCAGAGACCATATGTATGCTATCACATCTGTTTACAACACTATCTAAAAACCTATCTTGTGAAGCTAAAGTGATTGTTAGAAGTAAATGAGCAAGAAAACAATAGATTAATTATTATGGTGAATATTCCCATTGCAGGCAGAGGTCCCAATCCCAGTGCTGTCATTTTCTAATACTAAGGCATGAAACTAGTTCATTCATTTAACAAATATTTATTAAGCACCTATTATGTAGGTGGAATACTTTGGGAATACTTGCTTATTTGTCTGGAACCAAACAGACAAATATGTAAGAGGCATGGTTCCTGTTCTCACTAAGCTTACAGACCAATAGAGGGGAGACAAGAGCAATTTAAGAATCCACAAAAAAAACTGACAGTCTCAACTGCGATAAACATCACCAAGGATAATATATTATGGGAGAAACTGATCTAATTAGAGGTTTCTCTGTAAAATAGAAATGACACTGACACCTGTTTCCCAGCACTTCTATGAACCTTAGTAGATATTATATTTAACCAGAGGACATAAAATAAGGATGGCGTACATTTTTTTCCTCCTTTCTGTTTTCTTCAGACTTTCTAATTACATCTTAAATTAATTTTTGAAAGATTGTATTTATTTATTTGACAGAGAGAGAGAGAGAGATCACAAGTAGGCAGAGAGGCAGGCAGAGAGAGAGGGGGAAGCAGGCTCCCCACTGAGTAGAAAGCCCGATGCAGGACTCGATCCCAGGACCCTGAGATCATGACCTGAGCTGAAGGCAGAGGCTTTAACCCAGTGAGCCACCCAGGTACCCTAGACTTCTAAGTACCTCTTAATGCAGGGCATTAATTTTCAGGTAATTTTTCCAGCTTACTGCTGTATCTGAAGTATTATGAACTGTCTTTATTAGAAGGAAATGCTAATGGGCATGTTTGCTCTACACACTGCCCTACCTACTCTTCACTGGTCACAATACTGGCAGCTCTTTCCTCCCCTCTCATACTATCCCCAAAACTGTGTTTTTTCCAGAAGGTTCCCATCAGGCAAACTCCTTTTCCCATCCTCCCTGTATAGCAGCACCCAGATCTTGCTTGAACACACATATGTAAAATCAAAGAAACCTCCAATGAAAGTTGTCACAAATACATTTTACAAATAAAATATTCAAGATAGTACAGAAACCATATAATAACCTTCAGTATAAAAGAGGGAAATTCCAAGTGTGTGGAAAACAGAAGAAATAAAATTGTGAAAGACGAACTGAAACAGTGGTGGACACAGAATTCTCATTGAGACCTCACCGAGATTCTCTTTGAGGTGAATGAATAATGAAACATGAGCAAATGAAGAAGTTTAATAACTCCCTTCTTAAGCATTCACAGATGTTCCTTGGGAAGGTGCCAGAATAGAAAACTTGCCTTTTAAAATCTCCTTCACACTTTTAATTTTGAAATAGCGTAGAACCCCATCATGTTGGTCTAATGGTTACAATATGGAAAGGCAGATAAGATGCTGATGCCACCCACCGAATGGAGCTTGCAAAGATGGTGCCATTGAGTGTTCTTTGGTTTGTAAGAACTGAGGGTTAAATCATGCTCTTTGTTATTGACCCTTCCTGTTTAGGAACTGTGCTTGTACTTTATACCTTATACTTTCAATGGAGACATATCATCTGAGGGGGCATGCATTTGTTTATTTGTTTTTAAAGATTTATTTATTTATTTGAGAGAGAGACTGTGCATGCAAAAGGGAGGGAGAGGAAGAGGGAGAGAGAGAGAATCCTGAACCAGATTCCCTGCTGATCACATTGCCGGAGGACTTGAGGGTCAATCCCAGGACCCTGAGATCATGACCTGATCCCAAATCAAGATTTGGTTCCTTAACTGACTGAGCCACCCTGGTGCCCCTGAGGGGCCATGCATTTAGAAGATACCTAGTGGGGGAAGAGGAAGCAACATTGAGTTCCTGTACATCATAACCTCCTGCCCCTCACATAGTGATTAGAGTATAGAAATTGAACCTGCAACTTAGCTGTCATGTACATACCTGGTAACACATCATGTGTTCACCAAGTATTCATGACATCATAGATATATATGGTGATTACCATGGATATAGGAATCAAACCTACAATCTGAACAACATCCATATCCTGTCTTGCTCAGGCTAATTGAACCAAGCAGATTCTAAAGCTTAAGGTCCTAGGAAAAAAATAATGTAAACTTCCGGTCAAGTGAGGCCCTTGGGAAAATAAGTGAGCCTTTAAGCTGCTGTCTCTGCTTCTGCTAGTGGGGAAGCAAAGTACTGAACCCAAAAGAACTGTAGATAAAATTTCTCTTTTCTATGGCAGTGTCTCCAAAGTGTGCTATGCCTTAAGGAAAGGATGTGAGACATAAAGCCGGAAAGAATGACTTTTTATGACTCTATGGTTTAAAATGTTCAGTCTCCCAAGAGACTCTAATTGTTGGCATAGAGAGAAAACTAGAGGAGAAACGATATAAGTTCAAGTTTACTCGTTTCCATTTACTCATCACTCTATATCCTTCACACTAGGAAAGAATTCTCTAGGATCAGAGAAAAATGAGATGGGAGGGGGAGAGTGGAACTGGAGCTAAGTCCTGAAGAAAGGGTTCTGCATCACTCCCTGGGCCAAGTCCTAGAGAATTGTGAGCCATGGGATACATTTATAGGATTGGCAGACAGGGAGGCTGTGCCATGCAGTGGGTAGCAAAGTCCTCGTGGGAGGAGGAGGAGGAGACAGGCATACCCTGGGGTTCATTGACCAGAATTCAACAGCAACAATAAAACCAACTACAAGTCTGCTTTTTATTATTCCCATGTGCAGGCTATTCTAAACAATGTCAGTAATAAAATACTTCTCCCAGATAAAGATATTTTCTTAGTCTAAGTTCTAAATAATTGGTGCTGTTAATGTTGAGTTTTAATGACCTATAAGTTTATAATTAGTTCATGCTTTTTTTTAAAAAAAGTTATCCTTTAATTAATACTATATTCTACATATATTATATTCTACGTAAAATTTATTAGAGAGCTCCTGTCTTTCAATTGACCTCTGTAGTGAGTTAAAATGCTCCCCGTGTCCCAAAGATATGTCCATATCCTCATATCCTCATGTGTAAATTTTGAAAACTGGTCTCTGCAGATGTAGTAATTAGTATTCTTAAAATGGGACCATCCTAGATTTTTGAGGAAAGGGGACCCTAAGTCCAACGACTTTTAGGAGACACATTGGAGAAAGAGACCTCGAGGAGAGGCCATTTGAAGACAGAGGCAGAGATGACAGTGATGCAGCCATAAACCCAGCACTGTGATGGTCTCCTGAAGCTGAAAGACAAGGGACAGAATGTTTGCTAGGGTCTGTGAGGGAACATGGCCCTGCCACCATCCTGATTTTGGATGTCTGGCCATTAGAACTATGAGAGAATACATTTCTATTGTTTGAAACTACCAAGTGATTTGACACAGGGGCCCCAGGAAACAAAAAGAGCCTCCATCCACATGCTCCACTGTAAGCAAATTCATTCCTAGAGTAATTGTGTTGAAGGTTCAGAGTTCTTCTAGCTTCCTTCTGCAGTTAAGCCTCTATACTCTGTATTTAGGCAGAATATTCAAAATGAACAATGAGGATACAATGATTGTAAAGACAAAGGAACAGAACTTGAATTATTTCACTTCTGCTACAATGTGTGGCTAATGAAATTTTTCTTTGTGCTTAAAATTTTTAAAAGTTAAACAGAGTGTGAACTGTGAGGTATAATATTTTGTTTGTTGCATATATATTTTAGTTCATGCATGAAATATTTTACTGAACATAACTATCTTTAACATGGAATTTTTTGTCTTTTATTGTAATTATTATCAAAGTATAATATTATCATAGCAATAGAGCACTACTTATTTTAAATTTCCTCCAAAGAAACATTAATGCAATCAAAGAGTATACATTCGTTCCATTTTCCCCTTTTTTGTACTGTTATATTTATTATTTTGTAATGATATGATTATATGTACAGGTTTAATAAAAGATAATCTTCACTGAAAGCATTTTTTCTGACTATAATTATTATTCATGTCATTATATGATTATTATTAACAATTTTGGGGAATCTTAGGGAAATTTCTTTACATTTGATATATTTTATTCTCACCTCTTATATGAGGAGAGAAATAACTCAGAGAAATGCAGAGATTAGAAATTGCAATTATGAAACATCTGGATCCTAGTAGGGCATTAGAAAATGAAGCTAATCTATATGTTTGACGTATAAGGGATGAGTTTTGAAAATAAGCTCTCTAGGAATTTGCTAGGCATGCCCACTGCAGGCCTCTAGTCTTATTGGAGCCGAATTGAAGGGCAAGATCCTACAGGAGAAATGACAAGTACTCTACTGGGATAGATGAGGTTGTAGTGTCACAGAGGTTCTCTTGTCTCAGCATCTTTGGGAATCAGGAGAACAATTTCTGTGTGCCCTGTAGGGGTACTAATATCTCTATGTACCTTTCTATGTGACCTGTAGAGGTAATAAAGTTATCAGATCTATAGATGGCTCTATGGTGACTTTCATGAACTTAAGTCTAATCACAACACAAGACGATGCTGACCTTAGTGGATGTTGGCCTAGACAGATATTTGGATATTCCTCTTTACTGTTCACCACTGACACCTTTGTAAGCCTTCTCAAATTACGTAAGGAAGGGAGTGGGGTGGGGCATTAACTGACTAAAATGTGTTTCTTCCTCCTTTGCAGAATGAAAGCTAAAAATAGAAACTTACCTGAGTGGAGAAAACAAAAGTCATGTTCTTCCTCACTTTTTTTTTTTTATTGTAGACTGATATCGTATCTGTGATACACATTTCACAGAAGAGTAAATTAAGGTTAGGTTTTGTGACTTTGGTAAGGTCTTATAGGTGAACTAAAGTTCTCAAGTTGTGACTTTGGTAAGGTCTTACAGGTGAACTAAAGTTCTAACACAGATCCATCTCATTCCAAGAACTCCATCTTTTCTACCATGGTAGTCTATGACTCCAGGAACTACTAAGGATCCTGATCCATGGAAAAACAATAAACTGGATTATTCCAGGGTTGGGACAAAGTGCTGGCCCCTAAGCTTTAGCATTCTGTCCTAAAAAGTCTGGCTTACCTTGGAGGAGGGGGATGGTTCAGCGGCAGCTGGATTCATACACAGATGGCTTTGAGTCACAGCTTCCCCTCTCATCAGCTGTGGGACTGTGGGACAGTTTCTCTACCTGCAGGATCTTTTATTCTCATCTTTTATATGAAGATAAAAATGACTGAAAGAAATGGGGTGATTAGAAATGGGAATATAAAACATCTGGATCCTAGTAGGGCTTTATGAACTGGAGCTATTTTATATTATCTTTTTGAAGACATAACATTCCAGAATAGTTGTAAATGTCCACTCTACACACAGCCACTGATAACTAGTGTTTGAAAAGGTGTCTTTTCGACTACCATTTTTTATTTATCCATTGATTTATTGTTCATTTTTGCTGACAACGTTGAGTATCCAGGCCTGCTTGGTGGAAACAGAGGAAGGTTCAACTAGATAGGGTATTAATTCCCTTAAAATTCTCTTTCTGTTATAACTTGCTGATCCTCTCAGCATGAAATTGATTAAGAAATTCACATCACTTAATTCTTTTCATAATCACCTAGTGCAAAACTTGCAAGGAAGAACCTTTTTTTTTTTTTTTAATGGGTAATGAGCCAAGTGAGGCATGCGGGGGAGATAGAGTTGGCTATCAAATGCAAGTTTCTCCTTTCCTATGAAATGCCCAGATAAGCAGTATTCCCTGCTGAGCTTCACAGATTGGAATTTTAGAAGTCTAGTGAATTCCTAGAGGCAGAGGAAAAAGGGATAAGAGGTGGAATAAGGAAGACAGGTTGTGAAAAAGGTAAAAATGAGAAATATATGAAAATTAATAATGAGAAGCCTCGCTAAAATGGGTTTTAGAGATTGGACAGAGGGAGCGCTCCGGTCCCGACGCTCCTTGTCACATACGAATCTGACTGGAAGAGAGGGACCTCACAGGTACAAGAAAGGCTTTCCTCCACCCTGGTAACAGCCCAGCCAATGAGAGAGAATCACAGTTCAGCCAATGAGAAGCCACTATACTTCCAACTCCCAGTTTACTCCAATGGACTTCTTGTTTACAACAGCCTTTCCAGCACCGCCCTCCTCCCTCCATATAAAAGAGCCAGCTCGGGTTTGGCTCTGGGGATTTGATTATGGCTTTCGCCGTCGCTTCGTTTTGCCGGGTTGTGACTCTGCGTTATTCCCGATAAACCGATCTTTTGCTGGTGAAAGAACTAGCAGTTTTATTTTTAAGATGGACAAAAGCGAAAACAAATCATCCTGGCGGTTTTTGAAAGGAACCAGTGGAAAGGAAGTAAAGCGTGCATGTGAAGGACAGCTGTCTATTAGAAAGATGCCGTTTAAAGTATTTCTGCAGAAAAATTAAAAAAAGAAAAAAATGGAAATGCAAGCAAATATCTCTGTTGGAACTTCAGACCTCCAAAGATAGTTTCCAAGAAGCAGACGAAATCGTGTTTTAGTGATGGACAGACCTGGGACTGAGTCTCTCCCAGCTACTGTAAGTCTGACTTTTGGCTAGTTACTTAACTTCTCTAAATCAGGGTCTCCTCATCTGTTGTTAGATGTGTTATTTCTCCACTTACTCGTTTTAGGGATTCACTTGCCTGCGCTCACTATTTTATGCCTTTGATCACTGTATTAAATTTATTTGGGATTTCCTTTTCCTATGCTTATGTTTGTGGTTGACTGTGGTCTTTGACGGCGGTGGTGACATTTTAAATTTCTGCTCAATCAGTGTCATTACCCCTCCATTTCCACTAGAAGCTGAAGGCAGTTCCATGATGACTTTAAAGGTGGGCAGCTAACGGATATTTTTGATTTTCTGCTTGGAGTTTATAGGGAGGAAGGTACCTCTTTTAGACCTTGACAAGAGGGGCTCAAGCCTTTTGTCCTGATCCTTAAAGGGTCTGTTCTGACTCTCCTCCAGTCACACCCTTTCCGGCTTAAGCAGTAGTTCCTCAGGGCCCCAGAAATGTGCCCACACTTGGCTCTTGCCCTGTTCTAGATGATACATTGGATATCAGAACACAAGAATTCCCTGCCTCTGTTGATCCTAATGCACCTTCTGAGACTGGATCTGCCCCTGAAGCTGGACTTCACTGGTGATATGTTGACTTCTAGGCCTCAGAGGAGGTTGTTTAAGAGGCAGCCTTTGAATGCTTAATAGTTGATGGTCACACGAATAATGGAATTGGTTATTAGTGAAAAATTAGTGATTAGGAATAGTCTTTTTAAGTGTTTCAGCTTCTAGATTGGTGCTTGTCCACCTACTAGTTAGTCTTACTCTGGGATTTAAATTGTCCTAGCAAGAGGTTTTGTTGCTCACGTGCTATATGCTTTTCTTACCAAATTCATCCTGAGAAAATTCAGTATTCTGAGGTCCTTTAACAAAATGCATTCCCTAATTCTATATTTGGATTTCTAAAACGTTTTAAAACTAATTTGAAGAACGCATATTCTAACTCCTCCCAAATTATTTAGATCGAACATACTTCTGGATAGAGGAGAGTTTTTCTGCTGATTCAAAATAAGGGCAGGTCATGGTTAACAGCTGTGGGGGCAGCTGTGCTACCGTGGGAAAAGGCCTGATAGTAAAGTCAGAAGGCCAGGAATTGAGTCATGTTTTTGAAATTGGTAATTGTGTGTCTTCTGAGAAAGCTCTAACATTTCAGATTGTGATCTTTTTTTTTTTTTTTGAGTTATTTGTTTGAGAGAGAGAGAGAACGTGGAGGGGGGGGCAGCAGAGGGAGTGGGAGAGAGAATCTCAAGCGGACTCTGCACTGCCCCGAGCCTACACAACCCCTAGATCATGACCTGAGCCCAACCCAAGAGTTGGAGGTTTAACTGACTGCACCACCCAGGTGCCTCTGATTGTGATCTTCCTTATTTTAAAAAAGGGATAATAATTCTGCCATATAAGTCAACCAGGTAGTTTTGAGAAGTATAAAAAAATACTACTACCGTGCTTTGAAGTCAAGTTCTAAGGGGAACACAAACCAAAGAAAGAGAGGAGCCTTGTTGTTAGCACATTATTACTTGGGAAATATTTACCGGTTTGCTTGAAGTGTTATACGTGAAGGAATTTCTGTGGAATATAATCCACAGATTAGTGGAAAGATGTTTCCATAAGTATACAGAATTAGCGTAGATCAGAGAATATGTGAGAGTAAAATTTGATTCCTCCGATTTAAGTGATTCCTTTACATATGATACCAGAATATTTTCCATAAGCGCAATGGTGATCATGTTACTCTATTACTAAAAAATTCAAAATTTTTGCCCTGATAACCTAGTATATCAGTCCTTCATAGAATAGGCCAAATTCCTTTTACTGGCTTGGAGAGAAATAAAAAGGAATTGTCCATGGACCCATAAAATGCCCTAAAATTGATGGTGTTGTTGGTTGAACAACTGTATAAATATGGTAGAAAAATAAACAAAAACAAACAAAAAAAACCCCACATTAAATATATATCTTAGATGGGTTAATTTTATGGTACTGAATTATATCTCAGTAAAATTCTTATTTCAAGAGAATCTCCTTTTTCATATATTCTTTTTTCTTGAAAATTATTTACCAATCCTTATCCCAATATACATAGTTACTATGTATTAGCACAGATGACTACCTATTTTTCCCTGAAGACACGTTTCCCCTTATTCATTCATGCTTTTACTGTGGTGTTTACTCCCTTACAGTTGCGTTACCTCTGGTTTCTGGAGTCCTGTGCTTGTCACGAAGCCAGCATTGAAAGCTGTCTCTTCCAAAGAACCATCTCTCACTACCACATACCATAAAATTAGGATCTTCTTCCATCAGGTCATTATAGCACATTTTTCCAAAACGTTTTTATTTACAAAAAAAGTATCTGATTCCACTTTTTGTTGCATTTTTTTTTTTTTTTTAAGATTTTGTTTATTTGAGAGAGAGAGAGAGAGCATGAATGGGGCTAGGGACAGGGGGAGAGGGAGAAGCAGACTCCCCGCTGTGCAGCGAGCCCGATGTGGGACTTGATCCTGGGACACCAGGATCATGACCTGAGCTGAAGGCAGACACTTAACCAACTGAGCCACCCAGGTGCCCTTTTTGTTGCATTTTAAAATAAAAAATTGAAGTCAGCCTTAGAAGAATTTTTCAATATGTGTCTGTGATCTAACTCCCTTGGTATTGTAAGACTAAGAAGTCATTATTTTATTTGCTTATTTCCCCCAGTATCCATCTAGCCTGTGCTATTCATATAACATTCATACAATAAAGTTTATTAGGTTAAATTTAAATGTTGTACTACAGAGAAGTTACCTAAGGAAAAATAGATATTCTCACCACTACATAGGCCTAGAGAATATAGGTCAGATGTTAAACATGTGAAATACTCTTTTCCTATAGCTTCATTTACAGCCATTAATGCCAAAGGATGACAGTCTCACTAAATACTGAAGAATGTATTTTTAAAAACACATGCTAACATTTGGATTCGTCAAGCTTTACCACTAAGTCCCATGTTCCTTGTTCTTTCCCGTCTCCAATTAAAAAATTCCTGTTATCCTTTAAAATTTTTGACATTTTATCTGGGGCAGATTTTGAATAACATTCTATATTCATTTAAGAGTGAATTTACTTTTGAAAGAGAAATATAAGATAGGATGTATCTTACACTTTTTCTTTTAGTGGTTTATTCTAAAGCATTCCTATAAATGGGCTCCAGAGTATTATTGATTTTGTATCATACTGCACTTTCTAAAATGAAGAGTTATTATTTTCAATTTTCTGTCTCATGATCTTATTAAAGATTATTACTTTCTCACAAATTAAAAGTTCATTACATTTTATATTTCTATGCAGTGTTCTCTTTGTACTTCAACACATTGTTCTCAAAGCAGAGTTGGAATCCTCAACCTTTTGGCTCCTGATGTACTTAGTAGAGTTCCTGGTTGTAGGGGCTTAGCTGCCAACAAAATGTCAGAAAAGGGAGGAAAAGTTGCTCTGAGGGGAGCAAACTTTCTCTAGGAAGTATATATTGTGACTTGATGCCTGGTTACTATTTTTATATGTATATAAATTGACCTAATAGTCAACAATATGCCTAATTCATGTAATATAGATATTATTAATATAAAGAAAGAAAATAGGCTCATGGGAGTAAAATGACTTTCTCAGAGCTACAGCTTGTAAGTGACAGAATTAGGGCTTAAAATCCCAGCTATACCAGTTTCCAAAGCTTGTGCATTTCTAACATGCTCAAACTTTGAGTTTGAATTTGAAACTGAAATTTGTCCTCAGCATACGCTGGATACTCTCCATTTGCTTCTTCTTTTTCTCTACCCTTCTGTTCTGCACTATAAAGCTGGGAGGCTATACTCTGGATTGTATCAACTAACCTCTTTTTCCATCTGGCTTCTGATTGGCTTTATCCAATAGAAGGTACCACCAGGGGAGGAGAGAGCAAGAAGAGATGGGTTTGTGGTATTCACTTAGCCTTCTCTCTCCATCAGGCTGTGAGTTGTCAGTAACTACATTTCTCCATTGAAGTCTTCAACATTTGGAAGAAAGTTTTCTTTTTAGCTGATTTCTCTCTAGGTACCATTAACAAATCCCTTTCTTGGGGCACCTGAGTGGCTCAGTGGGTTAAAGCCTCTGTCCTCAGCTCAGGTCAAGATCTCAGGGTCCTGGGACCGAGCCCCGCATCGGGCTCTCTGCTCAGCAGGGAACCTGCTTCTCCCTCTCTCTCTGCCTGCCTCTCTGCCTACTTGTGATCTCTCTCTCTCTCTCTCTGTCAAATAAATAAATAAAATCTTAAAAAAAAGAAAAAACTTAAAAACCAAACCAAAACAAATCCCTTTCTTGCCTATTTAGATAGTAGATTCCTGCTATTACTATTACTAGCAACTGATCTTTCTTTCTTTCTTTCTTTCTTTCTTTCTTTCTTTCTTTCTTAGCAAAAGCATGTGAGAGAGCAGGAAGGAGGGGCAGAGAGAAGGAAGGAGAGAATCCCAAGCAGGCTCCACACCCAGCACAGAGCCTGATACGGGCGCTCAATCTCATGACCCCGAAATCATGACCTGAGCCGAAATCAAGAGATAGACAATTAACCAACTGAGCCACCCAGGTGCCCCCTTTTAATTTCTGTAACACCTTTGTAAATATTCTTTCATTAAACTCTGTTTACCCATCCCTCTTAGTGCCATCTGCAGACCTTCTGTAACATGTGGGTAAGGGCAGGGAAAAATTGAGGTTTGAATACAGGATTACTGGAACCCTTAGAGCTCCAAGCTGAAGCATGGAGATGCCATCTGTTTCGTGTGGACACTATGTTGCACCATGAGGGGCCTCATGCACATAGGTGTAGACACCCCAGCCCATGTATTTCTAGCTCCATCTGTAGACATAGCCACTCTTTGAGTGAGCTTATGAGTTTGTATACTAGTGGTGTACTTTGGCAAGTTGAATCTTTTGAAGAGGTCCTTGCAGAACTTCCGAGTGGATCCAAGCCTTCTGGGTAGGAAATTTCAGGAGTATCGGGTACCTGAAGCATGATCTAGAAGCAGAGACATGGTTCCTGGAGGGCACAACTCCTTGGACTAAAAACTCTTTTTCCTGTGGGGAGAGATATGGGCTGGAAAAGGACTAAGCAGAGTTCTCTAAAACATGGGGCCTCTGTTTGATAGTTTATGGAAGACTAGGTCATCCCTTCCCTTTCAGTACCCTGGCTAATGTATTACATCTCATTTAGTAGGTTTTATAGCCCAACAATGCAATTAATATTTATTGGAGAAGTCATGGTTGATGTGGCATCCAGATCTTCTGGGAAGAAAGTTTAAGACTTAAAAGTTGGTATAAACACAGAATTTTTCCTTTTCTTCTCTTTGAGTTTAGGAGTTTAGCTAATAGCTATCACCATAAATGCCTTGGATAATGCACCACTTGCTGCAGTAGTAATCTTGTGCCAGACAGATAATTCTAATCTATTCCAGATGAGTAGGTCTCCCTGAGATAGAAAAATTCTGCCAGAAACTTTGCCAGGATTCCAGGTGACAAAGAGAGAACACCTACTCAACTGGCTGGTAGACTCACTCTCGTTTCAGAAAAACCCTGACAAAAACAGGACAAGATTTTAAAAAGCATATATATGACTGTTCCTAAGATAGTCCGAAGGTTTGAAAAACTGTTTTATAGTCTTAATAGTAATTTGAAGTATTGACTAATAAAGGATTCCCTGTTTAAATAGTTTGGTCTATGTGTCTAGTTAGATTTTCTAGTTAGATATCTACCTGACAAAAAGAGACTACCTGCAGTTACTCTTCGATTAGTAATCAGATTAGATTTTGACAAGCTGGGAGACAGGTCATCTGTTGTCACCATTTTGAGAAAGAGAGCACCCATTATAACTCATGATAACTGAGCAGCAATTAAGAGGCTAAGCTCATCAGCATGGCAGATCTCTACTCTAGGCTTACTTTATGGTCGAGGTGGTCCCACTTACAAAGGCCATGGAAAGAGTGGAAAAGGATGAATAACTAGCAGTTATCTCTAAACAGTGTTCACTCTTCAGGTTACAGTGTTCTAGGCAAATGAATAGGTTAAATAGCAGCACTTCAGTGTACATGTTTTTACTTTTAGAAATGAATTATTTAAGTCCCTTGTCCTACAAAGAGATCAGTTTGATTCCAAAATCTTAGATTGAGTGATCAAACTAGAGAAGACTTAGAGATCATTGATACTCAAAGTATGGTCCGTGTACTGGCATCAGTCACTGAGTGGCTGATCACTGGCTCCTGCTGACATAAGTAGAGTTTTCTATTTCATAAAAGATTGAGAAAAATCAACTAGTCCATTGCCATAGAGAGTTTTAAGGAAAACAGCTCTTGATTACATCTGATTCATTTAATCATGTATTCTTCAAATCGAAAAACTTCTTTGAACATCCATGATCCACCAGTCATTTTACTGGAGACTAGAGATAGATTGATGAACAAAGCCAACCATTATTCGTTGCCCTCAATAAATCTCAGTCTAATTGAAGGGATGGATATTAATCACATTTTTTATACAGATAGAAAATTGTAATTTTGGAAAGGAAACATGCTGGGCAAGGATTTCCTTAAAAAAAAAAAAGAATCTGAGAACACATATAAGGATACTAGGTAAAAGAAGGAAAGAAAGAGTATTCCAGACAGAAGAAGAAGTATATAAAAGAGTCTTGGGGGAAGAGGGAACATGACAGACAAGAAGAGGGGAAAAAATATATAATATAATAATAATATATATAATATAAAATATTAAAAATAATATATAATAATATAATATAATAATAATATAATATAATATATAACATATAACATATAATAATTAATATAATATAATATATAATAATGTATATAATATATATAAATTTATATATAATATTATATATATAATATATTTTATTATATATTATTAAACACAGAACTGAGAGGGGACAGGTTGTGGTACAGGAGGTATACTGGACCAGATTCAGAAGTTTCTTGTGGGCCATGTCAAAAGAGTTTTGTTTGTATCCTAAGACTAATAGAATATCACGGGAGGATTTTAAGCAGATAAATGAGTTAATCAAATTGAACTTTGAAAAGTTTACCTTAGTTACTGAGTAGAAAATGTAACTGGGTAACCTGAGAATCAAGGAGACCAGTTTAGGTCCTGAATCGTGCCCTCCAGAATGATATGTTGAAGTCCTAACCTCCAGAATGTGTACTTCAAAAAGTGACCTTATTTGGACTTAGGGCTTTACAGAAGTAATCAAGTTAAAAAGAGGTCATTAGAGTGGCCCTAAACCCATTTGACTGGTGTCCTTATAAAAGAGGTAAATTTAGACATAGAGACAGACATGTAAAGAGAGGAGATAACGTGAAGACACAAGGAGAAGACGGCCATGTGACCAGTGTGATGCATCTATAAGCTGAGAAGTGCGTAGGATTACTAACAGCACCCAAGCTAGAAGAACAAGGGAGGATTCGCCCCAGAGCCATCACAGAGAGCACGGTACTGCCAACACCTTGATATTGAATTTCTGGCCTCTAAAATAATGAGACAATAAATTTATGTGGTTTTAAGCTACCCAGTTTTTGGTACTTTGTTACAGTAGCCCTAGGAGCTCAATACAGATGCTATTGCAGAACACCGCGTAAAAGGTGAATGTAGCTCAGACTAAGATGGGAATGGTTCCTAACTCTCAGATGTCCCGTGATACATACTTAAAAGGTAGCATTGAGAAGGGTAGATAACTGGATGTGATATGGAGGATAAAGGAAGAAGAAGGTATCAGTGATGACACCTAGGGTTCTAGATAGTTCAACCAGGTAAATGGCAGTGTCATTCACTGACTTGGAAAAGTACCAGGTCAATGGAGGAAGATGGCCCACTCGTAATGAGTTGGCGGTGTCTTTATGAAACCCAAGAGCTAGTGGGAAATAAGATCTGAAGCTCAAAGGAAGGATCTGGGCAAGAAATATAAACTGCAAGTCATCTTCATGGAAGCAGAGTAATAGAAGAAGGAAAAATAGAGAGCAAAAGAGAAGATAGCTTAGGATTGAATCCTCGAGGAATATAACCATTAATAGTTACATGCAAAAGTGTGTATAGGTTATCCAAACGCTACCAAATCTTAAGGAAAAAGCTTGGCTGTATAATACACACACACACACATTTCAAACTTCTACCATAGTTCAACCATCTAGTCACATCATGTACAGTGTAGACATAGATATATGAGTTTATTACTATGAAAGTTGAGGGCTGAGTGATTTTCCCTATTGCAGGAAGGTGTGCAGAAATAAATGAAATCAGCCAAATGAAAAAGGCAAAAGCTATTTATTAAGAACTTGCTATAGTTAAGAGAGTCAGCCACTGCCCTTGTGTTTTGGCAGAGACTCAAAAGCAGGGAGAGGAATGGGAAAACTTTATAATGGAAAAAGGAAGATTTCAAGTGTGTGCTGATTGGAAACTGTGAACATGGGAAACCAGAAACAGGCTAACCAGAAGTGAGGCATCCCATACGATAGGTTAGTGGAGTATATATTTAATTTTTTCTGGCTGTTTCTAAGTTGGAAGTGGGAACAAAAATATGGAATCTGTTAGTTATTAATTAAGTCCTGGCCATTTCGGGCCAATTGTTACAGAAGTTACTGTTTAGCTTGAATTGTTCCTGGAGATACCAACCTGACCTCCTGGAAGTCTGATCTATAGTAGGCTGGCTTCCTGGGTTCTTAATTGTAGATAAAGGATTGGTTTCCGGGGCAGATTGTTCCAAGCTGTGAGTGAGAATTCTACTTTTATAGAAGATCTAGCCATGGTCTATATATACAGTCTCTCAGGGGAAATTCAGGGAGGCAGGGCACCTCTTGAGGGCACTCTCTAGAGTAAAAGCCTGAACAAGAAGCCACCTAGTGTGGATTCCTGGAACACGTACATATAGCCAAGGTAGTGGGTCATGAGAATTGACAAAAAATCATCGCAAAAACCCAGGGGAGGAACTGGTGGAAAATCTACTGCAGCCTAGAGGAATGTATTTAGAAGTGCACAGGAAATTTCCATAAAAAGTCAAGGGGAATTTATTGGGATGGGTATATTGCACTTGATCTGATGCCTAGCCACGTCATAGACTCCATTTCTTACCTTGCTTCCCCTTAGCCCAGTCTTTGCATAAGGACATCCTTGCTGCTTCTACAACATGCCAAGTATGTTCCTCTATCAGGGCTTTGCAGTTTCTGCCTAGAAACCCTTTTCCCTGTTTACCAGACTGACTCAGAACGTTGCTCAAATGCTATCATTGTGGGGCGCCTGGGTGGCTCAGTGGGTTAAAGCGGCTCAGGTCATGATCTCAGGATCCTGGGATCAGGGCTCTCTGCTCAGCAGGGAGCCTGCTTCCCCCTCAGTCCCCCCGCTCCCCCTTCCCGCCTGCCTCTCTGCCTACTTGTGATCTCTCTCTCTCTCTGTCAAATAAATAAATAAAATCTTTTTAAAAAAATGCTATCATAGAAAGGTCTTCCCAATCCACATAAGTAAAATCATTTTCTCCCTCCCTACCCACTTCTATCCCAATTATTTCCTGCTCTTTTATTTCCATAGTACCTCCTACCACTGTAATATAAATGCATTTTTATTGTCTGTCTCTCACAGAAGAATGCAAGCTCCATCAAGGGAAAGACTTTGTTCATAGTGCTATCTCCAGAGCCTAAAATAATGCCCAGTTCATAGCAAGTTGGAAGCAAATAGTTAATGAATGAATGAGAAAGTCCAGGAGTTCTCTTAGCTCTGTAGATGAGTTTGTATTTAGAGAAATACTATTTTGTTACTATTACTTTGGAATGTTCACTTTCCAGTCTGATATGGCCTGGGGAAATTTGTGCAAGGATGATAAAAACAGTGGTAACTAGGAAAAAGAAAAGTAGCCAACAAGTTAATAATATTTTACCCACGGTGATTCCTTCTGATCCTGGTAGTGTGATTGTGCAAAATGCTATCATTAGAAAGAGCTGGATGAGGGATATAGGAAAACTCTTCCAACTATTTTTGTAATTTTTCTGTAAGTTGAAAATTACTCCAAAATGAAAAATTAAGAAAATGTTCATAGTGGGTATTTATAGGTAGGAGATTCTGTGGGATTTTATTGATTTATATGTATTTCTCTGTTTTTCAAATTTTATTCAATGACCATTTAATTCTTTTGAAAGAGAAAGATGTTATAAGTCAAAATAAAAAAGTTCCACCCAGATGTAGACATCTCGTGCACTCACTCTCTGATTTTCGAAATAATTGCCCAGTCAAATGATTAATCAAGTATGATTTGAGGTTTATGGAACAGGAAATACAAATTTAAAACCTTGATTACTTTTAAAATGTGATCATTCTTGAAAAATTTACCATGCCGTGCCTTGAATAATAATCATAACTGTCCCCAAATGATAAAAGAAGGGGTTTTTTATAGAATGACTGCATTGTGATAAACTACAACCTGCGTATCAAACTAAACCATAAATTGAATAACTCAGAATATTTGGGAAGTGATAATAGCTTAACAATTTAAAAAACACAAAAGAAAAACACCTGATGACCCTGGGATTTAGAAACAGGTGTATAATCAGCAGCAATCCTGCAGTAGCATTGATCAGGACATTATTAGAACACTGTATACTATTGCGGAAATTGCATTTTTGAAAGCAAGTAGTTGAAATTCTACTGGGAATTGTACCAAAAATAAGGTGAATATGGGAGGTTTATGGGAATTAGGATTCAATGACTTAGAATCTTTCCAGAATGTGCTAATTATGTGGCATGGGAGGCCTACGAGAAACATAAGGCATAATCCCTGACTTCTAAGAATTTAACAGATGTGTTAATAAGGCAATATGCACACGAGACTGAGGAGAAACTGCGATGCAGAAATAAATTAAGTATGCTAACATATTCTGTACAATTAAAACCGTGGGCAGTCAACAAAGTGAGAAATCAGAGTTGAATAGAGTTATCAGGAAAGGTTTCATAGGGAAGTAGATACTAATGTGTCCACGCACGTGTCCATTTGTTTTAGCTAGGAAAAAGGGGAAGATGGAAGTCCAAGAATGAGTCTTTGAGCCTTGGGCTGTCCCATTTCAGATCAAAACATTTGTGGGAAGTTTGAATGGTATGGTGAAAATATTCTGCCCCAATTTCAGAGCTTTGGAATCTATGTGATTATGTACAATATTTAAGATTTTTCCTCTCTGTATGAAAATAGTAGTAATAATTGACATTATGGAGTATTATTTTGTACTAAATTCTATACAGAAAATGTTTTGCATATTTTCTCCCTCCTGACAATAACCTTCAAAATAGGTATTATTATTATTTCCATTTTAGAGTTAATTTTATCTGAGTTTCAAAGAAATTACTTGTTCAAGTTAATAAACTCATGGGTGGTCAGAGTTCACATTTGTCCTTTACTAACATTTGAACTCTAATATTTTATATTGCCTTTCCACTCTTTTGGGACTATCGTGAAGATGTGGACAGGAAATCAATCCTATATTAGATCGAGGAGAAGTTAGGAGGAGAGTCACATGATCCAGGTGTTTTACTTGTCCCTACCCCAAATCTGACTCTTTAAGCCAACCTGGCTTAATCACAGATAAGCTCACCTGTTGAGATCAGATTTCTGTGTCGGATACTGTTTGATGTTGTAATGTAAGACCCCTCACGCCCACTCCACCTTGCTATCTTCCTTTCCTTGATCCCTTAAGAGGTGGTACTCGTATGAGCTCTCTATGGTATGAATAACTTGTCTTTATCATAGAGACTTTATTCTGGCTTGTCACGATGGCTGGCTTCTGAAACTCTATACGGGAAGCACTGAGTGATATTCTGGTCAGTGAATGTGTTGGAGGAGACTGGGATTAGAGGTCCTAGCTTAAATCTGTATTTATACAGCATGTGCTTTTGCAAAGAGTGAAAGTAATTTTAGACCTTTTAAATGTACACATTACATAAAATTTTACAAATGTCCACATCAAGGATTATTGTTATTATTCTTTTATGTTAGGTTACAATGGAGAAGGCTGATGGTTTCCAATTATAAATTGTCCCTGACACTGACTCTATCTTTTGAGTCCCAGCACCCCTCTTCCCACAGATGACTCTCCATATCTTGCCTATGATTCCTCAGAACCTAACACAGTACTGGGCCAGGGCTCTTACCAACAATGAGACACTATTAATCAACACAAAGTGCTTTAAGCCTCAACAACTGAAAAAGCACTGTGTAGGAGGCACTTGTACACCAAAAAACATTATTAAGACTATCTTTGGCTAGGGAAAATTATTAATGCATTCGTGAACTCTAGACTTGTATCTAAATATGTGTGTCTAAGAATATTATTTGTTGAAAGTGCTTTCTGTAGTAAAAAAGAACTTGCTGAGCTGGGAACTTAGATGTAGAATATAAAATTGGTGGAGATGCAAATACATTTCATGTACCAGTGGCCCTTTGGTGGTCTAAGTACCAACCCAGGACTGATTCTTAGGCTTATGATATGCTTAGCTCTGGATAGAATACCTTCTTTGGCCACATTAAAACTATGTTCTATAACTTCTTTTTTTCTGTTAAATGTCAAAAGTACTTTGAAGTTTGATAAACCTTGAATTTAGGTTAACATAGATGTGAACTGAAATGTTTAAGCGCTGTCGACATGTTTGTCTTCACTTTAAGGATAAGGTAAAATATGTTAACATGTGTATAGGTAGATGGAGGATTTATGGAGAGAGAAATCAGACCAAGACAGAGAGAGGGAGAGAGAGAGAGACAGAGAAGGGGGGTAGGGAGAGAAAGATGATAGACAAATATATTTAAGCTTAAAAAAGGACTTTCCATAAATATTTACATTTGATGTCTATTTAAAGATCTCTAAAAGTAGTAATTTTCCATTTCGAAAGTAAGGAAATTATAGTTCAGGTAAATTAGTCACATTACCTGGTTTACAGAACTGATATTTACCACCAGAAATCAGGCTCATTTCTTCTCTCACACTACTGACTGCTGTATCCCATCTTAATACCAGATATTATGTCAGAATAAGAGGAGATCAACTTGATAATGATACAAAGAGTCAATGCCCAAAGTTATGCAAGAAAAGATAAAAGGTGTAAGGACCATGGTTTCACAACGCGAAGAGGGGACCCTGGAAAGTGAAGGTGACTTATGGGCCAAAGTGGATCTAAGTATTATCAAAATTGTCTACGAAAGTCTAGGGTAAATGCTTATTTGTAATAATGAAACATAAAATGTATATTATATCACATCAAAGTACAACATATTCTAGTATACTCTATCTTGTTATATCATGTTGTTGTGTTGTGCTCCAATGCAGTTTTCAGTTCTATTGCTTATAAAATGTTTGCCCACTTTTTCCCATTTTTTTCCTCCACTCCCACCCCTAGAATTGCTTCTCTTAACAACCAGTTTCCCTTTAGTGAGGATTTATGATCATTGCTCTAAAGTGGTCCAGAGGGGAGCCCTGGAAGCTCATTTTCCCTGACACATCGAATATGTACATGCCACAAAATCAGCTACCTAGTGAGTTAAAACCCCATAATTGCAATAGTGAAAGGAAAATTACTCAAGCAGATTTGGTTAGCCACAGTAACAAGACTTATAACCTTTATGAAGGCCTTTGGGCCCTAATTATTCAGCAGCTGCTGCCAGGGCAAAAACACCCAGGTCTACAGTAGTTAATTTGCATTTTCCTCCCCTTTAAGCACTGTCGTCTTGTACCTGACCTATTTTCGAAGCCCTCATCCCCTATCAATAACAAAAGTCCCTCTCTTGTTCTCCAACTTGAACAAGAAAAATTCCAATTAATAAATTTAACAAATCCAAGGGACTTTTAAAAATAAGATTAAAAAATCATGGAGAAGGATAAACTCTGGCTACTTTCTAGCTGAGTAGTAAATACATTACGTCGTCAAGTATTTCCTTAATGGGTCAGGTTTTTAGGGGACTCCAAAGAAGTCACTGTCATCTGAGGAGCTGCCGTGATACATGATTTGTCAGAGCTGATTATCCAAACATTTTGGTTACAATCATGGCCATCTGTTAGTTACTTCCTTCTATGGGAATGTCAGAGTGAGATTAGTTATCTGGCTTTTGTTGTTACCTTGATTAAACATCAAAGAATGAAGTTTTAAATTGATCTATTCTATAACCATTTCTTTTTATTTTCTTGGTGGTGGGGTGGGTGGGAGGACGTAGACTAGATCATTATTCAAATTATTGCACAGATGTTTTCTTGAATAATGGTAAACTCCCGCCCAAGGTTAAATGCTTATTAACACCCATGGTCCCTAAAACAATGATCGGTATATTTTGAACCCTTAAAAAGTATCCCTAGTCAGGAGACAATTGGAGTACAAGTCTAGCATATCTCTTCCTTCTCAGATGTTTCCTCAAGAAACATGTTCTGTTTCTACTCACTAACACCACTTTCTCTTCTAAGTGACCAGGAAAAGAAAGGGAAAATGAATTTGCTTGTTGTTTGTTCTTGTTTCCTTTTGGGGAGTTGTAGCAATAAGTCTGAGTGTGGATGTATTCACTGATACATATGCAATATATACATAATAATATATATATGTGATATATATAAATATGTGTATAGTGTACACATGCATTATAGGTAGGCATGCATTATATGTGTATAGTGTACACATGCATTATAGGTACGCGTGCATTATAGATACATTATCTGGATAATAATGACATACACATATTAGAGATTAAGTTACTACCTTTTATATCTATTGGCAGGACTAAGTGCATCATTTATGAGGCCCAAGAGAAAATTAAAATGCAGGGCCTCTTGTTAAAGAATTAAGAATTTAATATGGTGACAGCAGAGCTTTGAACTAAGCACCATGCCCTGTGTGCGACTGCACTGGATGCTTGTCCAGGGCGAGCCCTGTCTGTTGGTTTCTCAGTAGAGACTAGTTAGAAAGACTGGTTCAGGGCAACCCTGACCTCATCTTCAGCTTGCTGAGATAAATTATAGGAGGTTAAATAAAAGTGAGATCTGTTAGCAATCCAGCTCATTAACAACATTAAACTAGGGCATTTGGAAAGAGGGAGAAAAAAATAAAGGTCCTTTTCTAATTCGCAGGGAGAATCTTTTTGTTTGGTGATTGTAAACGGAATGCAAGAAGAGGGAAAATAAGGCTGGTGCCATCTTGTCGGTGATTTAATTATTTTCCCATCTACACTTGTTTTTGAAGCTTATCAGAGCAAAGTACTGTGGGCAGCCCAGCTGTCACTGTTATCATTGTGGCTCCGAGTGCTGTCGTCCTGATTCCCATTGTAATGCAATTAATCTTTTGCTCTGCACTAATGGATGAACAAGCATATTTACTGCAGCATAAAATCCTAATTATTTTTTGAACAGATGCTTAAAGGGAATGTAAATTAATGGCAAGTGACAATTGTGATAAATGTGTTCTATATCTTTAAATGTCAGGGTTCCTGTCGTGTGGAGACTGAGCCTAGCTTGGATAGGAACACTGCCCCACTTGTATTTACCTGTCTGAGGAAGCACACACATCATACTCAAAATCTATTCTTAGAGGGTGACTTGTACTTTTAGACCATACTGATTAGAAATTATAGGATGTTGTCAGGGCTGTCCTCAGTAGACTGGCATTCTTCACAAGTTCTCTCGAGCTATTGTTACTACTGCGATTCTAAAAAATTCTTGTATTTATTATTACTTATGATAATCTAATACCTGTAGCAATAGCAGTAAGTCTTAATTCAGCTTTTTTCCCCTCTGTACCAAGCATTGCCCTATTTTCTCATTCCCTTATTAAAAATCTTCACAACCGCAACAATATGGAGACATTTGCTAAACCTAATTTGAGCAAAAGAAACCAAATAAAAAAACAGCACATAATGCGTGATTCCATTTACATAAAGTTCAATTAGAGTAAAAACTAGTTTATTCTGTGAGAAGTCAGTAAAAGGATTTCCTTTGAACCGGGGGCAGGTTGTAAGAGGTGCTTCTAGGGTGTTAGTAGTTGTCTTCGTCTCGAACTGGATGCTGAGATATTGTCAGTTTGTAAATATTTACTGACTAGTACAGTTGAATACGTGCGCTTTTCCTCATGAATCTTGTACTTCAATAACACCTTTAAAGAAAAGCCTTTCTTCTTTTCATGTTTTATCAGTGGTATTGATTTTAAAACCAAGATGCAGAACTGTTAAATAGAACAAGGCGGGGGAAGAGAAACAGGAGCAGAGTGATGCTTTGAGTCAGCACCCCATTTGATTTCCAGGAGTGCCCCTCTACCTCTGCGCTGTGAGGCGTGCTCCCACTTGTTTCGTCTGTCCACACGCAGTGACCAGTAGTGCTGAGAGAGGGTAGCACAGTGTTGGGGCTTTTGCCATGGAAAATGGTGTTTTGCCATGCAGTTGTATGGGAGGTGAGTCTGTAACCTCTCCCTCCCCAAAAGGTCACCCTTTCCATTCTATGTACAACATGATTTCCAATGCAGAAAAAAACAAATGGATTTGTGAGGGAGAAAACCACTTTTGTTCACAAGATCGCTTTGCTGGTTCATCGTTACCAGGGTGAAATGCTTTCCATCCATTATTGCTCTGTCTTCTATAGATGGTAGTTTGTGTGCTAAACGGTCATGAAGTTACTACTTCTGTGATGCACCAGTAGGGTTGTAAATTATTTGGTTGGGAACAACCCAATTAAATTGTTATTCCCTTATGTGCATTTTTACTACATCAAATTTCTGTAACTTCCTCAAATTCTGTTTCATCCTCACGTGTTCAGATCTACCACATTTAGTCAGCTCATCTCTTTCTGGTCTCTTTTGCCTTGCCTCCTTTGCCTTGCGATGACCATTCTTAGTCCAGGTTTAGTCTAGGAGTGATGATAGAGATAACCCACAGATTATTGGAGGGCTGTTCTTGTTAACATGTTTAGTAGCTCCCTGGCTATGAAGCCAAAGCCCTAAGGAACTGAACAAACCTGCCTCGATTGATTTTCCCTAAGATTCCAGAAAATACTCCTGACCTCCTTTCCTTCTACCTACTGGTACCCACCCCCTGCACTTTCTACCCTTAGTCCTTGGCACCTTAGTGTCCCGTTTCCCCTTCTTCCTGTTTACTTTGTTTCATTTGAAACACAACAGCAAATGAAATAACACAACAGACAGTATTTGGCATGACGATGGGGACAGATTTTTTCCCATGTTTTCCTCTATTTCTGGTGATCTCTTTCAATTTCAGAGAATGTAGTAAGATAAAGGTGCAATAGTAGGCCCTGTCCGTGAAAAACCATAGAACTTCCAAGAGAAACTGAATCCTACATGTGCCTTAGTGAAATCCTTGATAACTGACTGCTTCTTTCGTGTAGATATTCCATTCTGTTCAGAGAAATGAGCGAGGCAGAGACAAGTGGGTTGCAAAAATGCCTAATAATGCCCTGGTAAAATGTACAAAATGAAGTACTACCTTGGGGTGGAAGTCATTTCACAAAGAAAATGGCTGTATTACTTTTCAGGGAGTTCTTGACTTTCGGGTTTTCTACTGAGCACTCATCAGAGTGAAAATAAATTATTGTATCTGCTACCTTTTAACAACACTTCAGATGAATTTAGGTTTGCTGAAGAAAAGTGAGAAATTCTCTTAGTACAGTGCTGCATTGCAACTCTTTCTATTTGCCCAATTATATCAATAAAAACACAACTAATATATATTCCATATATTTTAATTCTTTGATACATTGCATGTTGATAGTGTGATTTAAAATGTAAAACACTGACATTTTAGTTAATGTAAATTCTTATGTAACAAGAATACTAGAATATTAATATAGTACTGGATTAGAAAAAGAAGCACTTGAAATGATGTTTATATAGCATTTTTAAGAACAAGGGAAATACTAAAAATAAAATGGTAAATGAAAAATGCGGGACAAAATGTATATACAATTTGAGCATATGTAAAACATATGTGCAGTGGGATAGGCTAAAAGGAAACACACCAAATATTAACTTGTGTAGTGTGATTGTGAAGGGAGTTTTTTCTTCAACATTCCTTTGGCTTTTCTGTACTTTGTAAATTTCAATGATAACCATGTATTAAAATGATAATAAAAACAAGAGGAGCAAGCAAAAAAAATGTATAGAAATAAAATGTATAGAAATAAAAATGTTTATTGCCAGGGTGCCTGGGTGGCTCAGTGGATTAAAGCTTCTGCCTTCAGCTCAGGTCATGATCTCGGGGTCCTGGGATTGAGCCCCACATCGGGCTCTCTGCTCAGCAGGGAGCCTGCTTCCCCCTCTCTCTCTGCCTGCCTCTCTGCCTACTTGTGATCTCTCTCTCTCTCTGTCAAATAAATAAATAAAATCTTTTAAAAAAATGTTTATTGCCAGTTCCTCTGCCACCACAGAGAAAGATCAGACAGTTTTGATACTAATCAAGGTAAAATATTTTAGGTTTCTCAAATAACTCCGAGTACACAGTTAGGAGCTAATCCCGTGATTTGCACTGTCCTCTTTGAAGATAGGAGTTGCAGTAATAAATTAACCCTTTGTAAGTCACATCTAGACAGAAGACTGTCTTGATACCCAATTAAAGAGCCAGGACTCAATAGCAAATACAGAACTTCTCTCAAAAACAGTCACAGAAATAGTCTGTGTATTTTAGAAGCATAAATCGCTGTTCCTAGGACTAAAGTGCTTGTCAGCCCTGTGTAGCTGGAGTCCAGCCTGTACCCTAGGTGAAAAAGAAGGAGTTGAGAAATCAACGTCATCTAATTCTAGACAAAAAAAACTCAGCTGAATTTCCTACATTTCTTTCTTTCTTTTTTTTAAAAGACTTTATTTATTTATTTGACAGAGAGAGAGAGATCAGTAGTAGGTAGAGAGGCAGGCAGAAGCAGGCTCCCTGCTGAACAGAGGGCCCGATGCAGGGCTTGATCCCAGGACCCTGAGATCATGACCTGAGACGAAGGCAGAGACTTTAACCCACTGAGCCACTCAGGCGCCCCCTAGAATTTTCCACATTTCTTAAAAACTTAGGCAAAAATACTTTGATGGGGTGGTGGTGTTTTGGTGGCTGTACTTTGTTTTGTTTTGGAGAGATGGGGGGCAAAGGGAAAGGAAGAGAGAGAATCTCAAGCAGGCTCCATGTTCAGCACGGAGCCTGATGTGGGGCTTGATCTCACCACCATGAGATTGTGACCTGAGTGGAAATCAAGAGTCAGACACCCAACCAACTGAGTCACGCAGGCGCCCCTAGTGGTAATACTTTGATGGAGGCATCCTGAGAACCTCCCCTGAAGGAATCCTGTGCTCCTCCAGTTAGGCATCTCCCTGAAATAGAGACTTTGCATTGATGAGATGTAAGTGAAATCCCAAGGAGGAATTTTAGTTGTGCATGTGAGGGCTAAACCACGTGCACCTCCATGGAAGTAGCTTCTACCAGTGGTTGAAGTCAGATAGTCACAATGAGTTGGCTGTTTTCATGTTCTCCTCAATTCTGTGTGAGTGGAGAGGTCAGTTTTTAATAGAAAAGGATGAATATTAGAAAGTTCAGTAAGAACAAATCTCATTGAACAGACATTGTTAGATCATTCTGTTCCAGTTTTCTTTTGTGGAACAGAGTCCTTTGCTGTGGTAAGAATTAATTATGACATAGATTTTTTATGTTGGTGGCTCACAGATTTGGTTATTGCCAGGCTTAGTTTTGAGGCCTCTATGCTTCCTTTTTTGGCAGTGAACACTTAAACAATTGTTTCATTCCTTAGGCAATAAAAGGCATCTTTTCTTTCCAGGCACACTCTATCTAAAATAATGACTGAAATGATATGGTGTGGATAGTGGTCTTTCTGAAACATTATCTTGCAGGGGGAAGTGTGTCAGAATGATTTTTACTGCATAGTTTCTACATTAGAGACTGTGTACTTAGCCTTGAGAGTCTAATCACTGAGAAATCAAGAGGAAGCTAAGAAATAATGGTCCCTAGGTAATTAAAAAAAAAGGAACAGAAAATAAGGCTTCTCATATAATCAGAAGGAATTTGCAATTTAGAGAAGTGAATAGTAAGTGAAAAAAAAGTAGTTTCAATAGGTTTTATGATTGATAGGGCAATACTAAGGTTTTGGTTTTTTCTAGTTAATGCCTATCATTCAACTTGGAACTACCAGAGTGTACTTGGTGTGATGACTGGGAAGAGCATTGCATAAATGGACCTACTGGGTGGTGGTTACTCATTTTATACATATCAGCTTTTATTCCCCAAAGAGCTAGTTTTTCAAGTCTCAGACTCCTCCAATGTATGATAGGATAACAGATTTGCTGACCACTGTGATCATTTACCAGATAAGGCAGAAAATTTCCTCCAGAAACACAGAAAGGGAAGTGGAGACAAGACATTCTCTATGAATTGAGTGAAAAGATGTTTTATTGTATTGCACATATTTTTTTTTAATTTTGCAGATGGTTTTCTAGGCCCATGTCAAATTTGGAGAGCCATATGTGGCAATTTGGTTAACTAAACAAATCTCTCATTGAGCATCACCTTTTAGGTTGGTTCTAAATCGGATGACAGGGTTTCATTCTATGAATGAGTAAAGTAGAGCTCTTGATCCCAAGGAGCTTAAAGCATGGTATAATGCCAAACCACTAAAGCGGAGTGTGTACCTGATTGTTTCTGACTTGACCTTTGCTACATTGTCAAAATGGTAAACATGCAATGAATATATTTAAGCCACTCATAAGTCTTCAGTATACTTATTTGCAGAAAAGCATGACTGTCTTCAAATGGGTGGTTATCAATACATAAGGCCATGTTATAGTATGAATCATATAAGGAGTATTTGTAACACCTTTAGGGCTTCTTAGCAACTAGTCAGTACTTTGAAGTAGGTGCAGTTATGATCCAAATAAAAAGAAGTGGAGTAGCATGAAAATTTTGTCTGAAGAGAAGTTATTACTATTTTATCATGTTTTCCTAATTACTCAATACAAGCTATGCCCATAATGTCTGATTGTTAAATGCTAAACAACAGTCTTCATTAATTCTTTTACAAATCAGGCCTCATAAAATACAAATTTTAGACTAATTCCTTTTTTTTTCCTTTTCCCTACTATTTTTCTCTATTTGATGTAGAGTGTTACATCTGTATAAATGAGTCTTTAGGGAATGTCATCTTTATTTTATCACATACGATTCATGTGATCCAACTTCATGGAACCCCATAGGATGTCTACTTTATAAAGATGATGGCAATATCAAAACATCTATATTTCTCCCATCCTATGAGTTTAAGATTGAGCTTTTAAAGCATAACCTCCAGAGCAGATGTCAAACACCAAGTCCTAACCTCAATTTCATATAATGGAATGGCTGTCAATGGATTATGTTAGGGGAACAGAATCTGTCTCTATTTTTGTGACATTGTGATTTCAGAGGAATCTTTTTCCTCTCCTTCTGTAACATTTTGTCATCCACTGTCTCTCCTTAGACCTGTGTGTAAAGAAGAAATATTCTTGCCTTATAGCTCTTTTCGTTTGCCTCACTCTCAGCAATACTTAGCAAACTGGCATGCAGAGAAGAGGTTAAATAATTTAACTGTGCGAGATGAGTGTTCATGTGGGAATATTACAACACTTAAAATAACTCTTCCAGAAGAGTTTTACTGATGTGGGTTTTGGAGATTTAGATATGAATTTTAGACTTGGAAATAAAATACAAAGAAATCATTTATGAAGTATTTTTGAGTTACTAAGGGAATAACAATAGGTTTGGCCATTTATGAGACTAGTAAGTGAAGCCATATATCTGGATTGGCCTCCAACAGAGCCATTCAGGTGCAGTTTACTAACACTGATCACATGAAAAAGCTATTTCCCTTTCCATTTCTTGCTGTCTCATCAGCTATTACAGATACACAATAATGTTTGTTAGGCATTTGTGAAAAACCCGCGTAGATAACTCACAAACAAGTTCATCATTCAGTTTCTGAAATGGTTGTGTTTAAAAGAGCTTATGTAACAAGTTGCATTAATATAATTGAAACATTTGTAATTCATAATGTTAAGATCCAAAGAGACAAATTGGACATTTCTGGGAAGGCAAATTGGATGGCTTTTTCATGTACTATATGTGAAAGATACATGGAGTCATTCATAATATGTTGAGTTCCTTTTATCTTTTCATCCATTTTTTAATTTCCTTCATTATTTCAACAAATAGTTTTTGCATAACTCCTATGTACTCACGGACTGTGATAAGCTCTGGAATACCTGTTGGCCATGAGCCAAGACCAACATGGTCCCTTATTTCATATGATTTATAGAGTCTTTTTTTTTAAGATTTTATTTATTTATTTGACAGAGAGGAGAGAGATCACAAGTAGGCAGAGAGGCAGGCAGAGAGAGAGGGGCAAGCAGGCTCCCTGCTGAGCAGAGAGCCCGATATGGGGCTCGATCCCAGGACCCTGAGATCATGACCTGAGCTGAAGGCAGAGGCTTTAACCCACTGAACCACGCAGGTGCCCCACAATTTATAGTCTTCACTAAAACCTTAAGAAAGAAAGTCATATATATGGTCCTCTCTGTGTAATAGGGGAAACAAAGAATAATCATGTGATGCAATGTTAGAGGGATATAAGAGATCATGTGAGAGTTATCACAGCATACTTGCTCAGTTTGGATTTCTGAAGGATCTCTGGAAGAGGTGGTCTGTATCTTTAAAAAATCTTAAGAGGCTATACCACACATTCACCTTTTCATTAATAAACATTGGCTGCTATGTTCAAACTATTGTGCTAGTCTCAGGAGAACATAGGAGAGAATAAAGCAAAGCATGTACCCTCATGAGTGTCATAGCCTAATATGCCTAGTTTATGGAGACAGTCATGAGAGGAAAATAAATTACAATAAAAGTGCCTGGAAACCTACAGAGAAAAGAGTATCACCATCAAGGGAAATGTAGTGGTTGGAAAGATTTACAAAGAAAGGGTCCTTATATTCAAGTCGTAAAGGATAAAGGAAACAGAGACTTTTCATTCTGGAAAGATGGAAGGATGGAGTAAATGTTGATGGAAAGATGGAGTAAATGTCTTCTTCCATATTTATCCCTTTATGTACTGTTAAAAACCTTGGACATATAATAAAACAAATATAATAATATACTGAAAGAACAGAAAAATTCAGACAGGCTAGGAACCTTGGGCTCTGAGAAATGACATGGTGGTGAAACTATTTTTTCTTTCTTCCTCATGCATCCCATACTTGGAGCTAAAGAAGCTGGCAACTCGAAAATACCAATGGTACTGGTTAAAAATAATAATAAATTTAAAATAAAAATTCAAAAACCTAGTGAAATCATACTAGTAAGACCAGAGTCTTTTTGACAATAAGTGTTTTATTCCAGCCAAACACCACAGAGAAAACCGTTATTCTCCCCAACCCCCACACTAGTGAAGTGTGAGAATGGAGCGAGCCAAGGGCTCCACCCTTCTCAAGTTGTAACAAGGTGCTCCAACCCTGCAAACCAAAGTGGTATCAGAAGAGGCTAAATAGAGAACCGAGACATTTATCTCTACTCTCCCTGCTGGATGATGTCAAAAGAAGCCTAATATAGAGTCAGGACTTTTACCACTGCCCAGCAGTAACAAGGCCACTTCCACTCTGTCAGTGAAGACCAAAGGGTAGCAGTATTGAAGCACTCATGCCCCTTGCAAGCCCTCTCCTCTAAGTAGAGGTCCGGTGGGGTACCCAAACTCTGTTTCCACCCAGCAATAAGGAAGAGCTAGCCTTTGAATGTCAACCGAAGCTGAGTGGAGAATCTTGGCTTTCACCTCTCCATAGCTGTGACTCTTCCTTCCTCTGCCAGAGCAATGTTAGAAGAAGCTAATGGTACAGTTTCATGGAGTATGCAGAGCAGGCAGGCCCTACATGGCTAACAGTCTGCTTATTGGGGCTATATTTTAGATAATTGAATATTTAAATATTTGAGATTGGTGCTGATGAACTTTCAAGTGAACAGGACCCAGACTGCTCTGAAGAAGTAAACAACATTGGGCGAATTTATAGAGGTGATCTTTAACTCTTTATATAGCAGACTGCGTCAATGAGTAATAATAAATATTCTTGAAGAAAATAAAAAAATAGAAAGCCTCGGCAAAGAAAGAGGAGATATAAAGAAGAATGGAATGAAAAATTTAGAACTGAAATATAATCAATAACCATAATAAATAACTATGAATGGGGATGAAAGGATGGATGGAACAGAGGGGAAAAACAAATCAGTCAACAATCAGGTGAAGATAGAACACCTGAAAGCAGGGAGAAAAGAAACAAACAAAAAGGAATAGACCATCAAGGACATGTGGGACTATGACAAAGATCTAATATTAATGTCACTGGAATTCTAGAAGGTGATGAGAAAGAAGGTTGGGCTGATAAATAAATAAACAAACCTAAAGATTCAAGCACCTGGATCGCTCAGTGGGTTAAGCATCTAACTCTTGGTTTCAGCTCAGGTCATGATCTCATGGGTCCTGAGATCAGGCTCCATGCTCAGTGGTGAGTCTACTGGACCCATGCATGCAGGAGTGCTCGCTTGCTCTCTCTTTCTAAAATAAATAAGTCTTAAAAAAAAACCAATAAAGTGAAGAAGCTGAGCTTATGCTTAAGATGGTAAATCCAAAGAAATTCATACCACAACACAACATAGGCAGACTTCTGACTGTTAAAACAAAAGTCTTAAAAGCAGTAAGAAAAAAAGGACATTTTAATTATGGGAAAAAAAACCAATTTGAATAACAGTGGATTTCTCACCATAAACCACAGAGGCCAGAAGAAAGTAGCACATTTTTCAAGTGCCCAATGAAAAGAACTACCAACCCAAGATTCTATAGCTAGCAAAAATATCTTTCAGGAATGTAGAGGAAATTAAGATTTTTCTCAGATGAAGAATAACTAAGGAACTCTATTAGTAGCAGGCGTACATTAAGGAATGACTATAGAAAGTTTTCTAAGCAGAAAGGAAAGAAGGAAGCTTGGGACACCAAAAAGGAAGGAAGACTAACAAAAAGGGCTAAAAACATAACTACATACATGTTTCTTCTCCTCTTGAGTTTTCTAAATTATGTTTGGTGCTTGAAGCAAAAATTATAACACTTTTTATTGTGATTCTCAATGTGGAGAAAATATTTTAAAAAGTTATATTATAAATGGGAGATATAAGGTACATAAAAGGAGATAAGGTTTCAGTACTTCTTTTTGGTAAAGCATCAATACCAAAAGACTGACAAGTTTTATATTTACAATATAATAGTATAATCACTAATAGATCTATATAAAAACATACAGTAAAAAACACTATAGAAAACCAATATGCAGTTCAAGTAATCTGCAAGGAGGTAAGAGAAAAGATAAACAAAAGCAGATTAAAAAAATAGGAAAAACAATCAAGTGGAAGACTTAAACACTAATCTATTAGTAATTACATTACATATAAAAGGTCTAAATGCAGTAAATGAGAAATAGAAGTTGGCAAAGTGATTAAAATGTTTAACCCAACTATATGATGACTATAAGAATTTTTTTAAATAAAACAATGTAGAAAAATTGAAAGAAAAAGATGGGAGAAGATATTTCATGCAAGCATTAATTAAAAGAAAGGAAGAGTATTACCGTTGATATCAGATAAGATAAATGTTAGAGCAAAGAAAATTACTAGAGTCAGATAAGGACATTCCATAGTACTAAAAGGGTCAATATAACACAAAAGGCATATTCTAAATATGCATACACCAAAGAACAGAGCTGCAAAATATAGAAAGCAGAAATTGATGAAACTAAAAGGAGAAACAGACAAACCCACAATTATGGGTGAAAGCTCTAATATTACTTTCATGATCATTGATAGAAAAATTAGAAATCAATAAGACTATGCAAAATCCTTCAAACCATAATCGAATTGACATTTATAGAAAACTCACCTAACAATAGAAGAATATACATTCTTTTTAAGCCCTCATAGAACATATACCAAGATAGACTATCTAATGGGCCATAAAACAAAGTTTGACAGATTAAAAATTGTGAGATCATACAGAGTGTATTCTCTGACCACAGTGGAATTAAACTAAAAAGCAATGACAGAAAATAACGGAAGAATCTCCCAATACTTGGAAACTACCTGACAACTTTTAACTAATTTGTGAGTCAAACAGGGAGTCTCAAGGAACGTAAAAATAAAACAGACATTAAACTGTATGAAAATGAAAATACAGCATGACCAAATTTGTGGGACAGAGCTAATCAGTGCAGAGAGGAAAATATGCAGCACTAAATGCTTACATTATTGACTCAAATCAGTATTTAAGTTCCAATTTCCAAACCCTAGAAAAAGAAGAGGACAACATGAAGTAAGGAGAAAGAAGGAAATAATGCTCTTATCTGCATCGGCAAGAAGGCTGAAAATTGGGTCGCCTGAGTGGCTCAGTGGGTTAAAGCCTCTACCTTCGGCTCAGGTCATGATCTCAGGGTCCTGGAATTGAGCCCACATAGGGCTCTCTGCTCAGCTGGGAGCCTGCTTCCTCCTCTCTCTCTGCCTGCCTCTGACTACTTGTGATCTCCCTCTCTTTCTCGCTTGCTCCCTGTCAAATAAATAAATAAAATCGTAAAAAAAAAAAAGGCTGAAAATTGTGGCACATACCAACAATAAGAATGAACCTTGGAGACACTATGCCAAGTGAAGTAAGCCAATCACAAAAGGATAAATAATATATGTTTCAGTTATATGAGGTACCTACAGTAGTCAGATTCATAGCAAAGAAAGTAGTATGGTGCTTATTAGAAGCCGGTGGAGGGAGAATGGGGAATTACTGTCAAAGAGATATGGAGTTTCAGTTTAGGAAGATGAAAAAGTGGCTTTAATTTTAAGGAGGAAGAAGGGAACAAGGGAACAAAATGGGAACAAAATGGTTATGGCTGTAAAAGGTAGCATGAGGGGTCGTTATGGTGATGGAAATGGGATGGTTTGCAGTATGATGCTGTTGGGAGAAGTTGGTAAAGGGTACGTAGTATCTGTGTATTATTTCATACAACTGCTTGTAAAGCTATAGTTATGTCAAAATATAAAGATTAATTGAAAACGCGAAAAAAAAAATAAGGAAAAACATGTCTGGCAGAGAACATTCCAAACAGAGGTAAAACAGAAGTTCATAGTTCAGAAAGGGTTTGAAAGGCATGATGGGATAAATGGTGAGATCATTGCTTAGTGTATATTTTGCGAGAGTGAGTCCAGATGAAAATTGGGAAAGTGCAGCATGGCTTCTTCTCTGAAATTACACGCGGCCAGTAAATCGCAGAGTCGCAGAACTAGGAGAAATAACTTTGATATCCAAGTTAGTCTTGTTTAGAAGTCATAAACCTGAAAATTAAAATAAGGCCAATAAAGTGTTCTGGCATTATCATGGTAGCCTTCAAATTGATTAATCTTTGAATGATTGTTGGTAAAATCTGCTGTGCTAAAATCGGTGTTTAGTCTCTTTGTTTATTGTTGAAAGCTACACAAATTATATACCATTTTGATATCATTCTGAACCATGAGATAGTGGACGAACCAATTATCCAACCTTCTTCTGATGATAACAGTTAAATCAGTGGTGCATAAGGATGGACTAATTTGTTTAGACTAAATTGTGATTTAAAAAAAAAAAAAAGACTGTGACTGATGACTTTTTAAAATGTGCTTTTAAATGCATTTTTTTTGGCTTTACAAGTCCAAATTAAAATGATGACCTTGACCCTGTCTGTATCTAAGTGGAAGCATTCCTTCCACCCTTAATGAGCTGTGTTTGCCATACAAAAAATTAGTCTTCCTAAGCTCCTGGGTTCCCTACTTCACAGAGAAGCTGGCCAGTGAGGCACCTCTGGTGAAGTGGCAGAGATGCAGCCATCAGAACTGTGCTGACAATTCTAATGCAGAATGGAATTCGGTGTAACCAGCCCATTGCTCTTTAGAATTTGCAATGCTAGCAGGAGCACAATGTATTTTTGTAGGTAAAGTCAGCAATTGTAGCACTAAACTGCACTTTGGAACAAATAGGAGAGTGGCACTTTTGAGACCATAACTGCATTTTAATGACATAACTTTCTGCTCTCTAAGCACAGGTCAAATCGGAGAATCAAAACCAGAGGGAAATATTAGGTGAAAAGATGGTGGCATCGATAAATCTTATGCTTACCTGACAATAAACTTAAATTAAATGTTATTTATCTATGAGAGAGGACCTTCACAATTGCATACATATACACATGTGTATATATATATACAGTTATAATGATAATAAATATAAAATACAAAATAGGGTCTAAGAAAGTAATAGTAGAATAGTAGATAATTATTACTTTAATGGAAAGTTACGGTATGTGTGAATAAGTGAACTAAATGGTGATTTGCTGTGGGGAATTGTTGGTCCATATGACCAGAATACCTGAATGTGATTTGTGGATCCCCCTCTTATTATATATTGCATTCAAATTGTGTCCCTAGACCAGTAGCCTCAGTGTATCTGGCATTGTGTTAGAAATGCAAATTCTCAGACCTGACCTCAGACCTACTGAATCAATCTGCATATTAACAAGAACTCCAGGTGGTTAGTCTGCACGTTAAGTTTGGGGGCACTGCTCTGAGTTGCATATTCATGATCCTTATGCTGGAGATAATATCTTTATTGCAGGATGCTTATGAGTGACAATATGGTCAAATAAGTGATTGTGCCTTTTCAGTTTAAGGAGGGAAAAAGCCAGGACTAAAATTAGCAATGGAGAGCAAAGTAAAGGTAAACTAAGTTTGTCTCCATTAAAAAAAAAAAAAAAAAAGGAAAAGAAAAACTAGAGCCAGGGATGAGCTTAAGTTATTAAACTGTCCTCTTTCAGCTCTGTTTCTGGGATGCTGGGGCTATTCCTTTGCCAGCTGTCTTGTTCTATGTTCCTGCCATTGGGGAGCACTAGTAGGAAATTGGAAGGCAGAAAGGGCAGAAAGGACTGGTTTGTTCTTTTTTTTTTTCTTCCCGTCAGCATCTTCTCTGCATCTCAGAGATACCCTTCACCTGAGTATCAGCTGTTGTTTCAGCCTCTAGCTTCTTTGTTTTTTTCATTGCCTTTCCACATTTTCATAACTCCAGCTCCTACCCTTCATTTCCCAGTCTTAACGGATGTTATTTACTCCCTTCAGTTACCATTGCTGGTTAATTTCATGCTTTTTTTGTCAGTTCTCTGACACATGCATAAGAAATTACCTATATTAAATTATATCTATTGAAATGCATTGCATGGTTTCAGTTTTCTTGAATGGATCCTAACTGATAGAAAGGTCAGCGGAACTGAGTAGCCAATTATAATGCCTTATGTTTAAACTTGTATTTTTTTCTTTTTTCCAGAATCCCTTTGAATGTATTAAGATTCTGTACTTTTATAGGATCTGTGGTTTTTATTTTAGGCTTATAAATTTTCTTCATCATATCACATCATATTTTAAAATACTTTCATATCCCCTAATAGACTATTTGCTTTCCACTCAGTAATGTAGTAATGGTAATAACAAGAATCAGAAGAATAATGATTGACACTTATTACACGCTAATCTTGTTCCAGGCACTTTCAGTGGATTTCACATTTAATCCTCACTCCAGTCTTATAATGTAGATTCTGGTATAATCCTAATTTGACAGATGAGGATATTGAGGTTTCTCCAGATAAAGTAACTTGTCCAAATCACATAGGAAAAAAAGTGGGGAAATTGAAATTCAGTCCATTTGTCTGACTGCAGGCCATAAGAACCTGCAGTTGGCTTTTCCAAGCCTGTCATCTTGTTTTATTTGTTACTCTCCACTGTTAATCTCCGTTTGTTTGTTACTTCTTTGTTACTCCCCATTGGTTGTTCAACATGCGACTCAGCTAATACTGAAGCAGTGCCTATTATGTTTCAGGCACCCGACATGCAGAGATAAATTAAACATGGTCTCTGCCCTTACGAATCTACTGTTTATTTGGAAGAGATTATAACATAAGGAGAAGTGTGAAAGAGCAGTAGAATTGCTTATATACCTTTCCACTGGGTGTACAGTGGAGACAGGGCTGTGTGAATCATGCTTTGGGAGAAGGTCAAGGTTGCTGGGGAGTGGGTTCTCATGAGGATATAAAGACAGGGGCAGAAATATTCTTCAGAAACTCTGGGAAATGGACTCTCTTTCTCCTTCTAGAGACAACTATGTCCTTGCTAAGAGGATGTTTGGTTTACAAACTGGGAAAGCCCAATGTTGGTAAATTTCTTCTTAGATGGAAAGTTTTAGATTTTTTGGTGTAGTTATGTAAATGTTAATAGCACACTTAATTGTAGTCCAGGTGTTATTCTAAGTTTTTCTGTGTAGACATTCATACTTTTAAAATGATTTTTAAATGAGAAATGTTGCTTTCCTTATTCTTTGGTCAATGAAACTGAGGCACATGTAAATAAAGAAAAGCATGCAGTCGTTCAGCTAGTAAGCGCTATTATAGCTTCTGCTCTTAATCACTGCGTATTTTCCAGAACTGTGATATCATCCCTTGGTGTTAAAGAACAGGGCCACAGCAAGTATTGACTACTTCAGGAATGACAAGGTCTTACCTTTCCTGAACGGTGTCACTAGTAGCTACTTGTCTGTGTTTGGAACGTGAAAATGAGGGAAGCTTTCCTGAGATAATTGCTTTATCAAACTCTGCCTTGCATTTGTAGTCTCTGTTTCCAACAATATTGTAAGTTTGGCTAATTAAACTCAGAACTAAATCTAACCCTAATAGATATCGCTGGAGTGTGTGTGTGTGTGTGTGTGTGTGTGTGTGTGTGAATGTAGCAGAATTACTGCATTCCTACTGGCTGTTTAGGCTGAGCTGTACTCCGCCCTTCTTTTTGAGTTGTCTCTTTCCTGTACAGAAAACAGCAACCTCTTTTAGCCATCTTATGAAAAAGAGGTTAGTTGGATGGATTCAGTTCAACTTCTGGTAAAATGGAAAAGCTGCTATTAATCAAGCCTCCTTCGTCTCTGCCTCTCTTTTGTTCCCCGTATCCACCACTATATCTCCCTCCTATTTTGGTACATTCTTGTGTATTTTCTAAACTAATTCTTAGGGGGAGCCAGGGACATATGGAAATTCTACTTTCTGTCATCCCAATTTGGAGGACCCTTTTGAAACAGGCCACCTCATGGGTCACCCAAATGCCTACTGATAAGCCTTTGAGGTAGGGGCCCAGGACTTATTGGTGGGGTCGCTCTGCAAGCTCCAGGAAGCTGCTGCTGACCCCAGAATGGGACAGCTCCCAGTTCCCTAACTGGGGTTTACTCAAGGAACTGAGCAAATTCGAAACCCCCCTTGAACATCTGTCTTTTCTTCCAACTTCTAGTACTGGCCAGACCTTGTCATTTAGTTCTTGGGCCTGTAGATTATAGTATTTAGCAGATAAGCATCCCCGCCTATGGAAGGCAAATCATAGTTGGTATAAGGAGTGCAACCTGGACTGGCCTCCCAGGTCCATATGAGAATCTCATGTCTCCCTTGTGACTCCGCTCCAGTGCCACCCCTGCTGCGAAGACGCTTGGTTAAAGAGACAGTGCATAATCTTTCTCTTCTGTGGAAGACAACTGTACACAGTGTAAGGCAGCATGATTTGTGTTCTCAGAGTCTTGGGGCAAGGGCTAGAATAGCTTAGGAACTGAAAAAAAATGTTGACTGAAAAAATTGAGTGCAACATCTTGATTTGGTTTGATTAATTTATCTTAAAGTGTTTTGTTGGGATTTAGAGAGCATTGTCTCATCTTGACTTCTATTACCTGATTAGAGAGTCTAACTTTGGTATTCTTCTTATTTAAATGTTAAAGCCGAAGGAAAACAACATTTGTTTGGTAGCTTCTGTCCTAGTGAACGCATGCTGACCTTTGATGATCATTATTTTCCAGTTGCATGCAAACTGTGGCACTAATAATCCATTCCTGAGACTAATATCAGACTGTCATTTGTGGCAGGATTATATGAAGTCTTCCCTATCAAGGAACATCACAGTAATACCCGTAAGGCACACTGGGGTAAACAGAAGAATGTGTTGATAGTAGTTGCCCCTTGGGTGCCCCCAGGGATAAGATAAACATGATATCAGTGCACTGATCACCCACTGTCCAAGCATGCTGAGCATCCAGTTGGGGACCTTTAATTATGCTATGGATAATTTAGAATCCTGCCTTCTCAATTTTTTGTTTAAAACCAGAACTATTGTTTAGCCACCTTTAAAGAGTAACAAGTCCCAAAATTTGGATAAATCCTTTCCTGCAAATAGTGAGTTTCCAGAAAGGAAGAGCAGTGGAGGAGCCAAAATGCTAGAGGAAGACAAATTTCTTTTTTTTTTTTAAATTTTTATTTTTATTTTATTTTTTCAGTGTTCCAAGATTCATTGTTCATGCACCATACCCACTGCTCCATGCAATATGTGCCCTTAATACCTACCACCAGGCTCACCCAAACCCCCACCCCCACCCCTCCAAAACCCTCAGTTTGTTTCTCAGAGTTTATAGTCTCTCATATTTCATCTCGCCCCCCGTTTTCTCCCAATTCACTCTTCCTTTCCTTCTCCCAGTGTCCTCCATGTTCTTCCTTATGCTCCACACATAAGTGAAGCCATATGATAATTGACTCTCTCTGCTTGACTTATTTCACTCAACATAATCTCTTCCAGTCCTGTCCATGTTGATATAAATGTTGGGTATTCATCCTTTCTGATGGAGACATAATATTCCATTGTATAATAAACCATATCGCCTTTATCCATTTGTCTCTTGAAAGGCATCTTGACTCTTTCCACAGTTTGGCTATTGTGGCCGTTGCGGCTATGAACATTGGGGTACATGTGGCCCTTCTTTGCACTACGTCAGTATCTTTGGGGTAAGTACCCAGTAATGCAATTGTAGTGTCATAGGGTAGCTCTATTTTTAATTTCTTGAGGAATCTCCACACTGTTTTCCAAAGTGGCTGCACCAACTTGCATTTCTCACCAACAGTGGAAGAGGGTTCCCCTTTCTCCACATCCTCTCCAACATTTGTTGTTTACTGTCTTGTTGATTATGGCCATTCTAACTGGTGTAAGGTGATACCTCAGTGGGTTTTGATTTGAATCTCCCTGATGGCTAAAGATGATGAACATTTTTTCATGTACCTGTTAGCCATTTGTATGTCTTTGGAGAAGTGTCTGTTCATGTCTTCTGCCCATTTTTTGATGTGATTATCTGTTTTTTGACTGTTGAGTTTGAGGAGTTCTTTATAGATCTTTATAGATCAGACCTTGGTCTGTAGTGTCAATTGCTAATATCTTCTCCCATTCTGTGGGCTGCCTGTTTGTTTTGTTGACTGTTTCCTTTGCTGTGCAGAAGGTTTTTATCTTGATGAAGTCCCAAAAGTTCATTTTCGCTTTTGTTTCCTTTGCCTTTGGAGACATGTCTTGAAAGAAGTTGCTTTGGCCAATGTTGAAGAGGTTACTGCCTATGTTCTCCTCTAGGATTTTGATAGATTCTTGCCTCACATTAAGGTCTTTTATCCATTTCAAGTTTATCTTCATATATGGTGTAAGAGAATGGTCAAGTTTTATTCTTCTACATATAGCTGTCCAATTTTCCCAGCACCATTTATTGAAGAGACTGTCTTTTTTCCATTGGATATTTTTTCCTGCTTTGTTGAAGATTATTTGACCATAAAGTTGCAGGTCCATATCTGGGGTCTCTACTCTGTTCCACTGGTCTATGTGTCTGTTTTTGTGCCAGTACCATGCTGTTTTGGTGATCACAGCTTTGTAGTAAAGCTTGAAATCAGGCAACGTGATGCCCCAGCTTTGTTTTTCTTTTTCAACATTTCCTTAGCAATTCAGGGTCGTTTCTGATTCCATACAAATTTTGAGATTGTTTGTTCAAGCTCTTTGAAAAATGCTGATGAAATTTGGATCAGGATGGCATTGAAAGTATAAATTGCTCTGAGTAGTATAGACATTTTAACAATGTTTATTCTTCCAATCCATGAGCATGGAGTGCTTTTCCACCTTTTTGTGTCTTCAATTTCTTTCATGGGTGTTCTGTAGTTCCTTGGGTACAGATCCTTTACTTCTTTGGTTAGGTTTATTCCCAGGTATCTTATGGTTCTTGGTGCTATAGTAAATGGAATCAATTCTCTTAATTTCCCTTTCCATATTTTCATTGTTAGTGTATAAGAAAGCAACTGATTTCTGTGCATTGATTTTGTATCCTGCCACATTAGTGAATTGCTGTATAAGTTCTAGTAGTTTGTGGGTGGAGTCTTTTGGGTTTTCCATATAAAGTATCATGGGAAGACAAATTTCTTTTTCTTTTTTTTTTTTTTTTTTGGGAAGACAAATTTCTGAATGGTCCCCGATATCTAGCAAAAATTTTACAGACAATGGATGCTCAATAAATACTGGTTGACTTAAAGTACACTATTTGCCCTAATGATTTCCTGTCTTTTTCTTTTCCCCTTTCTGTATGGGTAGAATGATAAATACCCTTCACAATGACCCTCGCACATTACAGATGCCTTAAGGTATGGACCACTCATCTATATGGTAGGGTGCTCCACCCTTGCCATTTTCAAGTTGTTGTGTACATACATAACTCTTCTGTTTACTAAGGATCTGTGACCAGTACTAATTTCATACCTATCAAAAATCTCCCTTCTATCATCTTTTAAAACAATAACCTGCTATTTTTTTCTCAGAAGAGATAGGCTTAGTTATTGATCTAAAGATAGGAATATAGCCATTTTAACCAATAAGACCTGATAACTATCTAATGGGAAGTTCCTTAGGAAGAACTTCTGCTCAAAGAAAGTAAGAGGAAGGAGGTACTCTGTCTATATTTTGAACCATTCTCTACATTCTGACTTTGAATACAGTATGAGAACAAAATGTTTAGATGATGCTGTTCCTACCATCTTGCTATCATGAGGCAAACTTGATGACCCAACAAAACTTCTCAAGCAATTGTCAACCTCCAAATGTTTTGTTAGATAAGGAAAAGAAAACCCTATTTTTACCCCATCTTGTTTTTTGTTTTTTTTTTAAAGATTTTATTTATTCATTTTTAACAGAGAGAGAACACAAGCAGGCAGAGAGGCAGGCAGAGGCAGAGAGAGGAGCAGGCTCCCCGCCGAGCAAGGAGCCCGATGCAGGACTCGATCCCAAGATGCCGGGATCATGACCTGAGCCAAAGGCAGTTGCTTAACCAACTGAGCCACCCAGGCGTCCCACCCCATCTTGTTGATATTTTATGTTACTGAGAGCCAAACCACATGATGGTTAATGGATGATGTGTGGTTAGTTATACAGTCATTATACTATTTTCCTTACCATCTCCCATGAATCTTGGTGATATTTTCCATTTTAGAATGCTTCAGATTGAGGTTTCCTGATGGGCCTTGACCACCCATTTTAAAATTTAATTCAACAACTGTTTGCTATCTCATTCTTCCATTAGACTATGAGTTGTTCAAGGATGATGTTTTATTTATCTCTGCATGTGCAGTATTTTTATGAAACCTATAATAAATATTCAATAAATTCTTCTTCAATGAAGAATTCTTGAATTAAATTTTTCTCTGAGTGTGACAGGCATTGTGTTAAATTCCAGAGACATAAGTATTAATATAACATGCTGATATATTTCATGATTTAGATGATATTTCCAAAATACTATTAAAAATACTGTTAAACTTTCCAAATACTATTAAAAAAACTCTGAGGGCATAGTCTAGGTCTGTCTTTCTTTCTTTCTTTCTTTCTTTCTTTCTTTCTTTCTTTCTTTCTTTCTTTTCTTTCTTTTCTTTCTTTCTTTCTTTCTTTCTTTCTTTCTTTCTTTCTTTCTTTCTTTCTTTCTTTCTTTCTTCTAGAATATAGAATTCTTAACAAATGGTCTTCTATCTCTAAGGTCTTAAAATTCAATGAAACTTAATAAATGTCAAATCAATATTTTTATAACATCCCAACCCTATTATTATATCTGAACTCTGAAATTACCTTAGGAATTTGTCCTTATGATCTATTTGGGTCACTTTCATCATACTTCCCCAATATTTTATTTTCATATTTCCTCTCCCTTTAAATCCACTTACAAGCTTGCCACTGTCTTCTATACATAATTTCAATTTTTTTCTGTCTCCCTCTCTTTCTCTCTCCCTCCCTTCCTCTCTCTCTCATTTCTAGGCATAGTACAAGCCTGTTCTTTAAAGTCTTGGCAATTTTATGTATTTGTCCCATAACATTTCACAAGTACCTTTTTACAGCCATCCTTTGAAATCAGTATAGGAAAATTTGAGAGCACGATTTTGTTTCCAACTCTCTTTCTTGGCTTTTTACTTGAACACCTTTTTTCACATTTTTTTGTTGTTGTTGTTCTTTCGCCAAACCGATTGCCCTTTTCAGCTGGTAAGAAGTAAGGCTAGAAGTTCTCAGTCATGCTGGAGAATGACCAGAAGTGGTTTCAGCTGACATTTGATTACACTTGTCTATGATAATAAGAAAGAAAATAAGTTGTTCTTACCAAAAGATGATTGTACTTGACAAGCAAACTTGTGGTTTATTAATAATTAAAAATATTGCTGTGTTCTGCTACTGATGGAATAGTTAATCGCTTGTTCAGTCAATACCAATGTAGCATTTATTATTCATTAAAGATAAATGTAGTGAAATGGCCTTGAATTGCAATGTGTTACAATGAGATAACTAAGGGCCAAAAAGTTGATTTATTACTTAGAAACTGATTAAACTTCTCTACTGATCTCAATGACTAGGATTTCCTACCAGATCCCACAGTGACACAGAGTTTTAATACAAAACAAAAAACAAAGAACAAACAACAAAAAAAACCCCAGCTACTTAGCTGGGGGCTAGTGTTTTGTTTTGTTTTTTAATTTTTTTTAATTGAAATGTAGTTGACATAATTAGCTAGGGATAGGATGTTCAAGATAGTGACAAAAGTGAAGGTTCTGCTTCCAGGGTTAATAATGAATTTCTTAGGGGGGGATGTGATACCAAGAAAGGACTCACACATTTTCCAAGAGCACTTTCTTGATTTCTAGTGTGAAACCATATTAGGCTCTTGCTTTTCACACATGTTGTGCTGGGTCATTATAGCTCAGCCAAGTTTTATTCAAGAGCTTTATGTTCAGGTGACGTTTTCCCCCCTTTCAGGTAGAGTTGGTTGAATTTTTTAAAGGCTTTATGTATGATTTATTCCCCTTCTCTCTAGTTCTTCTGAATCTTCATATTCAGATTACGGCCGAATATCAGGAAAGGATGGGCTTTTCTCCAATTCTTGTTCTAAGTTCTTTTTCCTGTTCACGGTGCTACCAGAAGTGGAAACTCTCAGCCGAGGACTCACCTGTCTCTTCTTTTCAGGACCTAAACAGTCTTTTCATTATAGACTATGCTACCTGCATACTTTTAGAGGCCTTTAATTTCTTTCTAATGAGGTGATGACAGAAACGATAGGGAGAGAGAAGAAGAAAAAATATTTATTCTAAATGAGGATGGTCTCCACAGTTTCTCCAATGGATTTGTGTCCTGTGGATGGCTCATCTCATAAGACTGGGTTTTGATTTAGGTCAGGTTGCAACTGTCTTTGAGAACAGATGGACTTGAGCCTTGGTATGCAATAAAGAGGACTTCTCAGTATCCCAGGGTATTTAAAATTCATAGTAACAACTGCAATCAAGAGGCTTATGTTCTGGTGCATAAATAGTCATATGCTTGTTCCTTGGTATAGAGAATCATTTGTGTGTCTTTGGGAAAAGTTCAAATAGCATCCTGATATGTAAAGATGATATTATGGAATGGGATTAGTGTGCACATCCCCAAACTGCCCCCAAACTATAGCAGTGATATATCAGATCCAAGGCTGGATAAGGACTTTCTGATTTTAGAACCATTTATTGAGTAACTACTATGTACCAGACACAATGCCAGACTTAAAGTTTTGTGATAAAAACAATATGATACGATGGGAATAAGGAAGAAAGGGAAATAAAGGAATAATCTCATTAAAATAGGAAGACTCCCTGTGACAGTTCTCCAGTGTTAGAACATAAACTATTCCAAAATGAGACGGTATTTAAAGATGTTGATATTTGCTAGATTTTTATTTTGCAAGATTTAAGAAATCATAGGTAATCTGTACTCTGTCTCACCCTACACTAACTAAGCCTTGGATAATGTAAGAGGGAAGTGTACTTTGGAATCCCTGAAGCTCTTACAGTGATTCTCTGAAAATGATCAAATGCTTGGGTTTGTTTCACAACCATTTATTTAATATTCCAAGGCACAGATCAAGATGCATTTAATAGATTCAGACATTTGGATGGATTCGTGACATTTGAAGCTACTTCTCCTGCATTCATTTTTTCACTTTAAAGAGTTGATTAACATGTTTGGTTAGTCTTCTCTTGTGAAGATTACCACCTGGATACTCCATCTGATGACTCAAGTTCCCGCAGTCATTTTTTTTTTAGAACTGTTTTGTGTTTTTTTAGGGTTCCAGATATTCTCTGAACACTTGGTGGGGGAAACTCAGTTTAGGTCTACTAGCACCTGTGCCAGTCTCAGAAATAATGGGTCTGCTTTCCAAAGATAACCTTTATTTTCTACCTATTTTACATTCTTTGACTACAGTCCTCACAACTTCTAGTGAAGCAGGATTTCAAATCACAGTGCTTCCCCTGGTTTGGATTTATACTTATTCTTTAAGCAATATGTGCTAGGTTCTTTTAGGTGCCAGATACTGGTCTAGGTACATGGAAGCATCAGTAAGCATGGAGGAGAAGGGTTCCATTCTTATGGAGATTATAATCCACTGGGAGTTGACTAGAAGCAGGGGGAAAAAGAGATAACAAACACAGCAATCAGACACAGCAATGAGAATTATTCATAGAGTTATAAATAGTATGAAAATAATTAAAGCAGCAAATGTAGTGCAGAGTGCTAAGGCATTTGTTTAGATGTAGTATTCAGGGGTAGCTCTTCTGGGGTATTGATATATTGTGCTGAAGTCTGAATGACGGGAACTAGCCATGAATGCAAAGACCTGGGAGCAGATAGAAAAGCAAGTGCGGATGCCCTGTGGTAGGCACAAACCCGCAAAGTCCAGTTATAAGCAACAGAGCAGTGCGGGTGGCACAATATGAGTGAGATGGAGGCCCTCAGTCTCTGTCCCCAAATATCAGGCCCTGAGCCAAGGGCTGTGAGTCACAAGGGGAGTGGAGCCTAGAAGGCAGGAGACCGAATATGAGGATCCATTTTCTTTTTTTTTAATATATTTTTTAAAGATCTTATTTATTTATTTGACAGAGAGGGCACAAAAAGGGGGAGTGGCAGACAGAAGGAGAGGGAGAGGGGCACCTGGGTGGCTCGGTGGGTTGAGGCCTCTGCCTTTGGCTCAGGTCATGGTCCTCAGGGTCCTGGGATCGAGCCCCGCATTGGGCTCTCTGCTCAGCTCCCTCTCTCTGCCTGCCTCTCTGCCTACTTGTGATCTCTCTCTCTCTCTCTGTTGAATAAATAAATAAAATCTTTAAAAAAGATTAAAATTAAAAAAAAAAAAAGAAGGAGAGGGAGAAGTAGACTCCCTACCAAGCAGGGAGCCCTATGTGGGACTTGATCCCAGGACCCTGGAATCATGACCTGAGCTGAAGACAGACGCTTAACCAACTGAGCCACCCAGATGCCCTGAGGATGCATTTTCCAAACTGTGCTGGGAGTGACTGTTTGCTTCACCTTAAAAGCCATCCTCTGAAAAGTCACTGGAAAAACTGGAACTCAGGGAGAGAAAGGGAGAAAAATTATCCACCAGCTACCTTTGCCAATTGATGAAGGGTCTGTACCACAGGGTATGACTCCATAAATTTCTGGGTTGTACATGCTTTAGGGAGGGAGTCCTGTTTTTTTCACACGTCAGCATCACCAGAGAAGCCATGGGGCAGGAGGTGTGAGACATACCATGGGACCTAATGGAAGTTGCTGTCAAGTTGTAGCTGTGTGAATTCAGTTAGGGCCCACCAAGAGCTGGTTTTGACAATTTTGGCGGGAACTAGAAAACAGAAGGAGCAGAAATGGTGTATAAACCATTTACTGCAGAGTTACATTCACAATAACAGGAAAATTCATCAAGAACCAGCAACTTAGAGGACATGGTATAAAGTCTTGGAGGTCTCAGAAGTCCTGGTACAAACTGTAGAGTTTATCCTAAGTATGTTGGAAAGACACTGGAAGTTGCTAATTGGCGTTACAACATGATCTGTTTTATATTTTAACTAGATGGCTCTGGCTTGCATGTAGAGAATTACCTGTCAAGGAGGAAGATTGAACACTTCACCAGAGCCGTAGTCAGCAGACTCTGACCCATGGGTCAAGTCCTGCCCATCTCCTGTTTCTGAAAATAAAGTGTTACTGGAACACAGCCATACATCTTCATTTCCATATTGTCTGTGGCTCTTTCGCCCGACTGCAACAGATTTTAGTAAATGCAACAGGAACCATAAGTCCTGCAATTTCTTAAATATTTACTATTTTACCTTTGTTTGGAAAGCAGATCTTTCTGCTCTCAAAATACATGTTATTATTATAGCTGGGTTGTTTATCTTACCCAAAGCTGAACAATATGGTGGGCTGTACAACCAACACTTTGTATATGTTAAGTATATTAGTCTACTTTGTTGCAGTTAAAAAAAAAAAAAAAAGATGAAGAAAAAAAATCTCAGTTGCTCCTAAGAATAAACATTTCTTTTCTCTCACTTGTCAGCAATTGTGGGTGAGATGCTGAAACTCTGACCCATGAATTTACTCATTTTGGAATCTAAACCAAAGACACAGTCACTATTTGAGATTATTATTTTTCTGGCAGATGAAAAGAATAATGACTTGTGGAAACTCAAAGCTTCTGAAAGATATTATGCTAATGATGCATACATTACATCTGCTTGTGTTTCATTGGCCAATGCAAGTCACATGACCAAGCCCAACTCAGTGGGATGAGATGTGCATTATTGGGATCTTGGTAAATTACATCTAAACAGTCGAGGTTGTTACACACCTTTAACAGGTTATAGGAGAGGCATTATTAATGTTTCTATTATCAATGTATTGACTTAGTTCCAAATCTGCATTTTATTGACTGATTTATGATACTGCCCCTGAACCCCAATCTACTTGGCCAATGGACTCAACCTTAGGCTCTGTCAATAGAGGGCGCTGGAGGGATATTGCAAAGCCCTAGCAGGGGCAAAGGTTTTCCTTCTCAGTTACTGTGGCCAGATTCAGCAAAGAAAATAAAAGATGTCGGATAAACTTGAATTTCTGAAGAATACTGAACTTTTTTGTAGCATAAGTATATATCAAAGATTGCAAGAGAAATTTGAATTTTATCTGACAACCCTATTCTGGCAACCGGATCCTGGTTCCAGTGTGTTGTTTTTTGGCATAGCAGACGGAGAATCGGGTGTGTGGGAAACAGAGCAGTGGTCACATCAGAGGCTCACAGGTCTCCTACAGCCTTTATCCTCCAGCAAGTTTCTCTTCATACCGGCTGCAGATCAGACCTCCAGACAGGCTTCTTCACCACCAATAGGATGCCTCTTCCTGGGAAGCGAGCCACCCCTTTCCAAGCATTTGAATCTCAGCCTTGAGGGTAAGGTGCTTTTCACTTCTACAGTTTGATCATTCTCCCCCAGCCTTAAAGGTAGCAGATGCTCCCTGTGCTTGCTACTGGTATGCCCTTAGTGTCCCTGTTTATCCTGTTTCATAGTTAACTACCTGTTACTAGTTTATAGTTATTTATATTCAAATTCCTAATTATTAAGGTGGTTTCTTTACCCTGGCAAGACCCTGACTCACAGACTAGAGACAATAATACAGTCTATCACACCAAATAATTTAATGGTCAATTATCCTATGAGGAAAGAAATCCCATTTTACAGATAAAGAATCTGAGCCTAAAGGAGTTCACATAATGAGTAAAAAGTCACAGACCTAATGAATAATAGAGTCTTGATATAAAAGTTTGACCCATGTTTCTGGTTTCACGTCCTTAATTTGGCCCAACTATCTTTCCAGCCACTAAGTGGAAGAATATTCCAACATTTTCTCCAAATAATTAATAAACTTTGAAATTATCAGCTGGTAGAGTAATGCCACTTTTCTGTTCATGCCTATTCAATGTGATTAGTTCATTGTTTCAATAGAATAATTTCCCCCTTTTGCAAGTGGAATATTTGGGCCAAAAGAAACAACAGGGGGAATGTACTGTTAAGGGTTGGATTGTGTCCACCTCAAATTTTATATGATAAAGTCCCATCCCTCAAAACGTAGCCTTATTGGTGATAGTGCCTTTACAGAGGTTATCAAATTAATGTAAGGTTGTTAGGGCAGGCCATAGTCTAATACTACTTGTGTCCTTAATGAAAGGGGATATTGGGGAACAAAAATTATGCATGGAGGAAAGTGATGTAAGAAGACATAGAAAGAAGACTGCCATCTACAAGCCATAGCGACAGGCCTGGGAAATTCTTCCCTTATAACCACAGAATGAATCGACCCTACAGCGCCGCAGTTTGGGATTTCTAGCCTCATAGAACTGAAAGATAGTAAGTTTCTGGTGTTTAAGCTACCCAGTCTATGATACTTAGTTATGGCAGCCCCAGCAAACTAATATAATTACTATCAAGTATTGTCTTTTTATAGGAAGATGCTGTTGAGTTTTCCTTTCTGATGTTTTTCTAATGCAGAAAGACAACAAAGTTGTTTTACTTTTCTGTTCCTCTTGTAAAAATGGCACAGATTACAATTGGACTGACTAGGAATATGCAGGAAGCAAGAGGGTTGTAACACCAAGTGAACTCAGAGTCTGGTGTAAGGATTGAATTTTTACCTCTTACTCTTCTCTGTGCCTTTGCTATTATAAATGTGGTCCATAAACCTGTGGCATCCACATCACCTGGGAGTTGGTTACAAAGGCAGAATCCCAGTCCTCGTTCCAGATTTACTGAATCAAAATCTTCATTTTAAAAAATCCTTATGTGACTAATATGCACATTAATATTCAGAATCCTGGACACAAGAGAACATCATTGTCCACTAGATAAAACGACAAACAAAACCCTGGTAGAGCTTATCTTTCTTTCTTTTCATTTTTGGAAATGCCTAAAGTGGTTTTAGATTGCTAGCTTTTTGGAGGCACTAGAAATGTTTAGCAGGTCACAAGTATATCTATTTGATTCACAGCTGGTTTGAAATCAATTACCTGAAGCTGAAATGCCTCTCAAAACTCAATAATGTGATAATCACTCTTAATTATTTCACTGTGACTTTTTCCTGCCTACTTGTTACTTGGATGCTAATAAATGGGCTCTCAAAACTAGGAAGAGCCTTTTGTCTTACCATTCCTAGATGGAGGAAGACATATGTGACATAAATTCAGCTTGTTGCTATAAAATATGGATATTATGACATTCTCAATAAAGAAATGGAATCTATTAAAAATGATGCCAAATGAAACAAAAACAAAACAAAAAAACTTCTAGCTACATGAATCTACTTTTGTTACCCTCAGATTCACCTTAAATAAGGTTGGTCATCAGCAGAATTCTCACAAAACGAAAGACTTAATACATTTTTTTTTGCCGGAAGTGGAATTTTGAAGCCATTTAAATTGTGTCTTTATTTTAAATTATGTTTTTTCTAATAGAAGATGAAATTTACAGGGCTCCTGGGTGGCTCACTGGGTTAATAAGCCTCTGCCTTTGGCTCGGGTCGTGATCTCAGGGTCCTGGGATTGAGCCCTGCATCGGGCTCCCTGCTCATCAGGGAGCCTGCTTCCCTTTCTCTGCCTACTTGTGATCTCTCTCTCTCTGTCAGATAAATAAATAAAATCTTTAAGAAAAAAAAAGAAGAATAAGATGAAATTTACTTATTTTTGTTATTGAAGTTGTATGTTTTTGTTGTAATTGGGAACATGGGAGAGTTGTCCTTTATCTTCTGGCTAAGAAACAAACACAATTAGATAAAGAATGAAAACCTCACCATTTTTACCTGTTGGATTTGGAGACCCAAAATGTTGGGGAAAAGACACACTCACTCACTCCTAGTTGACATGCAAATTGGTACCAAAAAAATGGACTCAATTTGAAAATATTTACTTAATTTATATTGCAAGTATCTTTTGACATGACACCTAGACTTCTTAAATTGATCCTAGAGTTGTTACTAAATAGGTTCAAATTAGATGTGAACATATTTTGTTTTTTATAAGTGTTTTTTATAAAGACAAAGATGTAGAAACATCCTAAATGACTATAACTAAGAACTGGTTAAGTAAATTTTAGTACACTAAAATAATAGAATACTTGTCAGCCATATTCAATAATAAGGTTCATTATGTACAGCTGCCTTTTTCTTTTTTTCTGCCTGTTTCTATGTTCAAGTGAAAAATAAAGTTTCAAAAAGTATATTTTGCATACCACTATTTTTCTAAAAAGTATGGATGAAGATAAGAATCGCTATCTTATATTCTAATTTTATTTTTGGTTTTGGAAATTTTCAAGGAGAAATTCAATTTAAAAGTAATAGTAACAAAAAGATGATGTCCCATAGCAATAGCAACAAAACTAATTGTAACATTCGATGATATTGGATTGGTATTGGAAAGTTCTAGAATAATATTCTGGTTCCTACTATATAGTCTGCTAAAGCCAGTGCCACAATTCCTTTAACTTAAGTTTAATGTTGAAACTGTGCAAGATATTTGTTTTAATCTTATGTATGGAGTAGGTACACATTGCAAAATGTTCTGGGATGACTTTACACTTGTTCTGAATTGTAATGAACATAGCTGTCTTAATCTGTTTTGCTTGTTTGGTTCCTCCAGTGTTCAGTGTTTGCACTACCAAGCTGTGCTGGGCAACTTCTAGTGGAATAAACTGCATGAATAATGAGAGATTCCCACTGTCCCAAAGAACCTAAACATGATTCTGTCTATTTTATGCTTCAGGGCTTCTTGGCCACTCCCTTCCCTCTAGTAATTAACTTTCCAATATGGTCACTTTTCAGTATAGCAAGCTGCAGGTGTGGACCACCCACAGAATACCCTCCTGCTGGTGATTAGCCATCATTGGCTTCCCGTAAGAATATTCTGCATAGAGAATGCAGGTTATTAATCCAGACCGAAATATTAGATTCTCACTGGAGAAAAAAAAATGCATCATAATCATTTCTGAGGATTTGGAGGAACAAATGGAAACATTGAGCAGAGATAATGTAATAAATAGGCTTTTGTGAAGGTGCTATATACAGTCTTGGGTTTATTCTCTCACAGAACCATATAACCCCCCACCTTCCCTCTCACATTTATCAAGGTGTGTGTTTATACAGGGCAACTCTTCTCTCACTCAAACATACCATGCTGTTTTACCTTTCTGAGCCTTTTAGCATTATGATTTCTCTGACAGGCAAGCCTTTCTCCCCACATCTATCTTCTGAACTCCTAACTTCTTCAAAATAGACAGAGCCTTCTCAGTGACACCTCACAGGATTGGCTCTGTGTCTCCCGTACGATTTAATTCCTCCTTCATCAGTGCTCTTGCTGTTTGGACATACTCCGGTTCCTGCAGTGATGGCACAGGGTTGAAATTATTTGTCCACATACCTAGAGAAGGCATTTTCTTAAATCTCTACATGTGTTCTCTTTTTCTTTTAAATTCAATTAGCCAACATACAGCACATCATCAGTTTCAGATGTAGTGTTCAGCACTTCATCAGTTTCATATAACACCCAGTGCTCGTCATGTCACATGCCCTCCTTAGTGCCCATCGCCCAGTTGCTCCATCCCTCTACCCACTTCCCCTTCTGCAACCCTTAGTTTGTTTCCCAGAGTCAAGAGTCTCTCATGCCAACAGAGTATCGGACTTGGGCAAGTCCAGACAGGTTTGGGGGCTTCCCAGGATGTAAAGGATCACCAGAGGAGGGAGCAAACCCAGAAAAGGGCAAGAGACCCTCTTGATTCCCTGAGGCCTATCAGTAGCCTTTCCGGTAGATGCAAACCATGCTTTGTCTCCCTCTCTGATTTCTTCCCTTTCAGTTTTCTGTCCTTCTGTCCCTTCCCTTATGATCCTTATGATCCTCTGCACTATTTCTTATATTCCATATTACATATGAGCGAAACCATATGATAATTGTCTTTCTCTGAATGACTTGTTTGACTAAGCATAATAACCTCCATTTCCATCCACGTTGATGTACATGGTAGGTATTCATCCTTTCTGATGGCTGAGTGGCTGAGTAATATTCCACATCATCTTTACTCAGTCCTCTGTTGAGGGACATCTCGGCTCCTTCCACAGTTTGGCTATTGTGGACAATTGCTGCTATGCACATTGGGATGCAGGTGCCCCTTCATTTCACTATGTCTGTATCTTTAGGGTAAATACCCAGTGTAGTACAATCGCGGGGTCGTAGGGTAGCTCTATTTTTAACCTCTTGAAGAACCTCCATACTGTTATCCAGAGTAGCTGTACCAGCTTGCATTCCCACCAACAGTCTAAGTGGGTTCCCCTTTCTCCACATACTCGCCAACATCTGTTGTTTCCTGTCTTGTTAATTTTAGCCATTTTAACTGGTCGAACTCTTTCTATGAGGCCAGCATTACCTTGATCCCCAAAACAGACAAAGATCCCATCAAAAGGAATTATAGACCAAAAATTAAAATTAAAATTAAAAAAAAATTATAGACCAATATCCCTGATGAACATGGATGCCAACATACTCACCAAGAGACTAGCCAATAGCATCCAACAATACATTAAAAGGATTATTCACCATGACCAAGTGAGATTTATTCCTGGGATGCAAGTGTGGTTCAACATTTGTAAATCAATCAACATGATAGGTCACATTAATAAAAAAACCGATAAAAACCATATGATCCTCTCAATGATACAGGAAAAGTATTTGACAAAATACAGCATTGTTTCTTGATTAAAACTCTTCAAAGTGTATGATTAGAGGGAGCATACCTCAGTATCTTCAAAGCCATCTAAAAAGCCCACAGCAAGTATCATTCTCAATGGGAAAAACTGAGAGCTTTTCCCCTAAGGTCTATATGTATTCTAACGAAACACATTGTTTTCAGATTTGCACATTTGATTCTTTGAAAAAGGTATGGGCTATAAATATGAAATCACATTGTTACCCATTTCATGATTCATTCTTATTAAAAAGTACACTTGCATGGTATTGGACAGTCTCATAAAATATGGACTATGTATTACTGTAGCTTAGAGAGTTTATGAAGTGGTGTTTGCATCTAAGAAAGGGCATGCTTTCTAGACCTTCTGTATATGCTCCTGTCTTCACTTCTCTCCAAGTTGAGGAAGTGCTGTCTTGATGGGGGAGACTTGGAATATTGATTGGGCTGTGTTTATGAAAGGGTGGAACCCCAGGGCTGCAAAGGGTCAGCACATAGCAGTGGATTTCTGTTACTGCCTCTTTCTCTGTTGGAGCTGCCAGGCAGTGTGCCGCTAGATTCTAATTTAGATTTATCCCCTAGACTCATTTAGTCTATTCTGGCTCGTCTGAGGTTTTTGTTGATTCCTGAGACTCAGTAACACAATTGACATTATGTTGCTCTAATTTTGGGGCTCAGTTGTTTAAGCGTCTGAATCTTGATTTTGGCTCAGGTCATGATCTCAGGGTGATGAGCTCTGAGCTCAGTGGAGATTCTGCTTGAGATTCTCTCTCTCTCCCTCTCTCTCTGCTCCTCCCCCTGCTCTCATATATGCGCTTTCTCTCTGTCCCAAATAAATAAATAAAACCTTTTAAAAATCTCTTTTGCTCTAATTTCTTGTGTTTCCTGTTTTTTGAGAACCTTGTGAGACTGAGGAGCAAAACAGCCCAAGGCAAGAACCTAGAACTTCTGGAGTCCTTACCATAGGATACTCCCAGCAGTATCCCAATCTCAACTTTCCTTCTGAAATATGAATAGCCCTCTAATCCCTTAAATAAATGTCACAATGATGTCCTATTATATTTGTTTCTTCTTTTAAATACTTTCATGCCATCTATGTGGATATATATTTTGAAACTTCTAAAAAGTTTCTGGCACCGTCAGACTGGGATTGTTAATGGAGTCCATTAGTCTATGGGTAGAATCCCAGTACTTACAAGTATAAGAGTTTTGAGTTCGCATTAGTGTGGTCAGCATATTGATCTCTACAGTAAGAATGAGAGCAGGTGGGTGCAGAGACCCCTGAGATATACATTATTCGCTAAGGAAATTCTAAAAGCCTTTTTCAAGGGTTCAAGAGAGTTAAAAACAAAAATGGTATCTTAGAATCTAGCACAAGCTGACCACAGATTAATCATTCAATAAAAACTTTGTTGGTGGGGCCCCTGGGTGGCGCAGTTGGTTGAGCGACTGCCTTCAGCTCAGGTCATGATCCCGGAGTCCCGGGATCGAGTCCCACATCGGCCTTCCAGCTCCATGGGGAGTCCGCTTCTCACTCTGACCTTCTCCCTTCTCATGCTCTCTCTCACTCTCTCTCTTTCCTAATAAATAAATAAATAAATAAAATCTTAAAAAAAAAAAACAAAAAAAAAACTTTGTTGGTGGATTGCAGAGTTGAGTGCTTTGTCTCTTTAATATCTGGCACGAGGATTAGAGGGTACCCTAATTTCTAAAGTCTGAAGAGTTTTTTTCCCTTCATTTCTTCAGGGAACTTAAAATAGTACCTAGCACTTTTCCAAGGAATCTAGGGAATTTTATTGCAAGATTTTGGAAACAGTTTGTACCACCGATATTGAGGTTGACGAATCTTCAAAGGACAATATATCATCAGTGAGACACTGAATAGAATCTCGAACTTGGTAAGATGTGAAAGGAAGACTTTTTTAAGACTTCGGTCTTGTGCTCAGTTCCAGAAGCTTGACAATAGCATTGTTTCACCAACCCAATATATAAAGTGTAAAAAAAAAAAGACCCTCAGAGTCACTTTAACAGCACTCCGACTGATCTATGTAACTCATTTTAATATCAAACCACAGTTGTGAAAGGAAAATCTTAAGCAAACATCTAACAACGAGGCACTTACAAACAAATCAAAATGTAAGATGGATAAGAAAAACATTCCTTTGGCAAGAAACGGCCTTGTTATGCAAAACTCAGGGAGACACATGCTGTAGGTTTTCTTAAAGACAAGGATGTGATTGTCTCCTTGACATGCGTGTGCCTGGATTTATAATTAGAATTGTAATTTTTTTTTCCAAACACATGTATCTGTGCGTATTGACTTATACATAGGTATGCAGAGAGTATATATTATTGAATTTAGCCCATACAATTTTTGCTTGGTCTGCGCAGGATTCATCTGCTCAATGATTATTAAAAAATAGAAAGTATTTCTAATTAGTTGACACTCTTTTAGAATTGAGAATGATCACATTATTTATAAAACAAAAACAATGTTTTGAGTTAATACTATTTAGTGATTACCATATGCCACATAATTTGGGTACTGTTTCACATTTAATCTTCACCTAAATGTTGGGATATCATTATACCCAGTTCAGAGGCAGAAACTGAAGCTTTAAAAACTTAAAGGCTGGTCTAAGGTAGAATCTTAGGAAAATTAGTTTATCTCTTCGTGACTCAGTTTCCTTTGTAAAAGGAAGATAACAGTACTAAGCTACCTTATAGGATTGTGGTAAGAATTAAATAGGCTAATAAATGGAAAGTACTTAGAACACTGTGAGCTACTGAGGGCGGTGTGTTAGACATTATTAAATTTTCAAATATGTCTGACTATAAAACATTTTAATCTTTATACTACACAATCTATTATCTTTTTAGAATTTTCCATGAAGGGACGCCTGGGTGGCTCAGTTGGTTAAGCTGCTGCCTTTGGCTCAGGTCATGATCCCAGGGTCCTGGGATCGAGTCCCACATCGGGCTCCTTGCTCAGCAGGGAGCCTGCTTCTCCCTCTGCCTCTGCCTGCCACTCTGCCTGCTTGTGCTCTCTCTCCCTCTCTCTCTCT